>CM059197.1:51369532-51846819 GCA_030323885.1 Branchipolynoe longqiensis
CCGCCGCGCTTAGCTCTGCTAATTCGCGCGCGAAGGCGGCAGCATTGGAGACTCTCATCTCATCCAACGACCGCCTCTCCTCCGCCATCCGGTCATACTGGACCCGCTTCCAAGCTCGCAGTCGGCGGATCCGCATCCCCTCTTGACGCTCCACCTCCGACTGCGACCCAGAAAACGTACGACTCATAACCAAATCATGCTCCAACGCGAACGTCAACGAGTCATCGGCTACGAACCCTGTCTCCAAAGCCGGGGAACTCTCCCTATCATCGGGAACTCGGGGACCTGCACGCCCAGCTCCCGTCCCCACAGAACGGACAGCTGAACTCCCCCACGGCGAATACTCTAGTGGTATGCCTCCCACAGAACCCCCGCGCCCAGCCAGACCTAAGCCCTCACGACACGCGATTGAACTGCTACCCTCACGTACACTCGACCCCGAATCACTACTGATCGACAGAGACTGCATATCATCAAGAGCGAAGCCCACCTTCATCGCACTCCCCGTAATGCCCTCCCCAGTCTTCCTATCAACTGAGAGTACATCTTGCACTGCTATTGATGGCGCGACATGTTTCAACGCCGCGCCACCACTATCAGAACGAGCGCCCAACCGCGCGTCACGCCCACCACCCTGTATCGCCCCCGCTGTAAACAACGGCGCAATACCGGGTGGCGGACTGCCACTCAGTCGGGCTAACTGCAACCAATAGTCATCAGCACCTTCAGCATGTCTAGGCGACACCACCGGCACAAGTGGCGGAGTGGCTACGCCCCCCCCACTCACTGACACACGGCGGCGGTCCCCTACAACGCCGGCACCTGCATTAGGAATGAACGTACAAACATCAACATCCCTATCAGGTGAACTGCGAGCGTGGTGCGGTGTACTCACCGCAGAAGC
This sequence comes from Branchipolynoe longqiensis, assembly GCA_030323885.1. Taxonomy (NCBI): domain Eukaryota; kingdom Metazoa; phylum Annelida; class Polychaeta; order Phyllodocida; family Polynoidae; genus Branchipolynoe; species Branchipolynoe longqiensis. The sequence goes on from CM059197.1 coordinate 51,370,437, forward strand.
GTCCACGCCCACCGGCGACCCAACTGCGCCGGGGCTCCCGGCACCATCACTTTGGTACTGGCGCCCACTACGCAGTTGACCGGCCGTCGCTCCCTCCATAACTACAAATTACGAAGAGAACCTACCTGCGGAGTCCATGGCCCAGGTCCAATACTCACCCCCTTACGCAGAAGGCAAGCTGGCTCACGGCACCAATGTAATGGCCCACGGCCCTCCGACTCACCCTTTCTCTCACGAAAGAACACCAAGATTCAATTCAGTGTACGCTTCACCTGGTTTATTGAACCCTCTGCTCTCCGCGGCGTCAGTAGTTGTCTGACCCGCCCCCTGACTCGCCAGATCCCACATCGACTCTATAGGTGTGTGTGGGGGGGGTGGGTCAACCACACGCAGTAGAGGTCAGCCCAGTTGGGGTCTGACCGGTGGTGACCCGTGCCGCCACCTAGCGCAGTGTAGTGGAACTGCGCTGGTGGCGTCGTAGTCTCCGCTGCTACCGCGTGATAGTAGAGCTCATGTTCAGACTACTACACTATTATAAGAATGTAATCTGTGCCATTGACATGAAATAAATCTATACCTACTTTATAGAAGGGTATGTCTATAACCTCAGGACTAATTAAAGGTTCTTTATGTTGTGCATTCTTAAACTCTTGGCAAATCGGACACCTTGAAATAACATCTTCTAATTGTTTGCCCATACCAGGCCAAAAAACAGTGTCACGTGCTATTTGTTTACAACGGACTATACCATAATGTGACTCATGGAGCTTAAGTAACATGCCTGATTGTATAGAATTAGGAATTATTATCTGATTACCCTTCAATACCAAACCTTCCCTGGTTGTGATATCCTAATATAAGTGAAATATGGTTTGATATCAGGTCGAATATCTTTGCTCTTTTCTGGCCAACCATCCCTAGTGAAACGAAGTATTTCCTGTAATGTGTGATCAGTCTTAGTTGCACATCGGATTCGGTGCACGACATCAGTATCGACATTCATGACGGCTACAGACAGGTCTTGATCGAAGAGATCGTTTGGTTCAACACTTGTGGTATGTGCCCTTGAAAGGGTATCTGCAAAATAGAGCGTGGGACTCTTAGCATAGACTACCTTTAAATTATAATTTTGTAAACACATACGCATTCGTTGCATACGAGCCGATAACTCATGCAAAGGCTTCAGCATAATCGACACTAACGGCTTATGGTCAGTTTGCACAATAATTTCATTGCCAAATATATACTCATGAAATTTTCGACATCCGAAACAAATAACCAGAAGTTCCTTCTCAATGACAGCATAACTAATTTGAGTGGCATCCAATGCTTTCGATGCCATGGCCACAGGTTGATCATTCTGTAAGATTGTCGCCCCCAATCCATATTTGGATGCATCAACCTGCAATACGATCTGTTCCATACTATTGAAAAATCTCAGAATGGGTGCACTAGTTAATAATTCCTTTAACATTTTGAATGCTTTAATTTGCGGGTCATCCCAATGCCATGCTACCTCCTTCTTTAACACTGTCCTCAATGGTTTAGTAATGTCCGCCATATTTGGTATGAATTTGCTGACATACCCCATCATTCCTAAAAACCTTTGTATTCCCGGTTTATCAACAGGGTCAGGCATATCCAAAATTGCCTGTACCCTCTCCTCATTGGGTCTAAGTCCCTCTGCTGTAATTAAATGACCGACATAATTGACACTAGTTTGACATATTTTTTACTTTTTCGGGTTTCATTTCAGATGAATGGCCCTAGCATGAGATAAAACTGCTTCTAAACGAATGTTATGTTCGGTAACAGTCATGCCATGAATGAGGATATCATCAGATATTACATGAACCCCTGGCATATTCTGTAATATCTCGTTCATTTCCTGTATAAAGATATCACCCGCCGTCTTGATACCAAAAGGTAACCGTGTGTACCTGAACCGACCCCAAGGAGTGTTGAATGTGCACAGTTTTGAACTGGCCTCATCCAATTGGATTTGCCAATACCCGCTATTCGCATCCAACACCGAAAAATACTTGGCCCCGTGTATTTGAGCCACTACCTCTTCAATTGTACGGACAGGATATGGGCCACGCAAAATTGCTTTATTAAGTTTAGTCGGATCCAAACAAACCCTAATTTTCTCTGGTTTCCTGACAACTGTCATAGAACTGACCCATGATGTTGGTTCAGTTTCCTTAACAATAACACCTAAATCCAACATAAGTGTCAATTCTTTCTTAACATCCTCAGTAACCGCTATAGGGATCCTATGCGGAGGGTCAATGATCGGGGGTACAGTAGGATCAATATGAATAGTAGCATTCACCTTTATTAAACCTAACCCAGAGAACACATCAGAATATCTATTTACCACATCCTTGGCAGTATCCTCAGTCGCAATGGCATCACATCCTAGTTCCGTAATCCGGGCTAACAGTCCTAAATCGACACACGCCCCTTTCCCAAGGATAGCACTCCCAGCATTCGTAACTTGAAACAGCAGGTCACGTCCTTTCATGTCCAGATGTATCTCTCCCATAGGTGTAATCCGTTGGCCATTGTACGTCACCAGCTGACAACGCGACGGTTGTAAATGAACATCCCTCATCTTGTCGAATACCTTTAACGGCAGGATATTCGCCTCCAAACCTGTGTCCATCTTGAATGAAACCTCACAACCTCCAACACGCACCATCGTATACCAAAGATTGTCAGAACTCTTAGTGTCACAACATACGGCCCCAACAAACAAATCGTACTCATGGCAACTGTCACCATGCAAACTGTCACCGGTATCTGGGTCAATGGCAAGTTCATTGACTGTAGTACTACGCTGCTGCTTTGCACGACAAACCTTGATAAAGTGCCCTATCCTTCGACAACCAGCACATTCCTTCCCTCTTGCCACACTGTCGACACAGTCATCACTCTTGGGTCCGCTACTGGACAGCTGGGCACCTTTATTTTTACTTAATCTGCACATCTGTATGGATTCCTCCAAAGATAATTTAGATGTCTGTAACAAACGATCCCGCAATGAATTATCCCTCACGCCACATACGATTCGATCACACAGCAACGTCGTGAGCTCACGAATGTAAACATCCATATTTTCATTGGTTTGGTTGCACAAATTAAATTTATAACGGACAACCGTAATGTTACACTTGCCCTCACAGTACTGTCTGAAAGCCTCAATCAACAGTCCAATCTTGTCCTTGTCAGACTCTTCTATCTTCAACGTTTTATGAATTTTTTGTGCTTCACTCCCAGCGACGTGTAAGAAAATGCAGCACTGTACTTTCTCCGACTTTGATGCGGCACCCGAAGCAGTTGCATAAATTTCGTAAGAGGTGATCCACGACCTCCAATTTATGTCCATATTGTCATCCACATGTAGTGGTCCCGGGGGTCTCAATCCTGTTAAAGCCATGTTTACGAATCCCCCTTAAACATCTGACACCATGTAATGAACGTGTTGACACCGTGAGCTATGTGATGGAACTGTTTATTCAATCCTTGGATTCCCAGCATGCCCCAGTCTGGACTCACCATGACTACCCCCTAGGATACATAACAGATATCACTGATTGTTTAGTGTGGAATTGTATGTTTCTTAGCTCAAAATGTTTAACTATGGCTAGTTTTGTCTTAGCTATATTCATCAGATCATTATATTGCATGTGTGCATACATGTTTATGCCAAATTGTATTTCTATTCATTTCAAATAAAATCAAAGTTTTTCCCTATGCGTATCGACAAACTCAATGGCCATTCGCATTTGCTTTGCTGCCAAGGCCGTTTTCAGCGCTTGCGCAGTCGGAGCCGTGATCCCATCTATTGTGCCTTTTTTGTGTCAAGTCTCACTTCATTGAATAGTTTGCTAGAAGATGTAAGACAAGCAGTATCTCTTGATGGACGTGTATGTCTCCAAGGTTTACTTGTTTAAAGCTGCATAATCCGATGAAGCATCAACATTTTCAAAACCAAAACAATTATCTAGATTTGATTCTACATATCTAACTTAGGCACCGATACACTTATTAAACATTTGTTTCTTTATACATAAAGGGATACTGAGTCAATTTAATATAACCTATTACTGCAGAAGCCTATAGTGTCAGCGTTTTGGCAGGCATGCCAAAACTAATCTTACATGTTTACAATTCAAATATCTCAAAAGCTATCCTTTTAAAATATAAGTTACTTCAAACGAAGGTAAATTAGATTATAATGATCAATTTAATATATGTACATCAGAAACATGACAGAAACTCAAAACCATGGTCTATTTTCATGGTAAAAAGAAAATTTCCTCCTTCCACTATTGCAACCAAGTTGAAAACATGCCCTATCGTGGTTTAACTGTATAGTACCTTAGAATGGCTCCTGCTCACGAACGCACTCCATTATTATTAAACAGGGATAAAAGTGGTCTCCGGCAAAAAAATCCCACGCCAATCAGGCTGAGATCTTGGCACCACCTAGTGGTTTCTGGCAGAACCAAGCCATGCTCTTTACACGAATAGCAAATTTCTACGAAAATGTGGATTTTCCCCCATAGGATTAGCACGGTTAGGGAATCGCAGAAAAAATGCTGGAAGTCAGGTTTTAACCGTCCTTGTTGTTGAGACTGTATTATCGCCCATGCCAAATTCTTGTGAGTTTTATGTTCTAGCAACATCGAATAAAGGTGATATAATCGGATTCAGACTAACCAATTACTGCTATATATATTTCCATTTTGTGAATGGTATTTAAATTTCTATTGAATTCAAATCGAGGAATCCACGTAATCACGGAGATTATTTATCCCTGATTAAATTATCATTATTATCCATATGTGCCATTCAGGAGGTAATGGATGCTTGCTTAATGTTCGTTCGTTAACAACATCTAAGGTCATATGAGGACGGGGAGGTAGCTGAAAAGTTTGCGAAAATTCTCTCCAACTTATATAATTCAAGCCTGGCAAATGTTGATAATAGTTACAATATATACAACAGGGTTGGTTTCTATCAGCCATTTAAGACCTTTTTATACCAATTTTCATACAATAAGACCTATAGTTGCAGCAAATGTAACATACATATTTAATTAAATATTAACAGAAATGAGTGGTGATGTAATTTATGGATCTCTATGTGGATGGTCACTTCATTGGCCAGTCTAGTCTGTGATATAACGGGTCTGCTACAGGCTTGCACAATCAATCTTTTATTTGAAAATGTACAGGTGAGAAGCCACATACATCCGGCAGTATTATTATGACCAAATCCAATTTATGACCTTTTTAAGACCTTTCACAGAAAAGTTACCATATGTAAGACTTTTCAATGCCTTGAAAATTAAAAGACTGTTTAAGGATCCGCTGGAAGTGGAACCCTGTATAAGTCCAGTTATGAGTGGTGGGGAAATGGGTAAGACGTACACTCAGGTGGCGCCACCGCGGCAGAAGTGTGAACTAGACACAATTCTGGCAAGTGGTGATGTACGTATGTATGCGGAAGCTGAATGCAGCTGGAGTGATGGTGACACACCATTGCGTTAGCAGCAGGAGCGACAGGAGCGCCACCTCCAGATAGTGGCAAATCATGGAAGTAACCAGGCAGTCATGAATGCTTGGCATATTGGCATATACAACACGATTAATCATTTTTCATTCATATTTCCTTATCACCTTTGATTGAAAGAAATAACAAATTTAGACATAACCAATGTCTATGAGTATTTCACTGGGCTAGATAACGAGGGGAGGGGGGGGGGGGGGGGGGAGGGGAACCAGCCCATAATTTGATTCCTTACACTCTTAACGTAAAGAAACTTGGATAACTAAGTCACGTGCTTAAAGTTGCATAGTTCGATAAAGGCATCACATTAAAAAAAACTAAATACTTACCTAGATTTGATCCTACTCATCAAACTTAGAAAATGACACACTTTTTAAACGTGTTGCTGCAAGAAGGGAATGCAAATCCAATTTAATCGAACCTGTTACTGCTGAAGATTATGGCAACATAATTTTGACGTACTTGCCAACATTTATTTGGCATATTTGCACTTCAAATATCTCGATAGTTAGCCATTAAAAATAAAAGCCACTTCAAAATAAAGTAAAGTAGATTATAACGATCAATATAATGCATTATTCTCACAAAATGGCAGATACTCAAAACCATCGATCTTTGCAACTTAAACAATCAACCATGATGATTCGAGATATGTCCAACTGATTTCAGCATGTATTGTTGACATGAATAATCGCGATGTCATAACAAGATAGTCAGTCTCGAAAAATCAACAGTATTGAATGTAGAATAGCCAGGGGATATTCCGTCTAATAGTCGTTGATAGATTGCACCCTACTTATCGGCTTGGAGCTCAAATAGTCCCTTGTGTGACGTCATGCAGGGAATTATATAGGTCATAAGGCATATTAAACAGCTTTCAAATTCACTATTCCTCGAAGTAGGTTTTGTGCTATTTTCCTTGGGGACGGACTGCTAACTAATGAGCCCAAACATGTTTTAGTTCTATTTCATAGACCTATTTCATATGACGTCAGCATATGTATCTAGGTCAGTGCGCCCGCCTTTTGGCTGCAGGAGGAAACACTGGCACACTGCAAACTAAATGGCTATGAGCAATATTCATACAGAAAAAGTGAAATATCTCTAAAACCACACCACCTAGACACAAACCGCCTGGTACACATATGGGAAACACACTCAACGAATAGATTATATTAAATTTATATGGTTAGGGTTCTGCATTTGTATTAACTTTGAATAAAATATACGTTTTGCACTGCGTGTACCGGCAAACTCAATGCATTGTCAATGGTCGTGAGCAATCTTCATACAGAAAAAGTGAAATATCTCTAACACTACACCACCTAGACACTAACCGCCTGGTACACATATAGAAAACATAATAGATTATAATAGATTTATAAGGTTAGGGTTCTGCATTTCTATTAATTCTGAATAAAATAGACGTTTTGCCCTGCGCGTACCGGCAAACTCAATGCATTGTCAATGGTCCTGAGCAATCTGCATACAGAAAAAGTGAAATATCTCTAAATCTACACCACCTAGACACAAACCGCCTGGTACACATATAGAAAACATATTCAACGAATAGATTATATTAAATTTATAAGGTTAGGCTTCTGCATTTCTATTAATTTTGAATAAAATAGACGTTTTGGACTGCGCGTACTGCCAAACTCAATGCATTGTCAATGGCCGTGAGCAATCTCAATACAGAAAAAGTGAAACAGCTCTAAAACTACACCACCTAGAAATAAACCGCTTGGAACACATACAGAAAACATGTTTAACAATCCGATTATATTTAATTTATAAAGTTATCAACAAACTCAATGGCAGTGTGCATTCGTTCTGCAGCCAAGCTGCGCGCGCATACCCGATGTTTATGAACATTGAAAGGGGTCTATAGAGAAAGCCTATCCAAATCGCAAGTATTCTCTAGCCTGAAGAGCTCTTACAGGGTTGGCAACATTGGAAAATGAAAAACCAGGAGATCCTAAGGGATGCAATATCGGGGAGTCTGAGGGTAGGCCTAATCCCCCAGAATTTTTTTTTAATTTTAGATGCTTTGTGGTGCAGTTTGGACATAATGATCCATCGGATTTATATAATTTTGGAAAATGAAAAACCGGGAGATCGGCGTAAGGTGATGATGGGAACATAAAATATTGTACTCCTTACAGCGAAACCGTAAGGGTTGGGAAGCCAGCTCTCAACAGCTGAGGAGGGCCGTTAGGGCCGAATGATCCCGATAGCCACAGAGGTCAGCAGGCCTGATTCGGCCCTAAATAACTCCTAGAGAATCAATTGTTTCAAGATATACAAACTATGTTGGTTGGTTGTTGGAATTTTACATCCTGGCAACATCTAAGGTCATGTCAGGACGGGTACCGAGTTCTGACAGTGCACACACTTATGGCAACTTTATAGTGCTGCCCTATTAGGAAATCAGGCCACCAACATCATGACCCGATATCCCACTCAGTCACATTATCCTGACAAGGAGCTAACCAGTCATTGTCCGATCCGATTAATACTGAGCGCCAAGCTAGGAAGCAACAAGTATAAATTTGGTAAGTCATTGGTTTGACTCGACCGGGAATTGAATTCCCGATCTCTCAGACAGGAGGTCTGCGCTCTATCAATTCGGCCACCACATCCAGTTACAAACTAGGACTAGTCATGTTCAATGATAATAGTTGTGAATAAGCAAAGTTGTGTTGGTCACGTTACGACCCCTTTAACACAGATTGTGTTGACAGTTAATTCAATATCCTATGTATATACTACCTATATATATATATACACTCACAGTTACCGCTTCAGTTGCATTTCATTTCCGGTAGTTGTATTTTATTTTTTAGCAAATCTAAAATCTATCCTTATACGCCACCTGGTGTGTAGAATTTGAACTGGTCAATTTCCGTTATGCTTAAAGCTGCTTAATCCGATGAAATCATCAAATTTTCTCAATCAAATCACCTAACTAGGTTTGATCGCACATATTCAATTAGGATATTATTGCACTCAGTATACATTTATTACTGCACAGAATGAACACAAGGTCAATTTAATAGAATCTGTCAGCGCTGAAGCCTATGTACCTATTTCATATAATGTCAGCATAGGTATTTAGGTCAGTGCGCCCGCAACTTGGCTGCAGGACGACACACGGTCACACTGCAAACTCAATGGCTATGCCTTTATGAGCAATCTTCATAGAGAAAATGTGAAATAGCTCTAAAACCACACCACTTAGAAACAAACCGTTTGGCACACATATAGAAAACTTTTTCAACAAAAAGATTATATTAAAGTTATAAGGTTAGGGTTCTTGATTTCTATTAATTTGAAATAAAAATTAGGTTTTGCACTCCGCGTATCGGCAAACTCAATGGCAGTGTGCATTCGTTCTGCAGCCAAGCTGCGCGCATACACGATGTTTATAAACATTGAAAGGCATCTATAATGCTCAGCACAACGGTGTGCACACCAACATTAATTTGCTATGTTTTCACTTCAAATATCACAAAGGTTAACTGTTTAAATATAAGTTATTTCAAACTAAGGTAATGTTGATTCTAATGCTTAATCTAATATAGTTATCTAAAAATAAATATGGCAGGAAATCAAAAACCATCGGATTAAACAGGTTTAAATTAACTTACTTTAGGCCAAAATTCCACTTTCAATCACTCAGGTGCGTCCATATCAGAAACATCACAGATTCATCAGCATATAAAACCCAATTGATGTCTACGTGAATTAATCACAAATCCTGCAGCCTTTCGTCTCCACAGTTCAGGGCACAAACATGACTCACGTCATAGCAGGGAGTTTTCAAAGGTCACCCACTAAATATAATCAGTCCTCTTCGTAGAGAATCCAACAATTTACTGAACTGAAGTGCAAATAACATTTACGCAGATTACCCTATGAGGGTAGAAAATAAATTACACCAACTACATAAGTAGTGGATGCTTTAAAGGTCAAAAGGTCATAGCCTTGCACAGATGTCAAAAGAAAGGACCACAAGAACTATATTCGGAGATAAACTCATCATATTATAACTTATATAAAATATATGAATATATATATTTGTTGAATATTATATCAAATACATATATTTATATAATATATTTATATATATAATATATAAGTATATTATATATAAGTATATTATATAAGTATATTATATATAAATATTATATATATGTTGAGTATATATATATAGATATAGGTTATATACAAATAATATATATATGTTGAGTAAATATATGTATATATATATGTATATATATATGTATATATATATATATATATATATATATATATATATACACACACATATATATATACACAGACATATGTAAATCAGGGTATGGCAATTTAGCTGGAGTCTGGACATTCATTCTCGACAAGAAACTAATATTTTTCACCAAATAATATCCTCGCCGTGAAAATCAATCAATCAACCAAATAATATGTATCTGAAATATATAGATTAGTTAGACGAATCTTACCTTGGTATAGATGATGGATAACTGTTGTTTTCCCGAGGTATAAGCCTCGGCTAGACGTGGGTGAGGGAGAGGTAAGCACATCCGGGTACAGCAATCTTTACCTACTAATTCAGGATAAAATGATCTCTAAAATTCGAAATACTAATGTTTCCTTGGTACAAGCAAGGGACTAGACGTGGCAGGGTGTGGAGGGTGGGCCCTCACCCACGTCTAGCCGAGGCTTATACCTCGGGAAAACAACAGTTATCCATCATCTATACCAAGGTAAGATTCGTCTAACTAATCTATTTTACCTCGGAATATAGCCTCAGGCTAGCCGCAGGCTAGGGAGACTTTACGTAATATCATTTTATCCTGATATTTTATTTATTTTATTTGTTTATGTTTTTTGGGTATGGAACGTTGGTTAACCTTATATGTTTGTGACAATGGTATGTTCTCACCTTTTTTTACTTTAATGTTGTAGCAGTCGCCGTGCGACGCCACTTGGCTTTTCCAATCGCTTGTTATAATGTCTAGCAAACGATCGTTCGGTCTTCCATCCTGCATGCGCTAGTATGCGCTTGACCGAAATGCCTAAGAGGCGTGCCTTTGACACCATGGCTCCTCTTGTTGAGTGTGACGCATATTTGTCCGTATCCACTCCTGCCATCTTTAGGACATTAATTGTCCATCTGGCGAGCGTATCTCTTGATATGCCCTTGTGTGGCTTAATAAAGCTTATCAACAATTGTCTTGAGTTTCTAACTCCTTGTGTCTTGGATATGTATGTTCTGATCGCGGAAACTACACACAGTTTCGGATTGTCTTTGAATTGTGTTACATCAATTGACGACAAAGGGTCACCTAAACGATTAGATTTTAACAATGTTGTCAAATCGAAGGTCGCTTGCCTTCTATCTATTTCCAGTCCATCGAGTGAAAGTGCCACTATAGTCTGGCCTCGATGACCTGTGACTAACAGTAATAACAGTGCTAACTTAAACCCTAATTGTTTTATATCTAGAAACCTATTATGTGGCCAATCGTTAAACATTTTAAATACCAGTGACACATCCCAAAATCGGTCATATTTTGGTTTAGGTGGGTTTCGTTCATAAATTCCCTTTAGTACCCATGATATAACATGGTGTTTACCCATTGTATCTCCCCTTGTTCTGGGAAGGATAATCGAGAGAGCGCACCTGGCAGCATTAATTGCGCCGTAACCTAGCCCTTCTTGTTCTAACATTCTAAAGAATCTGCACACTTGGGCAATAGTTGGGTTCATGGGTTTAACCTTGTGAATAAGACAATAAACGCCCCATTTTTTCAAATATGTGGTATACATTTTAACTGTTCCTTTTCTCCACGCATGTGACACTAGCCGTTCTTGTGTAATTTTGTCTAAACCAAATTGTTCTAGGTATTTATTTAGAAAAGGAATGCAAGCAACGGTGTTGTTGCTACGTTGCCGTGATGTTCCAGAGGGCCTTGGTGAGTTAGATTTCCTCGGGATTTTGGGAATCTGAGGCAATCTCGGGCTGTCGAGGCTAGTCCTGCTAGCCACGGCTGTGTGTCCCATTCGGGGACGATCAGGATGGCGTGAGACCGGTCCATCTTTATCTTTCGTGCCACTCTGGTAATGATGTTGAAAGGGGGGAAAATATAATAAAATTCATTTTCCCAAATCAGTGAGAAAGCATCTATGTGCCAAGCAAATGGTTCTGGGTGCCATGAAACATATCTGTTAACTTTAAAGTTATTCCTTGATGCGAATAAGTCAACCGTAGGTGAACCCCATTGGCGACAAATTTTGTTGAAAATTTTTATATTCAAATTCCATTCTAAATGGTCGTGAAAGACTACTCTTTTTGTCGGCCAGGACGTTTTGCGATCCTGGGATATGTGAAATGGTTAACCATATTTGATGTTTTTGCGCCCAGTTCCAAATAATTTGTGCCAAGTTATTGCACTCTTTTGACTTTGTACCTCCCATATTCCTGACATATGCCATGGCCGTAGTGTTATCTGTAAGCAGTTGAACAGTATTTTTGGGTATTTTAATTAGGCTTAAGAGGCCTAAGTAAATCGCTCTTAATTCAAGAACATTAATATGGTCTGATTTTTCGTTTTCTAACCATCTCCCTCCTGTTGCTACATCATTTCGATGAGCTCCCCAACCTTGTAATGACGCATCGGTAGTAACTACCGTGTTGGGTTGATCCATTCTAATGGGATTGGAAGAGTTATTGATATTCTCGATCCACCAAGCTATATCTGTGTAACCATCCTGGGAAATGTACATTATTCTTTCAAAGTTACCTTTTGTACGTGCTAACGCTCTATTCTTGTCTATTTCTAGAGACTTGAAGTGCGCCGCCCCATAAAGAACAGCCGGCGCATATGAAACCATTATACCGATAAGGACAGCGACCTGTCTAATCTTTGGCCTAGATATGTCAAGCAGCTGGGAGGCCGTCTCATGAAACTTCTGTAGTTTCTGTTCCGTTAATGATACAGTCATTGCTTTGGTGTTGATTAAAAACCCCAGGCATTTTAATTCCTTATTCGGGACAAAAACAGACTTTTTGTCGTGTATGTAAAAACCTAATTCTGTTAATAAAGTACACAAATCATTCACTGCCAAATGGCATTTGTTAAAGGATTCTGCCATAATAAATGAATCATCTATGTATGGAAACATTGTATGTCCTAATCTTCCCATAACAGCAAACACAGGTTTTAATAACTTTGTAAACAGTCGAGGTGCGCAGGCTAAACCATTGGGCATGCAAGTAAATTGGAAAAGGGAACCGTTCCACATAAATCTCAAAGATTTTCTATGTTCTTTGCAAATAGGAACTGTATAATACGCGTCTCTTAAGTCTACACTGGCAAGCCAGGCATGCGGCGTAATTAAGTCTCTCGCCGTTTCTAATGAGAACATTTTTAAATGTTTATATGTTACCAATTTATTTAACTTAGTCAAATCCAAAATCATGCGAATTTCGCCATTTGGTTTGGGCCTAGAAAAGACATTAGAAATAAACTGTCCTTTTGTGTTTTGTACTCTTTCAATAATACCTTTTGTTTCAAACAGCGAAACCTGAAAATCTATTTGGCGTTTTTCTGCTATGTTAAATTTGTATGGGAACGGAACTATTTCCTGTTTTGGTATGTCTGTGAAAGGTATTTGAACTCCTTTTACTATATCCAAAATTTCCCTATCCGATGTAATGTTAACCCATTTGTGCAAACAGTTAAGGATGTTGCCTGCCTTAAACTTGCTTACATAAGTTTGTGTCTCTTCAGACACCGTGTTGAGTGTAGGAGTCTGTGTCTCTACTTGGCTCCTGGCCGCGGGAATTGGGGTTTGGGTGTAAACTCCCTTTTGTATCCGCGGTTGTCGTTCCAACCCGTGTTCTGGCGTTCTCCTCTGCCTCGTCCTCTGGGATTGAAGCCGAATGAGGGACCTCCTCGTCCCGGCCTTCCTCCTCTCCGGAAGCGAAAATCCGAGCGGGGCCGTCGGAATTTGTTGGTGTTGTCAAACTTTTTGGTGCCATCCGTGTTTTTAGCGCTTTTAGTGTCTACCTCGACAGCTTTGAAGAGGTGCGCTAGCTGACCACCAAACATTTTGGTTTTGTCCAGTGGCTTGCCTAGCACCGGCTTTGGCGGTAGGTAAAGAGTGTACTCTTTACCATCATTGTCAGTTACTTTCTTCGATCTGGCGACTTCTTTGCCAGCATCTGTTGTAACCGCCTTGAAGACGTTTTCAAAACGCCGAAACGTCATGAAGTTTGATGCTGCTGTAAGCAGCGCAATCCCTCTGTCCATCACTCGTGCAAGCGACGAGAATGAATTCTCAGCTTGCATCCGATTCGCTACCGAAGTTATCGATGTAAGCGCTCCGAGCACAGCTTTATGAATCGTGCACAAGACGTTCTCATAACGCCGTCGTTCCTCTGAGAGATGGATGCCTGCATCCATTTCTTTACTGATGGACTGGGGAACTCCTTTAATTCCCGAAATTTGTTCCGTCAGCTTGTTGATCACCTCCACAGGTTTGAAAGTGTGGAAATGTCCTTTCAGCGTTTCCCTCATCATGGTTGTAGTCCGCAACCTCTTTGCTTTCGCCAACGGGCATTTCTTTTTGATCTTTGCCCCTATCCTGGCATAAATGCCCACTCTCTCCGTCTCTGAATCGGAGTCAGTTGTGGACGAATCATTTGATTTATCCGATGATGAGTCCTTCTTCTTTTTCTTTTTGTTTTTCTTTGTCTTCTTCACTCGTTTCTTATTGACCTTGGTGAATTCATCACCGGAGCTACTGCCAAGTCTTTTCCGCTTCTTGGGTTTCGGTTGCGGAACCTCAAATGCCGATTCGGTTTCGTCATCTGAGAAATCTTCCCAGTCATCGTCGGGGATAGGAGGAGAAGGAGGCCGTGTGGCTTGCGTGTTATATTTGCCCATAATCCGTAGGATTTTGTCTTCTAGCTCCTCATCCCCACTATCCTTGTCCAAAGGATCAGCCCCCGGCTGTGGAGACGGCGGTGCCGTCTGCGGTGGTGAGGAATCGTATCCAGAAGGAACGCGGCCCTCTGCCGCTGCCGGCGGAACCTTGTTTCGCTTGGTGGCCATCGGTTTCTGTAACGACAAAGGTTACTTAGTACCGGTATCATCTCAACATGTTCACAAAGTGAGCTAGAGTGAGGTATTATTTCGTATGGTATATAGTAACGTGTTTAAACCGTTCTGTATACAGGCGTTAAGCTAAGTTTTGCCGTAGGTTTTATGGGTAGTGAAACCAACCAAACGGGGGGGCGGCCATTGGCACGCCCGCTCTCTCTGTTTCGTACACTTCTCCCACCCGCGGCATTCTGCGCCAGCAAGTTGAAGAAAATATTACGAAACTCGGAGGCTCGCCTCAAAAACCGGTCTGGGGAGTCTATAAAAGAAACCCAGGATCATCCCCAACAAAACCCTCTTTTAGGGTTCGGAGGAATTTCCTTAGGAGATGCAACTCGGGTTAACATCTCTGCCTGTCTGAACACAGGTTTCGCTATGTCAAGCGGTATCGGTTTCGGTTATGCACATTCTTATCCTTGTGTTTTTTATAACACCTTTTATGTCCAAATTGGACCTGAGAAAGTTCTAAGCTTTCATAATGGGATGCTATAAACCATCCTTAAGACATTGAATGCAGTTTCTCAATACTTACAGTTAGTTAAAGTGTTGTAGTAGTTAAATCCTGCTGGAGCAGCTCAGAGAACGTCCTCCCGCCGTGAGCTGCTTATGCTAATTGCTGTACCCGGATGTGCTTACCTCTCCCTAGCCTGCGGCTAGCCTGAGGCTATATACCGAGGTAAAATTACAGTTATAACTTATACAGGGTTTCTACATATTTGACCAACCATAATTAATTTTCACAGCTTTCCAGGGCCCATATGCATGATGCGGTGTTACCGAGCCAAAACGGTGTTTGGCGGGAATCCCCTGTTTAGCAGCAAAAAGTGGCATGCACGAGTCAGTGATAGGCCTAACACCGCAAGCTTAAACTAGGTTACGGTAACCCTATTCCATAGGTGGTTTAAGGTTGGTGTTAGGCACCGATTAGGCCCAAATCTATTCAATGCGATCATATTTGACAAAATTACATAGTCTAAACGTGATATTTTATCAAAATAACCCTAAAAGCGAACCGATATAAAAGCCGCGGCCGAATTGGCAGCGTTATTCGAATCGACGAAAGTAAAGTAAACAAATCGCCACCACATGGATGTCGATATCCATACTGTCGACGCACCCGCCGCATCGGCGGCAATATATTAGGCCCAAATCTATTCAATGCTATCATATTTAACAGAATTACATACGCAATAAGTGACATTTCTTGAAATTAACCCTAAATTTGAACCAATATTAACGCTGCCGCCCCGTCAGCGGCGATATTAATATTTTTGAATCGACAAATGTAAAGTAAACAAATCGCCGCCGCCGCATGGACGTCAATATCCATACTGTCGGTCGCTGCCGCTGCCACCGCCACATCGGCGGCAATATATTAGGCCCAAATCTATTCAATGCTATCATATTTAACAGAATTACATACGCAATAAGTGAAATTTTTTTTATCAATTTAACCCTAAATTCGAACCGATATTAACGCCACCACCGCATTGGCGTCGTTATATATATTGTCGAATCGAGGGATTTCCCAAATCTATAAATAACTTCACGTTTAGCTATAATCAAAGTCTTACATGCTCCTGGATACCGCTTGACATATTTCCCGACCTCAGTGATAGCTAAACGGTATCAGGCTGGAACACCAAAAGCCGCTAACACAGACCCATGCATACGGGCCCAGTACTATAAGCCATCAATTCCTAGTGCTTTTCCAGGACCAGGACCTATCATCTTCCAGGACATTTAAAACCTATTTAGTTCTGTTAAAAACAAGTGTTATAAACTTATTTTAGGCTAAACTAACACGAATGATGACACGAAGAAACCTTTTAATGCTATGTACCCATTTGCTGTTCCCTTGTGACCTTGTGAGGCACCATGCAGACAATGAACATGTTCATTCTCTATGTTCCAGGTCAGTATGACACATATGCGATGCACAAGGCCATACGGTCCCTGGGTCCAACCTATGGGAACAGCCACTAAGCAAAACACAGGTTCATTTCTGTGTGGCCCATTACTATGTCACCAATGAACACGGAAAAAGGGAAGCCTATCTACCTTACTGCCCTCCATGATTTTCCATAGTTTACAAAAAAAAACTAGTAAGTACATTAATTTTCATGTAGCTTGGAAAGCTTATTTAGAATTTTCAAAGTTATCCAGATTTCTAGAACCCATAGAGGCCCTGATATATTGGATATTTATTTCCACATTAAACTAAAACAATAGAATATTTATGAACAATGTTATGTGATAAATATTGATCTGTACTACTTCGTGGGGAAGAGTGCAGTGGGGATGGTGTTAGGGTCCTGAAAACTAGTACTCTTCGCATCAAGTTGAAAATGTTTAAAATTTAACAAAACCCGCATAATTCAATACGTTTTGGATCTAAATCTATTATATCTTACCATACCTAATCCCCACCCCCCAACCCCAAATCAATTTACACGTGGCCAATTTTAAGTTAGGCACTTTGAAGTTCACCATCCTGGTTTGGAAATCTTACACAGGCAGTTTGTTATGGGCTCAATAAACTTAGATTGAACCATGTTGGATTCGGCCATCTTGAAGCAGCTGTCATGGGTTCAGTCAGCTTGAAATCCGCCATCTTGGATTCTGCCATCTAGAAGCAGCTGTCATGAGTTCAGTCACCTTGAAAGCCGCCATCTTGAAGCAACTGTCATGGGTTCAGTCAACTTGGATTCCGCCATCTAGAAGCAGCTGTTCAGTCACCTTGAAAGCCGCCATCTTGGATTCCACCACCTTGAAGCAACTGTCATGGGTTCAGGCAACTTGGATTCCGCCATCTGGAAGCAGCTGTCATGGGTTCAGTCAGCTTGAATTCCACCATCTTGGAGGCAGCCGTCATGGGCTTCAGCATCTTGGATTCCGCCATCTTGGAAGTGGTGTCTTCCATTGTTGATACTTACACAGTACTGACAAGGTCTTCCCTGTGGATAAGAACACACTTTCACTGTGGGCCCCAATACCATGAAAGTATATCTTATGGTTCTTTTATGAAATGAATTTACTTGAATGCCCAATACAATGAATATATACAGTAACACCACGGTTAGCGCTCTAGATACATTCCTTTATATATAACAAAGTAGCGCTAAAGGAATCAGCAGTGTGTGGGGTCATTCATTATAGCATAGCATAAATAGATGCATTTTTTTGCAAATCTTCCAATATATATATGATAAGACAGCATCGTCAGGATAACACGGAACTAATGTATGAATTCAAATTGTAACGGAATTGTGAATAAAATGGATCAGAAGGTAAATTGGCCTCAATAATCGATTGTGTTATAGTTACAGGGTAGTATACATGTAAAGTATGGAATTCAAGGCTATTTCAAGGTTTTTCCGGTCTGTTTTTAATAGGAATTCAAAACTATTTTCATTTGGATTTCAGGGGGAAAAAACAATTGCAAATGGCGATTTTGGACTAATTTAGATCAGTAGAGACAGTTTAATGGAATTCAATGCTTTTCAAGACATTACCCAAAATAGGTTAAATTCAATGCTTTTCAATGCCTTGAAATGGGGTGGATGAAGCTCAAGACTTTTCGGGACTTTCCAAGCCCCGTAATGCTATTGACTGCTAGGCTGGGAAAGACAATAACGAGTGCTATAGTGAACCAGCACTGAATGGGATAGCGCTAAGCGGGATACACCTGTATGTATCCATTATATATGCATTATATATATAATCATTGCATATCATATTCTCTAAACTGAAATTAACCAAATTAATTCATTAAACAGACAATTATGCAGTTAGGTCCTCACCTTAGAGATGAGTAAACTGGTATATTGGTGATAAATATATGCATGCCTATATGTTTGTGCAACAACTATCAACCCACCACGAGGATCCAAACTGTCACAGTTGAAAAGAATGAATGAAGAAACATTACCAAGTCTATATATCTAGGTCGTTCTCGGAAGTTGTGTACCACTTTTGTGACATGGAAACTAAAAGTAAAAACATTCCAAATAAAAGCAGAAAACATTCCGAATAATAGCAGAATCCATTTCCATATGAAGGTTTATATGTTTTGCATATAGCAGAGTTTAAATTTAGTTTTCTAACTTTTCTATTTTGATCTTATACAAATTGAGAAAGCCGTTAAAATTAACTGTGTAGCGTGCATCCATAATAACATATTAACACATATCCATAACATCATTTTGGCACACACAACAAATCGAACAAGATTTTATTGATTACAATTAAGCAAAGATTTAAGAAGAAAAACATTTGGGTAGATGCATGGTGTCGAAATGCACATTTTCATATTTTTACATTACCACACCATCATAGGAGCACACTGTGGATACATTTTGTGGGATAGATTAAATACACGTAGTATATATTAACACACATTCAACAATAACTATTGTAGTGGTCTGCACTGACCTCTCAGGCAAGTAACCACATAGACAGGTAGGCGTGGGGAGTGTGTTGATATCAGGGAGCCTAGGTGGTGTAATGGTTAGCACACTGGCCCGGAATGCAAAGAGATGTGGGTTCGAGTCCCACTCTAGGCGCAATATTTCCCATTTTCATCACCCCCACGACACTGGTTGCCGTGATCAGGATCCTGTACAAGCTTTGCGCTGTATGGTTGTTGAACCTACCCTGTGTATGTATGTGTTAGTGCCTTGCCTGTATGTATGTAATTGTAAGCATTACAATACTTACAATTCCAGGGGGACGAGTGTAGTGGTCTGCACTGACCTCTCAGGCAAGTAACCACATAGACAGGTAGGCGTGGGGAGTGTGTTGATATCAGGGAGCCTAGGTGGTGTAATGGTTAGCACACTGGCCCGGAATGCAAAGAGATGTGGGTTCGAGTCCCGCTCTAGGCGCAGTATTTCCCATTTTCATCACCCCCATGACACTATTTTACTTGCTACCCCCCAAAAAAAGGAGGCCTAAATCATTAACAAAAACCAAATATGTGGTACAGTTTCTGAGACCGACCAATCTACGAATCAAGAGCTTCTAAAATTACCGTCTACTATAGAAAGATTTAAACGGTAATAATTCCCCTCTCAAGTACCCGAAATCTGCGATACCTCAGAATGACATATACCCTCAGAGTCAGACGAGGCACACCCGACGCACACCCGACGCATGGTGCGGGACCGTTCGGCACTCCCTCTGGTAGGCAGATGGGGAACTAAGACGCAGTGGTTTGTGGCACCCTCACCAGGTGACCTCTCTCTCCACAGGCGGCTGATCTAAGTCAACCACCCACGTGACCTGTGACGTAGTCCGATTGTGGCAACACTGACCGCGCCGAATAACAATGCAATTTAGAAGCTTTACAGTTGTCATCGAGCTACAACTTAAAGTGAGAAATTGCAAGGAAAGTAGGAAAGTAAAGATAGCGAAAAGCTCAATTTTTTTATGTTGAGAATTCCATTATTTTGTTGAACAAATAATACCAATAGCAAAAAAGATGGAACACCAATAGAACAGAAACTTCTGCAGTACCATCCGATAAAGACATCCTATTGGGCACATTCGACTGGGCCTCTCTATCCGAATATCAAAATATTTCCGAACAAATTCCTATTCGACTGGGACCGGAGGTGGGTTTCTATCCATACTATTCGGATGTGTGTTTTGGCTCCATCCACAAGGTCACGTGGTGTATTTCAACATGGCTGATAGTGATATGAATAGGTGTGTGATGTTTTTGTTTTCTTATTAGCTTCATGTCCTTCTGGTGGGTGACCACTCATGTAAACTGATAGGCAATAAACTCGTCATCGGATGTAAAAGTAAAATAAAAGCACACATGTAATTGTAAACTGAAAGGCAATAAACTCGTTGGTAATTCCAAGTGACAACGGCGTCGAGAGCAAAACGTGCCTGCGCCCATAGAATTTGCCGATACGCTCAGTGCAACTTGCAAGATGGCAATAGACTACATCACGGTTCCAGCGGCGCGGTGCATTGTGGGATGGGTCAGAGCAAAAGAACCCCCCCCAAAAGCACATGGCACATGCTAATACACTGGGTGCAGCCATGTGCTAGTTTCAGCTCATCTCAGCTCCGAATACAAGCCATTCGGCTGGTCCTGTTTGCATTTGAAAACCAAGTTCACTGCGCAGGTGGGCGGAGCCTATTTTTACGGATAGAAAGGGCCCAGTCGAATGCGCCCATTGACGCTATTCACGCTGTGGCCATGTTGAAACCAGACCGAGGCCAGGTACGCATCTGCGAGGCGCCGCTCTGTGTTTGTATATGAAAAATGCTGTGAATATTTTTTCGTCGACCAATACCTCTCGAAATCACTCAAATTTGAAGGTATTCAGTTTTGAAACTACAATATTCATGTTTGCATACCTGTTTTTATTGATTGGCCAATTTTCACGAAGATTGGGTGACCTTTGCATGGTGATTTTCCCATTCTTTAACTACAATGTCAACTTCAAGTCTGGATAGTTATGGTGGTATCATGTATCATGCAGCACTGTCAGCGTAGTTATCTGCATAATGCGGCTAAACAACTAATCTTAGTAATTACAAATTAATAAAAGCTTTAAAAGGGTTATATATATTTTTTTAATATATATACATTAAGAAAGTTAAGCAATTTTGAATTTAAGAAAAGATCGGTGACCAGGGTGAGCAACTTTGTTGACATTGCCTACTGTTCATCCTCAAAATGCATCTGATCATCACCCAATATCATGAATATTGGCCAATAGATAGAAAACAGGTATGCAAAAATGAATATGGTAGTTTCAAAAATGAATATCCTCAAAGTTTACTCCTTTACTTGTCATTACTTGTACACATCGGCACACAATAGTGTCTTGCAGCGATTTTCACTGTTTCACAGCGCCCAGCGTCTACTCAGCCTCATTCTGATGCCTAATTAGGTCATGTGTGAATAGTGTGAATTGGTTCAATTAAAGTTGCATAGTCCGATGGCTTTGAGTTTCTGTCATTTTCTCAGATAAATTCATTAAATTGATCATTATAAGCTACTTTACTTTAGCTTTAAGTAACTTTTAGTTTAAATGGGTAACTTCAGAGATATTTGAAGTGACAACATGCCAAAATAATGTTGGCAAGCACGCCAAAACTCTGACACTATAGGGTTATGCAGTAACAGGTTCTATTAAATTGACTCCCCATGCCCTTCTATGTGACAACAAATACTTAATAACGGTACCAGTATCTAAGATAAATGTGTAGAATCAAATCTAGGTAAATGTTTTGGTTTTGAAAATTTGATGCGTAATATTTTACAGACTATGCATGGATATAATAATATGCATTGCAGGTGACCACCATTCAAAGTTTTATACCCAAATTAGATTAAGTATAGCATGAAATACATTCAGATGAGGTAGTCTCTTATTATATTTCATAGTTAAATTAAACCTGCAGTACAATCAGAGAGCGTGTATACAGATGAGAGGGACAACTCCCATACTACACCATGTAACAGATGCCGACTGTGGCGCTCCAAGTGGTGGTTGTTGAACAGTATATGACACAGCTGTCAAACTCAAGGCATTGTCAATGGTCGTGTGCAATCTTCCTACAGAAAACGTTAAATATCTCTAAAACTACAACACTAGAAACAAACTGATTGGAATACACATAGGAAACATGTTTACAACATGATTATATTAAGGATATGGTTAGGGTTCTGGATTTCTATAATTTGGAATAAAACTGACGTGTTTCACACTAAGCAAACTCGCACCTGCATGTCAGGTAAGCAATCTTCCTACAGAAAACGTTAAATATCTCTAAAACTACAACACCTAGAAAAACTGATTGGATACACATAGGAAACATGTTTACCAACAAGATTATATTAAATTGATATGGTTAGGGTTCTGGATTTCTATTAATTTGGAATAAAACTGACGTTTTTCACCACGCGTACGGCAAACTCAAGGCATTGTCAATGGTCGTGTGCAATCTTCCTACAGAAAAAGTGAAATATCTCTAAAACTACACCAAATAGAAACAAGCCGCTTAGTACACATATAGAAAACATGTTTACCAAAAGGATTATATTAAATCGATAAGGTTAGGCTTCTGCATTTCTATTAATTTTGAATAAAAACAAATGTTTTGCACTACACGTATGGCAAACTCAAAGCTTGTTCAACACTAACCGCCAGGAACGCCACTGTAGCCTGTGTTACCGATTTTCGCGGGAGTTGTCTCTCTCATCTGTATTCACGCTCTCTGGTACAATGAAAGCATCACTTATTCGAAACCAAAGCACTTTATTTATATTTGAGTCTATGTATCTAATTTAGATATATAGTGATGCACTTATTAAGTATATTTTGCTGCATACAACTAAAGGGAAATACAAAGTTAATGTAATAGAACCTTTCATACCAGAGTTTGGATGTGTGGGGTACATCCAAAAACCCTATAATACTAAGACGGCTCACTCAGCCTGTACTGTGTAATCAAAATGATCAAACCCACCACTTGGTGGGCTGGCTGTTCTCTTGGTTAAACAGGTGCTATATTTTATATATAAATGTATATATGAATGTGAAAGATGTGTGATGATGGCGATGCTGATGATGATGCTGATGATGATGTGTATTTGTTCATAGCAATTTCATATTGATATGTATTCATACTTACCTATCTCATGTATAATATAATTGTATGTGTTTACACGTGAAACACCAACCAGCAGCTGGGCTGATCAAACCCACCACAAGGTGGCACTGCGAAATTTACATTACCATGGGAAAGATAGGGAGTGAGCCGTCTTAGTATTATAGGGTTTTTGGTACATCATAAGTAATTGAGCATGTTTTCACTTCAAATATATCCAAAATAAATCCTTTAAAATATAATAATTACCTCAAACTACAGTAATGTAGGTTATAGAAATCAACTTAACATAATTTCCTAAAGTGATGGTAGATATGCAAAGCTATCAGACTATGCAACTTTAATTTCACACATAAGCATTTTCCTTAAATGTAAAATGTTAAGGAGTACTTGAAATTAAGGATTCTAACATTTGAAACGCGGAAGGTGTTCATAGGTAAGCAAGTGCATGAGTGTATGCATGCATTATTTTGGATACAATTAAAAAAAAAAAAAACTGTTGTGATAAACAATTAGAACTAACTCTAGGTTCAAACCCAGGCCAAGTCAAACAAACGACTTAAAAGTCTACACTTTTCACTACATAGCCTGGTGGTTGTAGGGGGCAAGGAGTAGTGGAATGTGGAAATCCAATCAGCTGCCAATTGTCCCTGTTAAAGTTTTATTGCTTAATCAATGAATTGTTATAAGTGAATGAAAACGATTTATCTTACATTTGTTGATGTTGCTGCAGTGCTGCCAATCTTTGAAAGGTCATATTTTTTCTTGAAGATTTATACTGCCTATCATGGATAAGTCTGAATAGACTTGTTTTCACCATTAGACAGTTTGTCGATAGAAAGCCCGAGCCTACGCTTTTACCGACCCAAGGGATTTTTAAGCTCCCACACCACATAGACATGGTATGAGAGCAACTGGCCTTTGATGACACTGTAAGTTATACACAGCGGTGGAAATTCTAATTGGCAAAGGTGGGGGCACAGGGAATCGAACCACTGACCTTCAGATTAGGAGTCTGACCTAGAAAAAAGTCAGACACTCTAACCACTCCACCACAGAGAAGACCACGCTATCATATCTCAAAAAGTAAACAAGCTATCAGAATAATTTTGTGTGTGCTCTGTTTGTATTCAAAAGTTCTATCCAAGTAACATCAAAATCAAAATGAATACAATTCTTTTAAAATTTTTGACTGCCTCTACCTACTAGTATTTCAGATTGTACCTCTTTAATCTAACACTCCATACTTCAGCAACTGCCATGGTCCGGAACGATTAGATACTAACCGGAAGTGATGGTCGAATCGGTAGAGTGCAAACTTCCCGTGTGGAAGGTCGTGAGTTCGAATCCCCCCAGCCGAGTCAAACAATCAATTACCAAATTTATACTTGTCGCTACATAGCTTGGTGTTCGGCATTACTAATACTAGAGATAGGGCAAGGACTGGTTAGCTCAGTATCAGAATAATGTGAAAGAGGGGAATCAGGTCATGGTGCCAGGTCTCCCAGTAGGGCAGCACTATAAAGTCGCCATAAGTGGGCACTGTCAAAAGTCGGTACCCATCCTGATGACCGTAGATGCATTCAGGGTGTAAAACCCCAACAAACAAATCCGGGAGACATCCCAGATAGCACACAGCCGTCGGGCCGACGTCGGCTATTGGTCGCACCGTCGCGATCGACTTTCCACCGTCGGGCCGCCGTCGGGCCACCGGTGGATTTCCGACGTTAGCGTTCAACCCCTTTCCACTTTTGAGCCACCGTCGGGCCGCCGTCGGGCCACCGGTGGTGTTCCGACCTTGGGAATCAATCCCTTTCCACTTTTGAGCCACCGTCGGGCCACCGTCGGGCCGCCGGTGGTGTTCCGACGTTAGGGTTCAATCCCTTTCCACTTTTAAGTCACCGTCGGGCCATCGTCGGCCCGACGGTGGTGGGCCGCCGCAGGTTTGCATTCATTTTCCACGTCTGGTCCACCGTCGAGCCACCGTTGAGCCGCCGGTGGTGGGCCGCCGTTAGGGTTCAATCCAAATTTCCACTTTTGAGCCGTCGAGCCACCGTCGGGCCGCCGGTGGTGTTCCAACGTTAGGTTTCAATCCCTTTCCACTTTTGAGCCACCATCGGGCCATCGTCGGCCCGACGGTGGTGTTCCGACGTTAGGGTTCAAACCCTTTCCACTTTTGATTCACCGTCGGGCCTCCGTCGGCCCGACGGTGGTGGGCAGCCGCAGGTTTGCATTCATTTTCCACCTCTGGTCCACCGTCGAGCCACCGTCGAGCCGCCGGTGGTGGGCCGCGCATGCGCAGTTCTTTAAATTTGGATTCCGGCTCGAGTCGCCAGCGCAACACGTGCGATCGTTGATCAGTGTTCTTTTTCTACCAATAACTCCAGAAATCCCAGGAATTTTAAGGAATTATTTAACAGGTATGTTTATTAATATGTTTATATTATTTTGTAAAAGTTTTGTAATTTATTACGAAGTATTAGTGGAATTATTCGTGTTAATACGATTTGAATCATCCGATACGGTTTGTTTACTTCGAATCACCACTTGACTCGATTCGCCGGCTCGAGTGGCCAGCACAACACGTGCGATCGTTGGACAGCGTTCTATTTGAACAAATAACGCCAGAAATCGGAGGAATTTAAAGGAATTATTTAACAGGTTTGTTTATTAATATGTTTAGATTATTTTGTAAAAGTTTTGTAATTTATTACGAAGTATTAGTGGAATTATTTGTGTTAATACGTTTTGAATCATCCGATGCGGTTTGTTTACTTCGAATCCCCACCTGACTCGAGTGGCCAGCACAACACGTGCGATCGTTGGACAGCGTTCTATTTGAACAAATAACGCCAGAAATCGGAGGAATTTAAAGGAATTATTTAACAGGTTTGTTTATTAATATGCTTAGATTATTTTGTAAAAGTTTTGTAATTTATTACGACGTATTAATGGAATTATTCGTGTTAATACGATTTGAATTACCATGTTGGCATGTAATGATGTACGGAAGGTTGACCAAGAACCGCCATCTTGGTTTTTTCCGAGATTCGAAGACACTGTCACTATAGTGTCAATACGTACAGCCTATATTAAATTTATAAGGTTAGGGTTCTCGATTTCTATTAATTTTGAATAAAACTAATATTTTTGCACTTGTTTGTCGCCGTCGGGGCGACGGCGGCAGCCGCCGTCACCCCGACGGCGGCAGGTTGGACAAAACAACGTCGGCCCGACGGCGTCGGCCCGACGGCGGCGGCCGCCGTCGCCCCGACAGCGTCGGGGTGACGGCGGCTGCCGCCGTCGGGTCGACGGCGGCAGCCGCCGTCGCCCCGACGGCGGGAGGTTGGACAAAACAACGTCGGCCCGATGGCGTTTTCCACCGTCGGGCCGCCGTCGGGCTGACGACTGTGTGCTATCTGGGATGGCTCATTATGAAGACCCTGCTGATTTCTGATGTACTCTAACCTACATGTGACACAGGTTTTATTTTTGGTTTTGGGTTTTATATTACATGGATCAATAAAAACCTAACTCGGAAACTGTAATGGTTGCATTTATAAATAATGTGTTCACTCTATTCCATTTAGAGGTATTCTTTAATCTGTCCTCTTCCTAATGATAACTGGGTACTTCTACTTGAGGGAAAACCATAATTTTAATCTTAAACTTTAGTTAAAGTTAAAGCAACCTAAATGAGATGCAGGGGTCCCAATGACAGCAATTTAAAATCCCTGAAAAACTAGGGGTTCTCTGGGCATGCCCCTCTTGAAATTCTTTAAAACCAAGATTAAAATGGTGCAATCTGGCACCTACTTGGACATATTTTGGCCTTGTAATTCCAATTGTGCTTAGACTTCAAGACTAACAAATAATCGAAAGTAAAAACTTTTTTCACGGACTGGTTTTCTCTCTCGCTGATTTGGAAACTCAGTTTTCCCTGAAATTAGCGATTTCGCTGAGAAATGGGATCTCTGAACATGGCAGGTAGGTCGATAAAAATTAGGAAAAGGATTAATTAGATATGCCTTAAAATGATAGTGTCAATGCCTACACTTTTTCGCTGCGGTTCCATTTTGCCTCATGTTCCTTCTGCAAAGCCGTCTCGTAGTGCCGGCCTCTGCACCGTGAGGGAAGTAGGTCAAGGAGCATGATGAGAGAGGCACAGCAGAGGCTGACTCCGCCAAGGTAGAAGGAACTCCTATACACGTGGGTTATGTCGTACAGTGCACCTGGTAGGAAAAGCAAATTGCATTAAAGATATTGTGACCTGTTTTTAACATGTATTCCTTACGTGGTGGATATTCGCTGACGGCTGGTTTTTGAGTGTTTGCTACAGAGGTGTCAAGTAGATAAAACTTAAAAGTGTGAGTAGGGAGATCTTCCTAATATAGAAATTGTAAATGGAGAGAAATAGTGTGGCTGAAGGTGCGGAAGAAGGGGGGGGGGCTCACCCTGGGAAAATTTGGGGAAAAAAGTGACACGAAATGGTGCATTCTGATTAAAAATATGCGCAAAATTTGTTTTTAAATTTATTTATTGTTAAACTAGCTAAAATGATTCTTTGGCAGGAGATACAAATTAAAAGCAGGAAATGGGGTTATTTTGGTACGTATTAGGGAGAACTCCCGCCAAATCGGGAGACTTGGCCCCTCTGCTGCTATTTTCTTAACATAAATATAGGTTGATTGCTATCATTGACCTTACTTTAGTTTGATGTTACCTTTATTATAAATGGCTAACTTTGGAGATTTTTTAAGTGAAAACACGACAACTTAATTTTGGCATGCACATAGAAATTCTGACAACACAGTTTTCAGCACAGAGAGATTATATAACATTGCCTTAGTAATAGCATTGTCTTTTATACTTGTAGTACACGGGTGAATGACAACGTAGTGTAAATACGGGTGAAAATAGCTTTAGTACGGAACAGGAAGTAGAATGCCTGCCCCCAGTATCAAATGGATACTTATATCGGCACAGAGTTGGTGAAATGGGAGAGAATGCAAAAAGACAAGATGGCGGCCATAGAACGCCGTCGATTTCCCCTTTAAATTCTATTAAACTATATGTTTTATTATATTTTTCAACTCAAATGTAGCGGGGAAATATTAAGACATATAAAAAGAATAATTGTTGCTTCTTAGATTGTGAAATTAGGCTCTCATTTCATTCCCCGCTTTTTCGACCACTTTTATATAGGGCTGGTATTCACCTGTGTACTGCGAGTACAGGGTGAATCCTTTATCTACCCCAGTACATCTTTAATAAGTGCACCAGTATCCAAGTTTGATCTGTAGCATTAAATCTAGATGGGTATTTTTTGTTTAACAAATTTGAGGCTTCATCGAACTATGCAACTTTAATGATATTCTTCTTTCAGTGCCTATGCAGGCCTATGTAATAAGGCATTTCCCAGTTCCTCCTCATGCTGCCGAATCAGTTCCTCTTCGCATCCCTAATGGGAAGAAATGATGGAGGCCGGGTATTGGAGTACACATAGGCCTACTGAATTTAATTGATTAGGGATAGTTTGTCGTCAGCAAGGGCCATATTCACGGCAAAAGGTTATTGGTATTTATTCTGTCAATTTTGTTAATCAAATTTATTTGTACATTGAATATACATGAAAAGCAGAAACCGTCCCATGACAGCAAAAATGTATCGCATTAAAAAGAAATTAAACTGTAAACAAGGTTTATCAACAGTGGCATTACACCTATCAGAACTGCCATTACTAAATCAATATTATAATCTTTGGTGAAGAATGACAGTACGATTTATCTCTAAATTACTTATGCAAAGGTCTAGAGCAGTGTGTAGTTTTTAATATTAGTACCACCACAAGCCAGTGGTCATGATTTGGGTAGTCGTCTGAACTGGGCAACTCAGATTTTGTGCATTCAGATAGTGCAAGTTACAGGATGATATACCGTGTTTCCTGAAAGAATAGCCCTCTGCAAATAATACCTCCCCTGACACAATGATAAACATGACTATGCAACTTTGAGCATAGATTATATAGTCATACAGTTTTAAACGAACACATTAATATCTATCCAGAGAAATGTATGAATATTCACACTACGTTGGATTAAAAAAGAAAACTATAAATAGTATCACAAGTTCTTTATAATTGAGTGACTTGGAGGTTTTACTTGCAGTGTGGAAAACGAAACCATCGGTTTTCAGAGCTTTTCGGATTTTACAATAGGGATTGTGGACATGTAGACATACTACTAGGCCTACTAGTTAGTACTAGAATGATAATATTGATATAGATAGTTTACGATATGCATATACTCAGGCTATAGACTATACTTAGATAAAAGATTCACCCCATACTTACAGTAGGTGTGAACATCAACATAGTCTAAATACTGGCGAAAACTGCTTTAGTATGGAACAGGAAGTGGAATTCCTGGTTCCAGGAACAAATGGCTACATATATCGGCACATAGTTGGTGACATGAGAGAGAATGCAAAAGGACAAGGTGGCGGTGATAGAATGCCATCGATTTCACTTTTAAAGTTCCTTAAACTACATGTTTTATTATATTTTTCAACTTAAAAGTATCAGGGAAATATTAAAATAGATGTGATGAATATATTTTGCTTCTTAAATTAAGAATTTATCTGCACCTTTCATTTACCCAGTATGTCAAAAGTTTTCGCCATCTTTTGTGTCATAGGGTTGGCTGGTTGGTATTGACCCCTCCTGTGGCTACCGTAGCAGTACGGGGCGAATCTTTTATCTAGGCTATACTAACCAGGCTATAGCAAAGACCCTATCACACTAAGACGGCTCACTCAGCCTGTACTGCGTAATCAAGAGCACAGCCAGTGCACCTGGTGGTGGGTTTGATCATTTTGATAACATTGGAGTGTCAGAAGAAACCCTGCTGTCGGTTGGAAGGTGTGTGGTTGGGGTGTTGTGGTGGTATAGGTCTGTGTTGGGTGTGTGTGGTGGGGGTGTCATGGGGTTTAGGGATGTGGTGGGGGGTTTAGGTGTGTGTGGTGGAGGTTTAGGGCTGTGGTGAGGGTGTAGGTGTGTGGTCGGGGTTTAGGGATGCTAAAGATTGTTAGGTGCTGCTCTGGAAGACCCCTAAAACCTCACCACAAACCACCTACATCTCCACCACACACACCCTAAAGACCCACCACACACACCTACACACCCCACCATACCCACCTACACCCCAACCACACACACTGTCAACCCCCCACCACACAGAATGTGTGTATGGTGGCGGGGATGGGTGGGGTGGAGAGGTGGAGGGGCAGGGTGGGGGTAGTGGTGGTGGTGGTGGGAGTTCTATAGGAGTAGCAACATGCAACCAGTGGGGACCTCTCCCTACCCCACCCCCCTACACCAGGGAGGGGGAGGGGGTCGTGAGGTGTGGCATGGTGTGAGAGCGCCGACTGAGGTGGGTGAGGAGGGGGGAGGAGAGGGAGTGTGGGGGAAAACGGGGGTGGTGGGAGGCGGAGAGGAAGGGGTGAAGGGGGAAGGAGGAGGAGGAAGGGGGAGGGGAGGGAGGTGTGGTGTGAGAGCACTGGGAGTCCACTGGGTAAGGTGAATGAGGAGGGAGATAGGGAGATGGAAAGGAAGGGGAGGGCGGGGAAGGGTGGTGAAGCCGGGAGGAGGGAGGGGAGGAGGGAGCAGGAGGGGGGAGGGTGGGAGGGGGGGAGGGCGGGGGAATGAAAGAGGGTGGGGCAGAGGGAGGTGTGGACCAGGCAGTAGATGCAACATCGGCCAAATCCAAATGACAGCAAATCTCTCTTCTTAAATTTTAAACTCACCCTCTCGCCTAGATAACAGATTCACCCTGTACTTATGGTACACGGGTGAATGACAACGGAGTCTAAATACTGGCGAAAATTGCTTTAGTAATGAACAGGAAGTAGAATGCCTGGCTCCAGTATCAAATGAGTACTTATATTGGCACAGAGTTGGTGAAATGGGAGAGAATGCAAAAAGACAAGATGGCAGCCATAGCACGCCATCGATTTCACCTTTAAATTCTATTAAACTATATGTTTTATTATATTCTTCAACTCAAAGGTAGCAGGGAAATATAAAAACATATATAAAGAATAAATGTTGCTTCTTAGATTGTGAATTTAGGCTCTCATTGCATTTCCCCGCTTTTTCGGCAGCTTTTATATAGCTTTGGTATTCACCCGTGTACTGCAAGTATGGGGTGAATCCTTTATCTACCTCTCGCCTTGTAGGCCTATGTGTTTACATGTGAAACACCAGCCAGCAGCCGGGCTGATCAAACCCACCACAAGATGGCACTGCAAAATCTACATTACCATGGGAGAGATAGGGAGTGAGCCGTCTAAAGCCGTGTTTACACGGGTGATTTAAAACGCCACATATAAAACGCCTTGCCTAGATCGACACACATTTGCCGTGTAAACGCGACTCTGAGGCGTTTTAGGGCTGAATCGCTTCATATGAAACGCCTCATCTATACCACCTCGCGAGGTAGTATAGATGAAACGATTCAGCTGGTTCCGGCAGTGTTAGGGCCCGATTAGGACGAAACCTAGTGATGCAATCATATTTAACAGAATTTCCTACTCAAATAATGAAATTTAATTAAATTAACCTTAAATTCCAAGCGCTATTAACGTAGCAGCTTCATCTGAGTCGAATTGACGAGTGTAAACTATACACCTAGCAGTGCTTGCCGGCTACAGGCGCACCACAGGCTGCTGGTTCCCGGTGCCAAAACACTTTTAAAACTCTGCCCGTGTAGACGCACCTCAAAAACGCTTCATATGAATCGCCTTGTCTAGAACGTTTCACAATTCCCCGTGTAAACACGGCTTTAGTGTTATAGCCTATAGCCTTTTTATAGGGTATTTGGCTACACATACACCACTAGGTACAAGATTCACCCCGTACTGCTGCAGTAGGGGTGCAAACCAGCCTTATGTAAAAGCTGGCGAAAAAACGGGTCAAAGAAATCAGAGCCTAATTTTACAATCTAAGCAACAATTATTCTTTACATATGTTTGATTATTTACCCGCTACTTTTGAGTTGAAAAATATAATATAATATCTAGTTTAATAAGATTTAAAAGTGACATCGACGGCGTTCTGTGGCCGCCATCTTGTCTTTTTTGCATTCTCTCCCATTTCACCAACTCTGTGCCTATAGAAGTATCCATTTGATACTGGAGCCACATACTGGAGCCTCACTTCCATACTGGAGCCTCACTTTCATACTAACGCTATTTTCGCCCGTAATTATATAAGGCTGGTCTTCACCTGTGTACTACAACGGGTGAATCTTTTATCTAATACACCACCTGCTATTGGCGCTCCGATCATCGTCCCGGCCGCCATGAAGATCATGAGGTAGCCGTACGCCATCGAGAACTTCATTACGCCGACGGCCAGACACGTCACCTCGGACAGCAGCGGCCCAAAGCCGGCTGAGAAGAAGCCGAATATGCACACACAGACAAGAAGCCCAGGGAAGGTGGTGAGCAGGGCGCACAGCATCACGCCGAACCCGGCAAGGAAGTAGGCGCCAACAAACAGCCACGTCGCATCAATTGGCAAACACTGCGCGGCCAGGCCCAAAATGAGGCGGCCCACGACGTTCGTGAAGCCTATACTAGATATGAGCGAGTCACAGGCCGGGGTGGACAGCCCGACAGAGCCGGCGTACGACGAAATGTGAGTGTACATAACTGACATGCCGAAGCAGAACAGAAATGTGTTGACTGAGATGAGAATGAACGTCGGGTTGGTGAAAATGTCAAGGTCAAGGTCGTGGATGACGCGCTTCCGGTTTGGTAGCGCGCGAGCCGAATTGGAAATGAGCAGCGGGCTATTTGGCCGCTGTTGTTGTTGATGTTGTTGCTGGTGTTGCTGTCTCGGTACGACACTGTGCGCTGTGTTAAAACTGTTCTTTGCTGCCACACTGGATGTAGCGAAACCCGACTGTCTCGACACAGACTCGCAGGAATATGTGGAAATGACATCGCCCTTGCTCGTAGATGTCAAATCGACTTTGCCCGTCGTTTGCATCCCCACATTCAATGAGTCTCTTTTAACAGGCGAGGCGGGAAGCTTGGCTAATTTTACCTTCCGGCTCTCTCTGTTAGGGCGCATGACCAGAGCGGCGATGCAGACATGCGCATTGATGCCTCCGGAGAGAATGAGCGCCCCCCTCCAGCCGAACACTGCGATCAGGTGTCGTGACAACCAGGGGTAGAAGATGGTACCGATGCCCGTGCCTGAGATGGAGAGGCCCATGGCGATGACGCGGTATTTCACAAAGTACTCACTGATCACCACGACGCAAGGCGTAAATACAAGCCCGAAGCCAGCACCTGGAAGTGTACACAGGTAAAAGGTACTTGAAATGACAGTGTTTAAATTCAACATTAATTTTGTTACTGCTGTTTTTAGTATGTTCCTGTGCACATCAACCCGAACCCTAGTCGGGTTCCAGTACCCATCGTGACTGATAGGTGCCGTCTGGGTGCTTCCAGATGAAACGACCATAGTGGCGACCTCTGTTAAAAGGCCAGGGAACCAGGCTACCCGAACCCTAAGCACAACATTCCTCCTGCACAGTACATAGAATAACGAGTAATACTATATTTAATCAAATAATTTCCTTCCGTGCCTTTTTACTCGAATAATACTTTATTCATCATATATATACATATGTGTGTGTGTGCGTGTGTGGTGTATAAGCAATTATGCGAGTATAAAGGTGTGGAAGGGCTATTATCCACTATTATTTACTATATGATGTACTGTACCTCTATATACGATGTCATACTATATGTCTGGCCCCACCTTCCACACGACTGGTGGCGCCGCCACCGGAGATATTCCGAACCGGAGGCGCACAACTGTACAACTCGCGCCCTGACATAGTTTTGAAAGTGAGCAGAGTGACAGTTGGCTCACGGTATAGGAGGCGGGGAGTAGAGAATCAGGGTTGAAAGATCTCCGCGATTCCGCTGATTTCCGGGATTTTTCAATCCCGCAGCACCATCAGCGTAGATCTATACTAATATGTGGTGCAGACAGACGCCGCAGCACTATCAGCGTATACCACTAATACATGCCCCCGTCCTGATATGACCTTAGATGTTGCTAGGACGTAAAACAACAACAAACAAACAACTAATACATGCTTCAAACGGCGCAGCACTATCAGCGTATACCAATATATATGAAACCCAACTTCCGGAAATTTTCCGCGATTCCCTGACAGTGTTAAGCCTATGGGAGAATATCAGCATTTCCTCTTTTTTTCCCGGAGATCACTTTCATCCCTGAGAATGCCCGCTCCGCAGCAAATAACATGGAAGATAAGATGGTTACACAGAAACATTTAAGGGGCTGCCGTTATTTATATATATATATATATATATATATATATATATATATATATATATATATATAATATATATATATATATATATATGCCAATGTAATGGTCCAAGGGGGTGGGTGCGAAAGTTTCAAATGGGCTGTAGTTCAAATAACCTAAGGTCTATTTGAAATCACTCCGCTGACTCATGAGAGCAACTATTACCTTTATATATATATATATATATATATATATATATATATATATATATATATACATATATATGTATATATACATATATATATATGCAACATTATGTTGTTCAGTACTCCGCCCCCCACCTTATATATGTATACAATATACATATATATATGTATATATACATATATTTTTGTATATATATACATATATACATATATATAGAAATATATGTATATATATACATATATATATTTACGTATATATACATATATATATATATGTATATTATATACATATATATATATAAGGGGGGGGCAGAGTACTGAACAACATAATGTTGCATATATATATATGTATATATACATATATATGTATATATATACATATATATATGTATATATATACATATATATAGATTAGTTAGACAAATCTTACCGAGGGAGAAGGAAGCACATCCGGGTCCAGCAATCTTTACCTACTAATTCAGGATAAAAAATGATTCTAATAAACAAAAACTATAGTCATCTGACCTTTTCTTGGTACAAGTTATTGAATAGACGTGGAAGGGCGTGGTGGGTGGGCCCTCGCCCACGTCTATCCGAGGCTCCTACCTCGGTAAAACAATAGTTATCCATCATCTATACCCAGGTAAGATTCGTCTAACTAATCTATTTTACCTCGGTATACCGCCTCTAGGGAGACCTTTACGTAATATCATTTTTATCCTGATATTCCTGTTTGTTATTATTTATTCTAATTATTATAGTGCTATTCATGTATGTGGTGTACAATTGGTATGACAATAAAGCAAAAATGTTGACTTTGTCTCACCTTTGTCTTTAGTTGGTGAGTAGTCTCTGTGCGATTGGTTGAGGCTTTTCTAGTCGCTTGTGATAATGTTTTGCAAACGATCTAGCGGTTTTCCATCCTGCGTGAGCCAGGATCTGTTTCACGGAGATGCCTAGTAATCTGGCCTTAGAGACCATCGCTCCACGTGTAGAGTGCGATGTATATCTGCTTGTGTTGAGTCCTGATAGTTTCAACACTGTCATGGTCCATCTGGCGAGGGTGTCCCTCGAAATACCCTTGTGTGGCTTAAAAAAGCTCACCAAAAGCTGCCTTGAGTTTCTTATTGTTCTTGTCTTGGATATATATGTCCGTATTGCGGAGACTACACATAATTTGCGATCCTCTGTGAAACTAGTGACACTGATTGTCGACAGGGGATCACCTAAACGATTTGATTTCAACAAAGTTGTTAAATCAAACGTTGCTTCCTTGTTATCGATTTCAAGACCATTGAGCGACAGGGCGACTATAGTTTGGCCCCTGTGTCCTGTCACCAGCAGAAGAAGCAATACTACTTTGAACCCTAATAGTTTAATGTCCAGGAACTTATTCTCTGGCCATTGTTTGAAGAGTTTAAAAACAAGAGATACGTCCCAAAACCTATTATATCTGGGTTTGGGAGGGTTCCTCTGATAAATTGATCGTACGATCCAGCAAATAACATGGTGTTTTCCCATTGTTTGTCCGTTAATCCTAGGTAGGATTATTGATAGCACACATCTGGCTGCATTGATAGCGCCGTAACCTAAACCTTCGTCTTCTAAGAAACGTAGAAATCATCCTACCTGGGATACTGTCGGGTTCATTGGCTTAACTTTCTTAAGTAAGCAATATATGCCCCATTTCTTTAAATAGGTTGTATACATTTTCACTGTTCCCTTCCTCCACGCGTGAGATACCAACCGTTGTTGCGTTATCTTGTCTAAGCCGAATTGTTCCAAGTACTTGTTTAAAAAAGGAATGCTACCAAAGGAGTCGTCGACACGTTTCCGTGGCGCGCTAATGGTCCCTGATGCTTCAGGTTTCCTCGGTATCTTGGGAAGCGTAGGCTGCTTTTGGCCGTCGAGACTAGTCTGGCTAGCCACGGTTGAGTGTCCCATTCGGGGACGATGAGGATGGCGTGTATTTTGTCCATTTGTATCTTTCCCGGCGACTTTGCTAATAATGGTAAAAGGGGGAAAAATGTAAAAGAAATGATGTTGCCAATTTAGTGAGAAGGCATCTATGTGCCATGCATTTGGTTCGGGGTGCCACGAAACATATTTGTCCAGTTTAAAGTTATTACATGAAGCAAATAAATCTATATCCGGCAAACCCCATGTGGCACAGATTTCTTTGAAAATTGATCCGTTTAGTGACCACTCTAAGTGGTCATGGAATTGGCGACTCATCTTGTCTGCTAGAATATTTTGCGTACCGGGTATGTGTGTTATTGTTAACCAAACCTTAAACTTTTGAGCCCAATTCCAAATGAGGAGTGCCATTTCGTTACACTGTATTGATTTTGTACCTCCCATATTTCTGACATAAGCCATCGCTGTGGTGTTATCCGTAAGGATACATACATTATGTTTCGGTACTTTAACAAGGCTGGTTAAACCTAAGTAAATAGCTCTTAATTCTAAAACATCAATATGATCAGAAATTTCAGATTCTAGCCATCTTCCTCCTGTTGCTACATCATTGCGATGTGCCCCCCAACCTTGCAGTGACGCGTCAGTTGTAACTGTAGTGCTGGGTTCACCCATTCTAATGGGATTGGGAGACTTATCAAAGTGACTCAGCCACCAAGTAATGTCGGCTAGTCCGTTTTCAGAATACAAATTTTCTTTACAAAATTACCCTTTGCTCTGGCCAAAGCTAGATTTTTGTCAATTTCCAGGGACTTAACGTGTGCGCCGCCATATAAAATAGCGGGGGTGTACGAAATCATTATACCGATTAACACTGCCACCTCTCTTATCTTTGGCCTAGATGTGTCTAACAGCTGTATCGCTGTGTCCCGAAACTTATCTTTCTTTTGCTGTGTAAGTGACACGGTCATAGCCGTTGTGTTTAAAATGAAACCTAGACACTTAAGCTCCTTAGTAGGAGAAAAAACGGATTTCTTATCATGTATGAAAAAACCCAACTTTGAAAAAAGTTGACATAAATCTTGAACGGCGAGCTCGCATTGTGTGAAAGATTGTCCCATAATGAAAGAATCATCAATGTATGGAAACATGCAATGACCAAGTTTTGCCATTCCTGAAAAAACTGGTTTCAATAATTTAGTAAAAAGGCGTGGTGCACACGCCAAACCATTTGGTAGGCAGGTAAATTCAAAAAGCTGCCCATTCCAGACAAATCTTAAATATTTGCGATCTAATTCCTGAATAGGTACGGTATAGTACGCATCTCGTAAATCTACACTCGCTAGCCAACAATCTGGGGTAATCAAATCTCGAGCTGTTTCTAAGGAAAACATTTTGAAATGTTGGTATTCAATGATTTCATTTAATTTAGTTAAATCTAAGATCATTCTTATGGTCCCATCGGGTTTAGGTGTGGAGAAAATATTTGAAATGAATTCACCTTTAGTATGTTTTACTCTTTTGATAATGCCTTTGGCTTCAAAAATAATTACTTGTTCATTAAGTTTATCTCTTTCTTCCGAATTGAATTTATATGGAAAAGGTGCTCTTTTCTGGACAGGTAATTGTGTGAAAGGAATTTTATTGCCTTTAATTATTCCAAGAACCTCTGGGTTTGTAGTTATTTCTTGCCATTGAAGTAAATAATTAGCAATGTTGCCAGCTTTAAACTTGCTTACGTAAGTTTGTGTTTCCTCGGTGACCATTTCAGGGCCAGGAGGCTGAATTGTTTGTGTGGCGTTTTCTACTTGTTCCCTGGCTTGGGGAACTGTGGTTTGGGAACAAAATCCCTTCTGTAACCGCGGTTGTCGTTCCAGTTTGAGGGTTGTCTGTCGCCTCGACCTCTTCCCCTCTGGCTGTATCCGAAGGATGGTCCGCCCCTGAACGGCCTTCCTCCTCGTCTGTAGCGAAAATCCGTCCGGGTTCGCCTGAACCCGAGGGGGTTTTGGAATTTACGGCCTTTCTGTTCCGTGTTCTTGGCACTCTTATTGTCTACTTCTACTTGCTTGTAAAGGTAGGCGAGCTGACCCCCGAACATTTTGGACTTGTCCAGAGGTTTGCCTTTGATGGGGGTTGGTCCCGAATACACAGTGTATTCCTTGCCGTCATTATCCATCACTTTCTTTGACCTGGCGACTTCTTTCCCAGCGTCTGTAGTGACGGATTTGAACACGTTTTCGAACCTGCGATGCGTCATGTAGTTGCTCGCCGCAGCGAGCAAGGCAATGCCCCTGTCCATTACACGGGCCAAAGACGAGAACTTATTCTCGGTTTGCATGCGGTTAGCGACCGGGATAATCGAAGTCAAAGACCCCAAAACTGCCTTATGGATTAAACATAGGGCAGTTTCGTAGCGGCGACGTTCGTCTGAAAGATGGATGCCAGCAGCCATCTCCTTACTAACCGTTGCGGGGATACCTTTGATCCCGGAAATCTGCTCGGTCAAATTGTTAATGACCTCAGCCGGTTTGAAGGTGGTAAAGTGGCCATTAACAGTTTTTCTCATCATGGTTGTAGTACGAACCTTCTTTGCCTTCTTTTTGGTAATTTTCTTACCGACCTCAGTGCCTATTTTGGCGTAAACCCCAGCGCGTTCCGTGTCGGAATCTGAGTCTGTGGATGACGAGTCCGAGGACGAGTCTTTCTTCTTCTTTTTCTTTTTCTTAGATTTCTTGGCTCTTTTAGCGTTAGACTCCTTGGTGAATTCATCACCCGAGCTGCTCACTGTGCGGCGTTTCTTGCTGCGCGCTTTCGGTTTCGTAACCTCAGTGGCCGAAAGCGTATCTTCCTCAAAAATCTTCCCAATCCTCATCAGGGATTTGGGAAGGGCCCGAAAAGGAATGGGCCTGGAATTGTCGCATCTTTTCTTCCATCGTTTGTGCCATCTTTTCCTCCCAACCTTTAGGTTGAGGTGGTTGGTCACTGTCCCGGTCGGACGTCTGGGCCCCGGGCTGTGGGGACGGCGGAGCCGTAGCAGCTGGTGACGAATCGTAATCCGGAGGGGCAATGCCCACTGCTGCCGCAGGCGGCTTATTCCGCCGAGTGGCCATCGGTTTCTGTAACGACAAATGGGTGTTACTTAAACCGGAATCATCTCAACTACACAATGTGTAAACCAGTAAACTGGGTTGAGGTATAAGGTACAGAGCTACGTGTATTACAACGTTTCAGTACAGGCGTGAAGCTAAAGTTTGCCGTAGGTGCATGGTAACGAAACCAACCAAACTTGGGCAGTCGATCCTTAGATCGCTCACTCTCTCTGTTCCGTACACTTCTCCCACCCGCGGCTACAACGCCAGCAAGTTGGAGAAAATATTACGAAACTCGGAGGTTCACCTTAAAACCGGTCTGGGGTGTCTATAAAAGACACCCAGAAGCATCCCCAACATCATCCTCTATTAGGATCCGGGAGAATTTTCTTAGGAAATGAGCAACTCGGGTTACCATTTCTCCCTGTCTCAAAAACAGGTTTCGATAGAAAAAAGGACTATCGGTTTCGTTCGTGCCAGCAGCACCCAGTGTTCTATCCTCAAGTTAAAAAACACGTACAAAGTCCAAAAGGGACCTGAGAAAGTTCTGAACTTTCATAATGTGATGCTATAATGCATCATAAACAATTCAAACTAAGTTTCCATTACTTACTTTGTGAATAAGTAGTCTTAGTAGATAAATCCTGTTGGAGCAACTCACAAACGTCCTCCCGTTGTGAGTCACTTATGCTAATTGCTGGACCCGGATGTGTTTCCTTCTCCCTAGCCTGCGGCTAGCCAGAGGCGGTATACCGAGGTAAAATATATATATATATATATATATATATATATATATATATATATATATATATATATATATATGCAACATGTTGTTCATTACTCCGCCCCCCCCCCCCCCCCACCTTCCGTTTGCTGCACATGTGATATTGTATTTGCTATCGAATCCTATTGTCCTCATAATCATATGGTACAGCGTTATTTGACAGAATAGATTTAGTTTATTTGTTTGTTTTACTCCTAGCAACATCTAAGGTCATATCAGGATGGTTATCGGCTTGTGACATTGCACACTCATGGTGACTTTATAGTGCTGCCCCACTGGGAGACCAGGCCACCAACACCATGACCTGATATCCCACTCAGTCACATTATCCTGACACTGAGCCAACCAGTCCTTGCCTTACCCTAATAATGCCGAGCACCTGGCTAGGAAGTGACAAGTATCAATTTTTAAGTCATTGGTTTGACTCGACCAGGGTTCGAACCCATGATCCCATGGTCTACCAGCACGGGAGACGGACGCTCTAATTCATTCGGCCAGCAGAATAGAAGCAAAGACCCTATAATTATTGGGTCTTTGATAGAAGATGATAGCCTTTAAGTTTAAGCCATTGTATTAACCACTGCATTAAAGTTGCATTGTCTGGCAGTTTTGAGTTTCAGCCATGCTTTTAATTAGATTGATTATTATAATCTACCATTCTTTAGTTTAAAGTAATTTCTATTATTAATGGCTAACTTTGGAGGTAACTCGGAGTGAAATTGTGAGATTCGGCCCTATTTTCACTGCGCATCAAATATACGGTATGTGACCCGAGCTCCCGAGACATCGAGAGCCTAGCTTGATTCCCTGTCACAGTCGCATATACTTTAGGCTTGGCGCAAAGCATTACGTCATCGGGACCAGTGTAGATGCTCTGCGCGTGTGCTACGCTACGGTGGAGTCGTCAAGGGGTTAAGCCATGAGCCATCAATATACGGTTATATTGTGCAATAACTATGTACCACTACCAGCATCTCACTTTGATACTAATGATAGTTTTATTTGAATCATGTATGTTTCGGGAATGTAAATATCGATCCCAAAATAGATGCCGGGATTTGTATATGTTATACGCTTAATGGAAAAACTTATGTACAAAAGAGTTTACCAATTTCTTAACAAATATTATACAAATACCAATTTGGATTTAGAGAGAATCGCTCAGCAATAATGGCCCTGACTGAAATCTTAGACAATATACTACAAGACCTTGAAAATGGGAAACATGTTGCAGGAGTCTACTAATACCCCAGTCACACGAGAGGCAGCTTTCGCCGCCAACCTCCCTACGCCCAAAAGGACGCCAACCACCCAGCGTTCCATTCGATATATTGATTCAAATACATTTTAGGCGCCATGTCGGCACCAGGTCGGTGCCAGGTCGGAGCAGACCACGCGGTGACTGCAGCATCGCATGTGTTGGTACCAACCTAGGGCGGCGCCAGGGCGCCAACCATTTTGAATGGCGCCGCCGGAACAGGGCGTAAGGAGGTTGCAGGTGCAGCAGCAGCAACCTCCTTGCGCCCAAAATTTCCGAAATGGACGCTGGGAGGTTGGCGTCTTCGCGGCGACAGCACTCAATGAGGGCATAGGGAGGACGCAAGGAGGACGTTTTGACGTCGCGAATCGATCGGAAGCGAACGCAGGCCTCGTGTGACTGGGGTATTAGACCTGAGCAAAGCATTTGATGCCGTAGACCATGACATCTTACTCTCGAAACTCAGGCACAACAGAATTCGAGGCCAGGGACTTAAATGGTTTGAGAGTTACGTAAGCAATAGAAAGCAATTTACATATAGAAACGGTAAATGATCCAAGCTAAACTCAGTCAGCCATGGTGTTCCCCAAGGTTCTGTCCGGGTACCTCTCCTATTTATGATCTACACAAATGATATAGTCAACTGTACAAAGCAAGATGTCAAAACATGGTTAATTGCAGATGATACCAATGGCTTCATAACCTCAAATTCACCCAAACAACTAAAACATTCAATTAAAACATTCCTTTCAGATATATTTACATGGTGCAGTGATAACAAATTAACAGTAAACCTGAACAAAACATGCTACACAATATTTAAAAGCAGAAGTGCAACCATTCCTGATTACCTAAACAACATAAAGATAAACAATAACACAATAAAAAGAGTCCCATCTGTGAAATACCTTGGTATAATTCCAGATGAAAACCTCAACTGGGATGAACATATTGATAACTTAAATAATTCAATCATTAAAACAGCTAACTCATTAAAAATAATCAGACGATGGGTACATGAGGAAAATAAAAAATTACTATACTATGCATATTTTTGCTCCAAAATTCAGTATGGTATAGAACTGTATTTATTGGAGAGCCAAGTTATCAACCCTAAAAAAGGTACAGACACAACAAAACAGAGCCTTGAAAATACTGTATAGCAAAGACAATTTCACCCCAACTAAATCACTTCATAAAGACCTGGACTTACTTATGGTGACTGACATTTATAAAATATACATTGCAAAATTTGTTTACAAGCAAAAGAATGGCCTCCTCCCTGAAATATTTGATAATCTCTTCAAAGAAAACAATCAGTTCCATTTCCATAACACACAACAGATAAATAACATACATCACAAACACACTAGAAATGAATATGGCAAAGTAACAACTGAAAACCAAGGAACCAATATCTGGAAGTCAATACCAGTAGAAATTAGAAACCTTAAAACTATAAAAAAAACTTCTGTAAAAAACTAAAGATAAGCTATCTCAATGCATACTAAATCAATTACCAGTAAAGAATATAATAGGGCATAGTTGTCATAAACTAGTCGCATAATTTAAAATATCAAGTGGCTATGGCAAAGAACATAAAATGTACCCCTATTAACATATATGCAAAATAACTACTGATACTGCATATAAGTACATGAATCCATGACACAATATACATATAATATTCCTATCATTACTTTGGTTTTTACTACCTGTGAAGATATGCATCAATATCTCATCATAATCATTAGTTAAAAATGTAGCTTAAGTTTAATCATCTGTTACTGTCATCACTTGTTCATTCACATCATGGAGACCAGCTAGATAAGCATTGGTTTTCTGGGATGCTTTGTCTGGAAGGAATTTGTATGCATTTATTCTATCACCTCAGTCTATTGTAAAGATACCTAACAGAGAGTTACAATACAAGAATTGAATTGAATTGAATGCCTTGATGGTGTATGGGCTTAATGCCTTGGTGACTGCGCAGAGTGGTGCACGTCGCGAGGAGGAACACCTACACTGGTCCCTCCCTACATGGCTTCCGTATATGGTCCGATGACATAATGCTTTTATGGTCTACGCGATCGTGGTGGGGAACCAAGCTATC
Source organism: Branchipolynoe longqiensis (assembly GCA_030323885.1). NCBI lineage: Eukaryota > Metazoa > Annelida > Polychaeta > Phyllodocida > Polynoidae > Branchipolynoe > Branchipolynoe longqiensis. The sequence goes on from CM059197.1 coordinate 51,414,548, forward strand.
GAGAGCCCTGCTTGTGCATCTGTGCACTTAGTCATGTTTGTGTACCTTTAAGCGCACACAATTTGTAGATAATTGTGTGCAGGTGCTGCTCACCTGTGATTACTCCAAAGGTGATGAAGAGGGTGTGAATGTCGCCAGCAAAGCCACTGAGTGCAAGTCCCAGTGAAGATATGATGCCGCCAATGAATACGGAGAATCGGCAGCTGATGTTGTTAATCAGGAGACTCGACAGGGGACCTGGAAAACATGTAGTGAGTAGAGCTTAGGATTTCAAAACTAAAATAATTAGGCCAAACAAAAGAAAATTGGTAATCGTCCCCGCCCATGCTTGAAAAATCGCCCGCCGCTGAATTAATTTTTTTTAACTGTTAAAAATGCGTTGGGCTGCCAGCAATTCAACGTTCCTATAAACTTTTAAGTCATTGGTTTGACTCGGCCAGGGTTCGAATCCAGGAGTTCGAATCCCACGACCTACCAGAACGGGAGGCGGACTGTCAACTCATTCGGCCATCGCGTTTGGTTATATATTAAGCCTACATCACAAATTAAAAATTAAAATAAAAACCGCCCGTCTGACCCTGTCTTTTATTTCGAAAGGACAATCACCATTATTTTTTTTTAATTGGACTGATCTAGATATGATTCCACAGATCTAACTTAGATGCTGGTGCACTTATTAAACATGTATTACTGTATTGAAAGGAGCACTGAGTCAATTTAATAAAAACCTGTTAGAACTGAAGCCTATGGTGTCAGAGTTTTGATGTGGTTGCCAAAATTAAGTTTGCCTGATTGCAACTCAAATCCTTTTTTTTGGGGTTAAATTAGTAATTTAAATTGAAAGTTACTTCAAACTAAAGTGAAGTGGATTATAACAATCACTCTTCTATATTTATCTTTAAAGGTGCCAGAAACTCAAAACCATTAGCCTCATAAGTAACTGGCCTCCCACTGCCACCATGTAAAAATATATCACTTTAAAGGTCTAATTTATTAGTTTAACCAGAGGAATCTGCAATTATTTATCGTTACTTACAGAAGACACACAAATGACTAAGACAATCCTATTTGATATGTGCAGGAATCACTTTATAATAATTATATGCTGCAGGTGCCTTGCTCTATTACATTAGCAGGGATGAAAGATCTCCGCGATTGCACGGATTTCCGGGATTTTTCAATCCCGCAGCACCATCAGCGTATACTAATATGTGGTGATGATCCTGCAGCACTATCAGCGTACACTACTAATATTAATAAATTCTCCAAGCATCGCAGCACTATCAGCGTACACTACTAATACATGCTTCAAATGGTGCAGCACTTTCAGCGTATACCAATATATATGAAACCCGACTTCCGGAAAATTTCCGCGATTCCCTGACAATGCTAAACCAATGGGAGAATATCAACATTTCCGCTTTTTTTCCCGGAGAGCACTTTCATCCCTGCATTAGTTGTTGATACACCCCAAACCTTGGTGGGCTTATTTGGGTGGTGTTACTACGACAAAGATACAATGGTGTGTGTTATCATTATCTGCACAGATTACAGCCACAGATGGAGTCTACTTTATGTGTGCTGAGGGCTCAAGGCACTGCTAGTATTATAAAGCTTGTAATCTCTGAACAGATTATGGAGTGTGTGTCCTATCTAGCAAGGGATCTCCTGTTATAATGTACTGGAGATTGCTCCATGGCCTAATAAGTGTCACTGTACAACCAGTAACTTCAGGTGCTATAAAACCAACTGTACGCCAAGCCTCTGGGCTCATTCACTCCCTTGACTCAGAGTCACAGCAGATACACTTATCATCTGACAATGCTAATTCCCGAACCACACTGGGAATGCTGAGACATGTGAGACTGGTTATAGTTGGTTGGTTGTCGAGTTCCTTTGTTGGTGAATGTTTGTGACTTTGAATAAATGCACATTCTACTACCGTCAATCCTTTGTGACTTTGCTTCCTTCCTTTCTATGATTTAGTTTGATGAGTATATAACAGGCAATTTGATTAACCACCATGGTTAATTACCTACCCACCTTATTACATTTAAGTAAAGTAACTGCATGTGATCAAGCAGTTATTTTTCAACCAGAAGAGACAGACGTGGTAGCCGAATCGATAGAAGACAGGCTTCCTGCACGGAAGATCGAGAGTTCGATTCCCAGTTGAGTTAAACCAATGACTTATCAAATTGATACTTGTCGCTTCCTGGCCTAGCGCTCGGCATTAATAGGATAGAACAATGACTGGTTAGCACAGTATCAGGATAATGTGACTGTGTGGGATATTGGGGCAGGTTGCTGGCAGCCTGGTCTCTCAGTGCGGCATCACTATGAAGTCACCATGAGTGCATACTGCCACAGAAGAAGAAGATTGTTTTATTTAATGATGCCTCTCGAGCGCATTGATTTTCGTATCTTTGGCTATTGGACGTAAAAAATATGGTCATTCTGACATCCTCGTTGGAGGAACCCCACTTCCACCACATCTCTTTCTGATAACCAGCAAGGGGTCTTTTATATGCACTTTCCCACATACAGGACAGCACATACCACAGCCTTTGATGAACCAGTTGTGGACCATTGGTTGGAATAGAAAATATCCTAAACTGCAAATGGGTCCACTGAAAATGATCGATCGGATGATCAAGAGCTTCACAGGTGAACTCGCTACTGTCTGAGCTACATCCTGCTCCCGCACACTCTCACAATTCGGTACCCATCCTGATATAACCTTAGATATTGCCAAGACGTTGAGCTCCAATAAACAAAAAACAAACAAAAAAAACAAGCCAACAGCAGGGACTCTGAGAGAAATTTTGCAAGGCGGAACATGACTGCTTTGGGGACCTCTGGGGCAAGCTGAGGGGGCCCTTCAAAGACTCATACTATGACTCATAGTATGAGTCTTTTAAGGACCAAGGAGAGCCAAGAAGGCGGCCTATGAGTCATAGGCCCCCTTCTTGGCTCTCCGGGTCGCTGGACCGATGTACCGGCTGACCCCCCCCCCTCTCATAGAGGGAGCGGGGGGGGGGGGGGGGGTCAATTATCATTTGCGGCCTTCTGCTGTCTGGCATCCCATATCCTGCCAGCCACGTCCGCTTTCGACAGCCAGAAATACAGAATCTATAGGTCAACAAACATAATTATATCCACTAGATAATTATTTTACCCTATTTAATCAATTTTTAAATCTAAAAAGTTAGTGATTTAAAATAGAAATTACTGGAAACTAAAGTACCGGACGTGGTGGCCTAATCGGTAGAGGGCAGGCCTACCATGCGGGAGATTAGGAGTTTGATTACCAGTCGAGTCAAACCGTTGACATACTCAATGTATACTTGTTGCCTCCTAGCTTGGTGATCGGCATTAATAGGACAGGGCAAGAACTGGTTAGCTCAGTGTCAGGATAATGTGACTGAGTGGGATATCCGGGTCATGGTGCTGACAGCTTGATTTCCCAGTGGGGCAGCACTATAAAGTTGCCATGAGTGTGCACTGTCACAAGTCGGTACCCATCCTGATATGACCTTAGATGTTGCCAGGACGTAAAATTCCAACCAACCAACAACCAATCCAATCCAAATTCAAACTAAAGTAAGGTGTATTGTATTTGTAACAATCACTCAAAAAGTGACAGAAACTCGAAACCATCGGACTATGAAACTTATATATGGGGACTTCTGGGGCATTCTGGGCTTCTGGGGGTGTATATAATATATAGAGCGAGGTAAATATTGCGGTCACTCGTCTAGAGTATTGCAATGTCCATCCGACATTTAGGAACAAGGGTTGTGTGACAGACCCATTGATATTGATACCATATAGATGGTATATATGATAATGGCATGAATCTGTAATAATGGTCCGATTTCGTAGATAACAATAGCAGTAAAATACTTAAGCAACACATATGTAGATGTTATTAAGCTATTGGATGATTGTACCTGTGCTAAAAGAGGGCATGAGTACTAAGAGTAGGCCATACTTGCTACCATCTCGAGATAGACGTCCCCAAATCGAAGCTGCTCAAATTCTCCCTCAGTGAATAGCACAATGGCTAGAGGCACTTGACTTTTGGGGTGGTTTGTAACCTTACGACGGTTACTGGTTGCAGAACTGCAACATTTATAGAGAGGCTCCGATAAATCGGCCCAATCTTTGGTTGAAGATTAAACTTCAGTAGGGAGTGTTGTCGAAGCTGGGAACATCGTTACAATGTTGTAACGGCGAAGCGTTGAGGTGGCCTCGAATCTCTTCGGTCCGGCAGTAGTTGGCACTTGTATCCAGTCGACAACAGCAGGGGTTTCGAGGAAGGGCCGGTAAAGATGGGTGTAGCGGTGGTTCCAGCAACGAAAACAAAGCGAGAGAAAACGTAAAGGTACAGGGCCCCACCCAAGCACACAACTCCCCTGGTCAGGGGAAGGAGTATGCCTGGGAGAAAGAAAAAAAGGGTAGAGTATAGGAAAGAGAAATGAGGAGAGTTGAGTCAAAGGATTGTGTCTATTTGCTCTATGGTGACCAACCAGCGAGCCATAGACACGGACAGAGTAAGAATAGAAAGTGAAATGCCGGCGGGCTCCTCCTGGAACTCTTTTCAGACATATCAAGGAGGAGCAAGGCCGGCGGAAAGGAGATAGAGAGAGGTGTGGACAGAGTGCGGTCCGGATAGCAAGTGTCTGGGCTGGAGGCAGCAGCAGGCCCGGGTTATAAGGGCCAGGGAAGGGTGGGAGGAGAGGGGGGGGGGGGGCATTACGTAACCCAACGCTTCGTGGCGAATCAAACGCAATGTACACATTACGACCAATGGCCGGATGCTCTTTACATTCACATTATATGTTGGTTGGTTGGTTGTTGGAGTTTTAGGTTCTGGCAATATCTAAGGTCATATCAGGATGGGTACCGACTTGCGACAGTGTGTGCCTATGGTGGCTTTTTAGTGCTGCCCCACTGGGAAATCAGTGCACTGGCACCATGACCCAATATCCCACCCAGTCACATTATCCTGACACTGAGCTACCCAGTCTTTGCCCTGTCCTATTAATGCTGAGCGCCAGGCTCGGAAGCGACAAGTAGCAATATTTAAGTCATTGGTTTGACTCGACCGGGAACCGAACTCCTTATTTTCCGCACGCGAGGCACGCACTCTACCGATTAGGCCACCGCGCCCGGTGGTTACATAGGCTACTAGAGGTTTTTGTTGTTTGGGGGCGGGGTGGGGCTAGATGTTGACGACAAACGTGACAAAGTCACGACAAATGCGCACCAGCTGCACCCGGGCGTGCTAACCCGCTGCCCCGTGGTCCAGTCGCGTCCCTGAACGCTGCGCGCACTGGCGCGTTGACAGTTTGTTAGACGGGCACGTCACGTCACGTCCCCAAGTAAAACGCAGTGGAAAGTGGGGCTTGCAATGGAAGTGGGCGATAAAGGGGAATTATCTGAATCACCGCAGTCGTTTGTGGTCAACGCGGGTCAAGGGTGCCTGCCGTTTCCCACGTGTTCACCCTTTAGATGCAGTACAACTACAAGTTAAAGTTGCATAATCCGATGGTTTTGAGTTCTACCATTTTTATGAAATTAATATATTAATTTGATTGTTATAATCTATTTTACTTTCATTTGGAGTAACGATTATTTTAAATGGCTAACCTTTTCATATATTAGGTCGATCATTACAATGTACCGGGGGTAGTTTATTTCAGTTTGAAGTAACTTTTATTTTAAATGACTAACTTTAGAGATATTTAATCTATTTTGCCATGCACACCAAAACTCGGACACCATAGCCTTCTGCAATAACAGGTTCTATTACATTGACCCAGTATTCCCTTCTATGTGGCAACACATGCTTAAAGCTGCATAGTCCGATGAAATATCAAATTTTCAAAACCAAACCAATTATCTAGATTTGATTTTACATATCTAACTTAGATACTGATGCACTTATTAAGCATGTGTTTCTGCGTAGAAGGCAATACTGAGTCAATTTAATAGAACCTGTTACTGCAGAAGTCTATGGTCTCAGAGTTTTGGCAAGCTTGCCAAAACTAATTTTCTATGTTTGCACTCAAAATATCTTTAAAGTTTACCATTTAAAATATAAGTAGCTTTGACCTAATGTAAAGTAGATACTAGTGATCGATCTAATATATTTATCTCAGAAAAAATACAGAAATTCAAAACCATCAGACTATGCAACTTTAATAAGTGCATCAGTATCTAAGTTAGGTATGTAGAATCAAATCTAGATAATTGCTTTGGTTTTTAAATTGTGACGCTTCATCGGACTATGCAGCTTTAAAGGTGCATAGTCCGATGAAACCATACAACTTTTAAAATCAAAACATTTATCTAAATGTTATTCTACATATTTAACTTGAGCCGTGTTTACACGGGAGAGTTAAATCGCTTCATATAAATCGCCTTGCCTAGTTAGCCTCACATTCACCGTGTAAACACTCCGCTGAGGCGGATTAGGGCTGATTCGCCTCATCTAGTTCGCTTCATATAAACCATGTAGTTTATATGAATCGATTCAGCTGGTTCCCGGGCGGCGATAGTATAAAATAGTAGTGCTTGCCGGCTACAGGTGGAGCAGTAACTAATCGCTGGTGCCTGGCAGTGTTAGGGCCCGATTAGGCTGAAATCTATTAAATGCGATCATATTTAACAGAATTACATCCTCAAATAATGAAATTTAATTAAATTAACCTTAAATTCCAAGCGATATTAACATAGCAGCTCCATCGGCGTCGAATCGACGAGTGTAAACTAAACCAATAGTAGTGCTCGCCGGCTACAGGCGGACCTAAGGCTGCTGGTTCCCGGTCACTGACATACTTTCAAACTCGCTCGTGTAAACGCACCACTACTTCGCTTCATATAAATCACTTTGTCTAATTCGCTTCACAATTGCCCGTGTAAACACGGCTTTAGATAGGCTAACTGGTGTACTTATTAAACATTTGCTGCTACCTCAATTTAATAGATCATGTTACTGCAGAAGGATAGCTAAAGTGTCAGAGTTTTGATGCGCTTGCTATTTGGCCTTATCTAGATACAATACTCACCCACGGCGCAGAGTATGCCGAAGTTGAGGCTCGATATCCACGCCGTCGCGCCCTTCCCGCCGCCAAAAGTCTCTAGAAATATCACGTAATACACGCCAGTCGAATAGGCAAACCCACAAGTGAAGAAAAGGCAAAAGCAGGCGGCGGCTGCAACTGCCCATGCCCAACCTGTATCCACGACCCGCAAGGGGGCGGCACTAATTCGGGCCTTGGTCATGGTCGAGTTGTCCCCGTTCCGACGAGCAGAGCAGTGGCAGCAGCACAGGGACAATGGTTGAAACACCGCATGGAGCAGGAAGTCGTGGTGGTTGGTAGCAGAGGCCTGGAAAAAAACGCCCATACATTAAAGCTGCGTAGTCATAACATTTTCAAAACCAAGACAATTACCTAGATTTGATGCTAGAAATCTAATAAAGCATGCAGTTTTTTTTTTAAAGGAAAAAGAATATCTAGATTTGAACCTACATATGTAACTTACACACTGGTGCACATATGAAGCATTTGTTGCTGCATGGAAGGGTTTGTTTGTTTGTTTGTTTGTTGTTTTACGTCATAGCAACATCTAAGGTCATATCAGGACGGGTACCGACTTTTGACAGTGTGCACTCATGGTGACTTTATAGTGCTACCTCACTGGGAGACCATGCTGCCAGCACCATGACCTGATATCCCACTCAGTCACATTATCCTGACACTGAGCCAACCAGTCCTTGCCCTATCCTAATAATGCCGAGCACCTGGCTAGGAAGTGACAAGTATCAACCTTTAAGTCATTGGTTTGACTTGACCAGGGCCCGAACCCACGATCCCATGGTCTACCAACATGGGAGACGGACGCTCCAACTCATTCGGCCATCCTGTCTGGTCCACATGGAAGGGCGTACTAAGTCAATTTAATAGAACATGATACTGCTGAAGCTATGGGGCCAGAGTTTTGATAAACATACCAAAATTAATTTGGCATGTTTACACTTCAAATATCTCCCAAGTTTGTTATTCTAAATCAAAGTTACTTCACACCAAAGTAACGTAGATTATAACTATCAATCTAATGTATTTATCTCCAAAAGTTGCAGAAACTCAAAATCATTGGACTAAGCAACTTTAACCACTTCTGGCCCGCCATGAGGGTTCAGAAGCCTGGGTAACTGATATCCTAGCTATTGACGGTAAATCCGAGATAGAGGCATATTCAAACTTGTAAAAGAAAAAAATGTCTAATCTACAATGTTATCTTTTTTTGTTGGTACATTAGTTGAAAAAGCAGGGGACAATTCAATCGCGGACAATTCGTCTTCCCCATTCCACTGCTCCTTGCCCTATCCGAGTAATGTCTGAGTGCCAGGCTAGGTAGCGATAAGCATCAATTTTTAAGTCATTGGTTTGATTCGGCCAGGATTTGAATCCGGGAGGTTTGAAACCCTCGACATACCAGAACAGGAGGCGGATGGTCAACCCATTCGGCCATCGCGTCTGGTAAAGCGTTTACTGAATTACTATAACTCCCAAGCCATAGCCTGTTTCATCAGTCACTAAAAGTACAATGTTTGTGTTTTCAATGTGTGAACTGGTCATAGCATAGTATTGTCGTACCTAGGGTGATGAAAATGGGAAATAGTGCACCTAGAGGAAGATTCGAACCCACACCTCTTGCAATTCTGGGATTAGCATGCTAACCATTACACTATCTACACACCCTGATGCAATCACCCTGAACAAATGTACGGATTTTCAGTTCCAGTTTGAATATTGGCAAAGAACATTATTATTCTCGGGAGAAGCAGTTCGGTACCGCTGCTATGTAACAGATAAGCAATGGGTGCCCACTCGCTTTGTGAGATAAGCGACTATGTGGAAATGTGATAACACATAGCGACCGAGATTGTGATGTGATGTTCGTACTTAAGAGACAGTTAATAATTATTGAAATGTTCCTTTCATGCACCACAAAGAGTGCAATTGAAGGAGAGAAGCATTGATATATGTTTGTTGTAACTGTTGACGACTACCTGTTACCACTGGACAAGCACACCCAGCCCTTCTGCATATCTTAGGGACACCACCTGCAGTCAGGGTTGAGTGACAGCTGCCCCCTATTAGGGCGTCGCCCACCCAGGCTGTAGAGGGTGTCTGATTGGCTGGCTGTGTGAGTCCAGTCACCTGCATTCCTTATACCTGACACACAGACCCCACATGAAGCACTCTTGGAGGAGACTCCACTTTCTACACTCGAACTAGCAACATCTATTCCAAAGACACTGAGCTGTGTGCAACAACCATTGGACTCCAGTTCAATGGGTTATAGGCACTGATTCTGATATACACCAGCAAGAGTCTTGAGGATCTGTGTGGGTAGTTGGTAAGGAGTGAGGGTGATATGTCACCAGTAGGTGAACAGGAGTTCATGCCAATATTGCACAACCTCTTCACTGTCAATCTTGCGCGACTTGTCTTCCTTTCTTCCTTATGAGTTGTTGAGAGTAATCACAGGTGGGGACTGACAGACAGTTGTCAGAACACGCCGGGGGAGCATAGTAATGTTTGCGGTTCAGACGGCCGAGTCCCGACTTATTACAACCCTGTACAGGCTTACCTGTCTATGTAACTCCTGGCCTGGGAGGTTAGTGCAGACTATTGCAATAATTAAATGGTAATTGATCTCAGATGTCATGGTATGCAGGTATTGCAATACCTCAAGGAGTTTGACGCCCCTGCCCTGCAGAGTTGTAAACCACTGCCTTGTGGTGCAGGTTCTTGACAGAACCGAAGGCTAAGGGAGCAAACCCTGAACAGAAAACCATGTCACTCTGGCATCATCAAGGGCGGTTGGTGTATGGAACTCCCAACATCTCCCGACCAGCCACTGCAGGGACAAATAGTTTTGCACCTGTCTCGACATGTTCTTGCCGGTGTGAGACCTCTATTTGCTCCCCTAGAGAGTGCCGCTGGTAACTTGCAAAAGCCAGCAGCACTTCAACACTTTTGCAGGCAGCTTTCATGAAATAAGCTAAGAGACATTAAAACCGACTCATGGACATCACTCTCACAGCAGAGAGCTAAATGGAGAGCAACAGTCAAGTAATGAAAGCAGTCTTTGTCACATCGTGACCAACAGCATGATGATGATTTCAGATTGGAACTAATCGAATATCAGATTGACCCAACTGGGCATGTTGCCTGGAATTGCAATGACTATCACAAAAAAGGTGGCATGAGCACCATTGTGTGTGTGTATATGGGTCAGCCTCACGAAAACGGGCCAATCGGTGGTCAAGTGAAGATGGCGGCGTCGCAATTCTTAAAAGTCTATTTCATTTCTTTGTTTCATATTAAATTATCCTAGAAACAAATAAGGTTGTTGTATTTTCTCGACCTATACATTCAGTATAAATCTAAGAGCTTTCCAGCATCTCTGTCAATGCTAAACTATAATTATACCGATCGATGCCGTCATCCAATGATCGACGCCGACAACTTTAATAGATGTCGGCGTCGCAATTCTTAAAGTCTTGTTCATTTCTTTGTTTTATATTAAATTATCCTAGAAACAAATAAGGTTGTTGTATTTTCTCGACCTATATATTCAGTATAAATTTAAGGACTTTCCAACATCTCTGTCAATGCTAAACTATAATTATACCGATCGACGCCGACATCCATGCTCGACGCCGACAACTTCCATCAATTGTCCTGTTTTCGTGAGGCTGACCCATATATATATATATATATATATATATATATATATATATATATATATATATATATATGCGTGTGAAGTGGGCGAGACTACACTCGAGCTATGACCACTGAGGGCTTGGGCCGAGCAACCCGCATTCTGAAATGCGGGCTGCTCGCCGGGACAAGCCTGCATCGGCCATCAAATGCGGGGCCGTTATCACGGCCGTAACGCATTGCTAGGAGACGCAGATTGCGACTTTCCTAGCAACGGGCTCAGACCCATTGGATGTGTTTCTACACGCTCTGATGTTTTAGATGAGATTTAGGCCTTTATTGTCAGAATTCTGAATTTAAGTTAATCATGCTGGGAGGGGATGTACTTATGCGTATTTATCGATTCTGAATTGGATTGTATCAGTAGGGTTAAGAATAAAGTTGTGAGCTCTGAAAAGTGATTGGAACGTTCCTTGCATTCTTTACTATTCTCCAGTCTCTACGTATATTAACCACTATGGTCAACTTGATATTGATATTCGATTATTCTATATACATATATGTAATTAAGGCCCTTCTGCCTGGCAGGCCTTAAGCAGCTGATCAAGCCAACACCGTAACCACCTTCCGAATAAAGGTACAAATTGCAATATTAAACAAATTACTATCTAGTCTGTCCCTTACCAGTGACAACGGTGACACTAAATATCGGGTGTCTGTTTTGGATTTAGACTATTGCAAGTAGCACACACAACACACTACAAAGGCGGGGAGGAGAGCCAGAGGATTAAGGGAATAGTTAAATGCACATTATAAGATGCGGGGAGAGGGTAGATCCATAGCTTATGACACTCTGGCTGTCCGCCCTTATCCTGGGGAGCACACCGACGAAGGCGGTCAACCGGCAGCAGGACGAGAGGCGGCGGCGGCCCGTGGCAGGCCCAGGAAATTCACCCAAAATTATTATAGAAAATAACACTTAGGCTCGCCTTAGGCGGAGAATGCAAAAAGCTGAACGGTTAAATATATATATTTATATATGTATACCAGGATGAGAGTATAGAACACTACGGCCCCCACAATATGAAGATTAAGAGGCAGGGCTCTAACACATATAGCGCTCGGAAAAGATCACCGGGCAACAACACTAAGAAGGCTTGTTACGCCTGGAATGGCGATTCGGGCTGCCTTAAAGCTGACGATGAGTGCCGCTTCGCTCACGCTTGCTCAAGATGTGGCTCTAAGTCACACAAACGGACTAAGTGCAAAAATTGACGTGCTCGAACATTCAACATGTCTAGGCACAATGTTGAATTCTCATATAGCTCCGATCATCCGAACGATAACATTGAATCTAGGACTGTCACCCCTAACCGAACTGAACATCCCAACTCCTCTGATAATGATTGCATGCCATGTCTTGATCTTTCAGCGGGGGTCGAGATCGGGGATGGTGCGGGGGGGGTTGATGTCAGTATTATTCATGATAAGGCTAAGGTCTTGCTGTGGGAGCAGCCTGAGGGCGCCAGCAAGGCGGATCGTCTATTTGTAGAGCATACCGCATCGGGCGGCCTGCTGGTATACGTTAGCGAAACCGAGGGGGCGCCACCCAAGAGTTTTCAGGTAGATCGCAGCTGTGTTGATGGGAGCTGCACATGTAGCCACTTGATCGCGGGTAAACCGAGCCAATTAAAACCTTGCAGGTGGTTCGCTGAAATATGTCTTCGGGGCGATTGGGACCCAGATTGGGTGTATCTGATGATAGGGGTCACTTTTGGGTTTAGGGTGATTAACCCAGGTGTGCAGGTCTCCTATATTCCAGACAAGCCCAGGAGGAAGGCTAAGTGGGAGCGTGATATAATTAATAAGAAATTCCTCGAGGAGGAACGTGACGGCTTAATTTCTAGGGTAGATGCCCCCCTTCTCTGCACGCACGAGGCCTTCGTCGTCCCTAAGGACGATGGCGGAGGTCGTGTTGTTATCGACTGCAGTATGCCTTCGCACGAATCCGTGAACAACTTCACTGATGAAGTCCGGACCAAATTTTCTTATAAAGGCCTCGATGATGTAACGGAGATGCTCGAGAGGGGTGACTATATGGGGACGATAGACATAAAGGACGCCTATCGTGCAGTCACTATCCACCCTGATGACCGCCAGCGTCAAGGCCTTCGCCATGGCGATGATAACCTCGATTACTTTCTTGATAATCGTTTGAGTATGGGCCTTTCATCGAGTCCCTTTATATTTTCCAAGATATCGGACTTCATCGTGAGATGCGGTGTTCGCGAAGGCTTGGCCAGAGTCGTAAACTATCTTGATGACTTCTGTCTGGTCGGTGGGACACGTTCGGAGGTCCAGGGCGCCCAGAGAACCCTCATCCATATCTTGAGAAGACTCGGGTTTTTTGTTAACTTCAAGAAGGTCAGCAGTGTCGAGACCAAGGTTAGGTTCCTTGGCATATTCGTAGACTCTGTACGCCTCAAACTTAGCCTTCCTCCCGATAAATTAGAGAAGACATTGGAGATCCTCCGCAAACTGCGCGGGCGCAGGAAGGCCAGTAGAAGGGAGCTGGAGCAGGTTGGGGGGTTGCTCGCTCACTGTGCCAAGGTCGTCCGGGGCGGGCGGACCTTCTCTAGGCGGATCTATGATCTCATGTCTAAACTTAAGCAGCCTTTCCATAGAATTAGGCTAGGCACCGGAGTTAGGGAAGACCTCGACTGGTGGCTGAATTTTGCAAGTAGCTTTAATGGGAAAGCCAAGATTCTTGGTAAGTTTGCCCCAGTCATATCCTGTTACAGTGATTCTTCCAAGTGGGGCTTCGGTGCCCTGCATGGCAGCGACTGGACTGTCGGCGCTTACACAGACTCAGCTGAAGACATCCTTGACAGTTACGTCGGTCATCACCACTTCCGTCCTCCGGAGGATGTCTGGACCGCCCACATCAACGTGCAGGAGATGTGGGCGGTCTACGCATCCTGCGTCCGTTGGAGCGCAGGCTGGGGCGATACCGCTGTCATCTTCGTCACCGATAGCTCTGTCGTGCAGGCAGCCCTTAATACTGGCAGGTCTAGGAGTGCCGAAATCATGCACTTCTTGCGCAGAATATTCTGGTTCTCGGTTGAATACAATTTTACCTTTACTTCTGTTTATATACGTAGTGCTGTTAACGTAGTATGTGATGCCTTAAGTAGACTGTGTGACAAGGATAGTGCCGCTAGAATCAGGAGTGTCGATGGTGCCAGAATGCTCTGTTGCAGCGACACCTTTGACCGATCGCTCGTCTCTTTCAGTGAGGGCAGCCCTGAGAGCCGAGCAGCAGCAGTACCAGCATCAGGCATACGCTCAGAACTCAACAATAGCGAGGGCCACGCAGATCAAGAAATATTTAAGATATGCTGAGCTTTTCCATTCTTCAAGGTCTCCCATACCATGCTCCGAGGAGCAGGTGGCCCTATATGCCGCCTGGTTGGCGAGGGACCTCAAGTATGTATCTGTCATCAACTACCTTAGTGGCCTAAATTTTTTCCTCAAGCAAAACGGCGGAAGGCCGATAGACTATACAAACTTTGTTCTTTCTTCCACGCTCAAGGGTATTCGTAGAGCTAAGTCTGATATACCTAGGCGTGCTATGCCTCTCCTTCCCCATATGCTTCGCAAAATCTTCGCCTTGTTAACCAATAACCCCGGCCACGTCGCCTGGCGCGCAGCAGTCCTCTGTTCATTCCGAGGGCTGTTGCGTAAGTCCCAGGTCACCTTGTCCGATGCCTCCTTATTGAGATCGGACTTCCAGTTTTATGACTGGGGCCTGATTTTGACTGTTCGTCGCTCCAAGACCATTCAGTTTAACGAGAGGGTCCTCGAGATCCCGATAGCTAGGTGTGTTGATACTGACATGTGTGCTGTTTATTGGACATGAGCGGCATTTCAGCCAGATTGCCGCTAAACCATCTCAGGTAGCCTTCCGCATTCCATGCGGCGGCGGGAGTTCCGCCCCTTTCCCTTACTCGGTCTATCAGGAGACTCTAAAGATATTTTCGGCCAGGGCCGGGCTCGATTCCGCCACCCTCTCTTCCCACTCACTCAGGAGGGGGGGTTGCACCTTCCTGTCCATGTGTGGAGCCACCATAGAGGAGCTTAAGGTCCGGGGCGACTGGGCGTCCGAAACTGTCTACTCATATCTCAAGACACCGCTCGGCACAAGGATTGTGAACGACATGAGGGTTGGGGTGGCGCTATGCTCGAATCAGGCTGGCGTTGGGTTGGCGGGAGACGCTTAGGCGTCTCCTTGGCCTATATTTTGCTGCCCTGACGCAAATAAAGTCGCCTACCCATCACCGCCTCTTGTCTCTCTCTTGCCGTAGCCCAACTTTATAGAGAGTATAATGTATTATACGTATATAAAAGGGGCGGAGCTCTCTCATAATATTATCACTATTATTCCTCTGTATTCGACTAATGTTATTCTCCAATCGCTGACTTGCCCGCTTTTGCCCCGGTCCTGGCCTACCCCAGCGCCACCACCTGTGGGTTCCTGGCACTACTTGCCCGGGCAGTCAGTCTCTCTCCTGCTTCTGAACATTTTTTTTTTTTTACCGGTAGCCTATATTTTGCTGCCCTGACGCAAATAAAGTCGCCTACCCATCACCGCCTCTTGTCTCTCTCTTGCCGTAGCCCAACTTTATATGTGTATATATATATATATATATATATTTTTTTTTTTGTGGTAAATATGTTTATTCTGCTGAATAAGTCTTTTGTCAATGCCGAAGCACTGGTCTTCCAGCCATTTTTCAATTCAGGGTTATTTACACAAAAGGTATATAGAATAACGTGTACAATACCTGTTGAATAGACAATTTGCACCATGTAACACAATGAAATTCTGAAACCCAAAAGTTCCATAACAATATTGTACAGTAGTGTCATTTAACCAGATCAATATTAGTCAGATCAATGTGAGTATTTACATAGTATTTAGAATGTAAGCAGAAGTTATCCTCTGTATTCAGTTGGTAAACTTGTAGTAAGTTTTAATGTTCAGTTGCAGTTAGGCAAGCGGTATATAAATGTTGGTTTGTTATTAAAATTCTAGTTTAAATCTAATGTAGCTAGTTATGTGAGTTTATGAATTATGTTGTTGGGGTGGGGTTGTTAATAATACACTGGACCATCTGTGACCAGTGAAGCAGTGGGACCAATCCCAGTGCATTTAGGTCTTAAATTTTACATTTTTACCTGGACTGTCTCTGTCATCGTATATGGTTGACTGGAGATAACAGAGGAACAGCAACAAATTAAAAAAGTGGGGGATGGGGGGGGGGGGGGGGGGGGGAGAAACCGAGGCTGAGGGTTTGGTGGTCTGCCACTTACGGTATGGTGACGCCATGGAACATACTTTACTGCAACTGCATAAGGGCCTGCCCAATCCGATGTACTCTTAGTGAGTTTTTAAATTCTAGGTAAGAGGACGCTGCCCTGGTTCTGGTTGGTAGGTTGTTCCACATCATGCTGCCTTTGTAAATTGGTGCTTTAATTAGTTTGTTTGTGGAAGGCTTGGGGACTTTGAGTAGAGTGGAATCAGCCCGTCTAGTATTCCTTTTTGTGTTTTCTATATATTGGGTATCTCTGGCTCTTCTGTACATAAGTGATAGGAGATGTGAATCTCTTCTAACCATTAGGTAATCTAGGTTTGCTTTGTCATGCATTTCCTGTACACTTAGTGTTTTGCCCCAATAAATTGTTCTTAACGCCCGGTTTTGGATCCTTTGTAGCTTAGTCAGTTGCTGCTTTGTGAGCAATCCATAAATTACCTATGTTGGGTAGGCAACATGGTTAATTCGCGCACGAGGCAAAGAAGGAACAAGCAGCCAAAGAAGGAACAAGCAGCACCTGATTTCCGCCCCGCCCACCACTCACTTCTCGCCTGATCCTGGCCCGAGTAACTTCTCGGTTGACTCTCCTACTAGCAACTTGAACTTTCCACCGGCGGCAGTCGCGCAACACTGACTTCCTGATTTTATGGACGTGATAAGTAACCTCTGCCACTCCCTGATCCATGTTTTCATGTTAAGTAGTATCTCAGTTCATGGTTAGCTGTGTACATTACCAGTGATTATTCACTTTTGTTTGAAGCATTCCAGTATGCCTTTCGCTGTGTTGTTCTCGTTCCTTCCTTCTGTGCACCGTTGTGCACAGTGTCACTTACCTCTGCTCACGGTTGCTCAATTATCAATATGACACTTATCTAGAACTCTTATTTAGTGGTGCTCACAAATTACAGAATTGCTGTCAGCTTTGACCTGTTTCAATAGGTAAGGGAGGTTATCAGAAGTATTGCAGGTAACTTTGGTCTTTCATTACGACGTATTAATGGAAGTAGTCGGGTTAATACGATTCGGGTTCCCGTACGGACTGTGCGCTTTGCTTTCCTGCCAGTGCACATCGCATACCATGTTATCGAGTGACAGTAACCGGTGCCACTCGCCAACTCGTTCCTTCATGTTAAGTATTATCTCATGTTCATATTTAACTGACTTTATTCTGAGCAGTGAGTAATCACTAATATTACAAATTGTTTTGAAGCATTACAATATTCTTCACGCTTTTTTGATATCATTGGTTGCCTCGGTGCAGCGTCGTGACAGTGTCAGTTACCTCTGCTCACTCACAGATACACTTGCAGTTATGTGTCTGTAGAACTCCAATTTATTAAGTCATTCTCACAATTTACAGAATTAGGTGTCAGCATTCACTCCTTCTAAATAACGAAATTTCATTTGAAGGATTCCAAGTGTGATTTATGTTATTCCATTAACGGTTGTACGTCCTGGTAGTGACACACGCTCTATATTGCGGCTTCAACCCGCAAATTTGACACTCCTCGCCGCATCACTTTGGTGTTGACATACTCACTAATTTAGAATTTATTATGAAGCATTGTAACATTTGTTATTCTCTCTTGTTGGTTGCGGCCTGGGCCAGTTGCTTCTTTGCTCCACACTGCATACCGATGACACCGACTAAGAAGCGTCGGGGGAGGAAGCCGCTGGCACAGGGCTCACAGACGGATAAGGGTGTCCGTGCTCGTCTGGTATTAGGGGAGTTTGCCAAATTCCTCTGCTTTCGCCACTGCTAACCTGCACGTCGAATTCGCATGATAAGTATTATTCTGTTATGTAATTAGTGTTTGTCGCTAGTCATTATCCCGCTGATATTATTCTGTCTAAACTATATCTCCAACTTATTATAGTTCTCTGCCCGCTTCCTAAATTTATCAACGGATGGCAGGACTCTAGTGGGTTAAGTAATACTATAGACTAATGGTCACCGATGTACCGTATTCAGTGTAGCACTGTCATTATTGAATACCCGCAGATAATCTAAACTCCATGTTCGCGTTAAACAATTTCCTGCGCTGCCTGCTCCGCTGCCATTACATGCATCTCATGCAGACACGCACAATTCATAATATTACACTCACGCTCGCATCTATACAAGGGGCGCATGGTTACAACATTCCAGCTCACATAATTGTGCAATTACACACTGGCACATGTAGCATGCCAGTCTACCAGTAACCCTTCGGAACTGATATGCGGGGCCCCACATTCTTATATACACAGGTTATGATACGTTTTATGAGCTGATTGCTTTGGTAAGGGATGTAGCCCTAAAGTAGTATTATGGAGACTAATAGTCACTGACGCAATATATTCAGTCCTCTGGTACAAGGCGGGACTCGTCGGACTCCTCTGCTTTCGACACTGCTACCCTGCACCTCGATTTCATAGGGAAGTCTTATTATGCTATGGTAGTAACAGATTTGAAGCAGTGAAATTTGCATTACTCAGTTCGCGGATCTTTTTTGCCTGTGTTGCCGAGGTTATGCTCACAAATGACAGAATTTTGTGTCAGCAATGACTCCTCCTAAATAACAGAATTTTCTGAAGTAGTGCAACTATTTTGTATTTGATTTATTAACGGTTAGTCGTTTCAGTTCGCGTGACAGTAAAGCTAGTCCTCGTTCATTCAATTTCATTGTAATGGTACCATGCTCTGTTTACTATTGAGTCATGCTCATAAGTTAGACAAACTGGTCTCAGTATTGAATAGTTCTAATTAACAGAATTCCATCTGAAGTAGTGCAGCTATTATTTATTTTATTAACGTTTGCTCGCTTGTGCGTATCGTACTGGCGGTGGAAGCTACTGCCCGATTCCAACAGTTAACACCAGATGGCAGGACTGTAGTTTGCTAAAGTAATACTATGGAGACTGCTGGTCACCGACTCACTGCATTCAGTTAGCACTCTTTCACTATTGAATACCGGCGGCTAGGTAATGTAAACTACATGTTCCCATTTACACAAATCTTTCCTCGGTGCCTGCTCCGCTGCCACTACATGCTCCTCCTCCACTACATGCTCCTCCTCCAGACATGCCCACTTCTCGCTTCTCGGACAACAGCCGGTTACAACATACTAGCCCAGGCATATCCTCTCCACCCTAGTCGCATTTACATAATTACATACTGGCACCTGCAGCAAGATAGTTGCTAGTAACATTCCTGAACCGATTTACTATAGACTGCTGGTCCCCGACTCACTGTATTCAGTTTAGCTATAGAGACTGCTGGTCCCTCACTCACTGTATTCAGTTTAGCTTTTTTCACTATGAAGTACCGGCAGGCTAGGATAATGTAAACTACACCTTACCCTTGCTGCTCAGCTCTGTAAAGGCGGCTAGGATAATGGAAACTATATCTTCACCCTTGCTGCTCAAAACAATTGGTTCTTCCTAGGTGACAATCTGAGAATGACCGAGATGAGCTACATACTGCCGTTCTACAGCTGATTGAGCTGACTGTAAACTACAGGTTTACCTGCTTGCTGCTCAGTGCTGTCCCGGCGGGCTAGGATAATCTGAATTACACTTTCAAACCGCTTGCTCCTTAGTCCGCTACCCGAGGGCTAGGATAACTGCGTGGACAGGTTTCCGTATCTAATATGCCATTAGTCATGCTCATGGTTAACAGAATTCACTGAATAGCTGGTCTCTGAATACCCTTACATACAGTCCTGCCAGCACCAATATCTCTTTTTACCGTTTTTTCAAGCACCACCAGCAACTAATTAAACACATCTATGCACCTGGCCATTTATACCAGTTCACAAATAGAGCATTTCTAACAGTTAACACCAGGTGGTGGTACTATGCTGTACTTGCGAATAGTAATACTAGAGACTGCTTAGAAGTCATGGCCCTCACAATTTTCCTCCCGCCTAATCCCCATGAGTGTAGAATAGCAATAAATACTGATATCCAAACCTCACAGCAGGTACTGTTATCAGGCTCAGGTCGAGATCCCTTCCTCTGTGCCTGTGCTAGGTAGCTCTGGCTGATAGCCGCCAAAAATCATTCTGAACTATCGATAAGCTTCCAGATTCCCAGATGCCCACTCCATTCCCTACCCCTAACCCTTTCTTTATTTCCCTCCTCCCTGATTTGACACTAATCATCCTTTCTCATTCAAAGCCTGGAAGATAGGCTTACATTTTGGGTTCTATCTTCCAGGCTACACAGTGTTCAACATCTGTCACTTATCAATGCGAGCAGGAACTCATTGGCGCCAGGAACCTGGAGGAACAAGTTGCTGCACATTAAGCTCTACGCTGAGTTCTGCCACAGTCATCAGGTTGATCCACTCAATCCAGGACACTACGATGTCCTAGCATTACTGATCTTTCTGGATTCCCGCTTAAAGGCACCTGGTTCGGTGTTTAACTATTTTAGTTCAACTAAGACTCGGCTCTCCTTTTTTGATACCTATCTCGTTAAACTGCTAAGAAGGCTAATCCATCAGCACTTTCCTCACTTTTGGGTTAAGTGCTGATGCTGTTCACTGTTTTCTTTATATTTTCTACTGTACTTATCTCTGCTCTAACTATACAGATTTACCGGCCTCATCTGGTCGAGCACTCACCTACTGCTTACTATGTCGGGAGCCAGCCTCCCTCGCTTATCCCGCGCCTGACGCACGACTGCCTGAGCCTGACTCAGACCGATCTTTACCGAGATCTCGCTTGCCTATTCTCTGATGATATGTTATTGATCAATCCATGCCTGATAAAGTACTAATCATCTCTTATTCTTGATATCTCAATTGCATGTGACGTAATGTTCCTTTAAGCTGGCTCATGCAGATCTTTACCGAGATTTCTGTTATCTATTGTCTGACCCCGGAGCCGCTGTCTCGGGTTCCATCAGCACTTTCCTCACTTTTGGGTTAAGTGCTGATGTTGTTCATTGTTCTTGATATATGTTCCTATTGTACTTATCTTTGCTCTAATCCTACAGATTCACGGCCTCACCTGGCCCTGCACTCACCACTGCTTATCTTGTCGGGAGCCAGCCTCCCTCGCTAACACGCGCCTGACGCACGACTGTCCGAGCCTGACGCACGACTGTCCGAGCCTGCCTCAGACCGATCTTTAACGAGATCTTGCTTGTCTCTCCTGTTCGATATATATATGTTATTGATCAATTGATGCCTCATAACTCCTACATTAGATTCTTAGTGATATCTCATTTACTTGACGCGATGTGTCCTTAAGCTTAACTACTCCGATATGGAACTGACACTTATCGCCCTCAGATAGAGTACTGAACATTCTCTGGTAGTTAGCAATTATCTAGTCCCTTGATGGATCTCTCTACCATTTCTGAACTAATGATTGACTGATTTGTTGTTTATTATAATTGATGATAATTATATAACCTGATGTTATTGAACTCATTAAAATCGCCTTTCCAAAACCCTCTCCTCTTCTTTGTCCGAGTGCTGCGAATTATATCATTATAGTCTATTATTGGTAGAACTGTTGATTTATACAGCAGTAGGGCAGTGTTTTCGCTTATAAAGCTGCGCATCTTCCTGATTGTAGTCATTTTTAGTGCCAATGATTGAGTTAGTCTAGCCAGCTGTTGATTCCCATTTAAGGTAGAATCAATCACTGTTCCTAAGTACCTGTATGCACTTGCCTCCTTAATTTGATTTCCGCCAATATGCAGTGTTATGGGTTGTGCCCTTGCCTTCCTTCCTTTGGTGCCATAAATGACAAACTCAGTTTTATTGGTGTTAAGGGATAGTTTGTTTTCACTACACCACAGGTTAACCCTGGTCAGCACTGTCCGAACCTGATCGGTTGCTATTTGGAAATCTTTATTGTGTACTGTGAGTGCTGCATCGTCTGCAAATAATGTGAATGTTGCATCCTCTGATATATATATATACAGTAAAACCTCTCTAAATCGACCGACCTTGGGACCGACTTTAAGTGGTCGATTTAGGGATGTGGTTGGTTTAGGGAGTTCAAATATGGTTACAATGGTATTGTTGGGACCAAAATAAAGCGATCGATATAGGGGAGGGGTCGATCTGTGGAGGTGGTCGGCTAGGGAGGTTTTACTGTGTGTATATATATATATATATATATATATATATATATATATATATATATATATATATATACATGTGTGTATATGCATAATGATCTCATGCCCTGTCCTGGTATGGATGACAAAAAGCCTGGTTATATGTAATGGATAGACATGATTTAGGGAATGATATCACCATTCCCGACAAAAAACCCAGCTGATAATTATATGTTTTTAAAAAGATATCCAGAGTCAGACTGCAGAGCAGTAGTGATATATGTGTGAGAACAATATGGTTATAGAAGGAGAGATCTGCCACATTATGGTAATCTGTAGTTTTCACCTAAAATCGTGTAAGAATCTGTATCACATAATTCATATATATATTATGCCCTGCATACCATACAAATACATGAATACAATTACATAATTTTATTACTCAAGCATTATATACAACAAACTACATTACATTCACATACAACATCAGGGTCACGGACTACTCCTCCACCCTCGATACAGAGCTCGCTACCATCCATCATGCACTGACCCACCTGCGGCACTGCAGCTGCATAGTGGTCACTGACTCACTCAACGCAGTCCGCAAGATCAAGGACCACAGAGCTAACCACTCTCTGGCCACCTTGATCCAGAACACCATCGCCACCAGGTATGAACCTCTCCTCGAAACAGTGCTGGCCTGGGTCCCCTCCCACATAGGACTTCCCGGTAATGACCAGGCTGACTCAGCTGCTCTGGATTGCTTTCATCGTCCTGAGATCGATCTTGTCATAGACCACTCCTTGTCCAAGCTCAAAGCCACCCACGCTAGAGCCACCAAAGCCCTGTGGGAGGCTTCCCTCCACAGCACCACCATCAGGAACCCATACTCCATCAGTTGGGCCTGGCACAAAAATGTCAGGGTGCACCTACCAGTCCCAAGAAACCTCTCTGCATCCGTGCAAGAGGCGGTCACGCGCTTCAGGACCGGATACAGACGGTTCATCGATACCCCTGCATTGCAACGATGTCCATGCTGTGACAAAATCTTCAACATCGCCCACGTCTTGGCGTCATGTGTGGCCTTTGACAGGACCGCCATCCGAGACTTCCTCGGCCCACCACACAACCTCTCTGACACCCGAGCTGCGCTCGCCATCCTCGCGAGGCTCTCCGAGTCCTCATAGGAGCCACTCGGTAGATTCTATAGACAAAACTACCACACCTTCGAGATCGTCGGCGGCCGTGAACCCATCGCCGACGACTCTGAACCCTACAGTAGCGACAGTGACTAGCAACCACTGTCAGGGAGCCCCATGAGGTCCCATCGGGGAGCCCCGTGAGGTCCCCCAGTCTGGAAGCCCCGTGAAGTCCCGGTCGGGGAACCCCGTGAGGTCCCACATCAGGGAGCCCCGTGAGGTCCCAGCCAGGAAGCCCTGTGAGGTCCCACCGGGGAGCCCTGTGAGGTCCCACCGGACGCATCACCTAGACACGGAACCCTGTGCGGTCCCGGACACACCGGGTGTGACAGCCTCGACCCCCGCACCTACAACGTCGGTTCCCGCTTCGATCACCGACGGAGTGGGTGCTGGGACCGCGGATACAGCCACACCCACCCACCTCACTCCGGTCCAAGAGCCTGCTGGCACTGGACCACCCACCCTGCGATGGGGGCCTGGAGGACCAACGTGCCGCCCATGGCTCTGCTGCCAATGACACCGGATCCCGCTTTGATCTCTGGTCGAGGTACAGGACCATGGGCCCAATAACGTATTGCCACCGCCGCACCACACCACCACAGCACAAGACACAGCGAAGAGCACCACGCCCCCCCCACCACCCCTCAAGCTGGACGAAGTGAGAAGGAAAGCCTCCCCCCCCCCCCCAAAAAAAAAACACAAAAAAAAAAGAAGCCAAAAACGGGCCGTTTTAACAGCGGCGTTTATTAATGCTGCAGTTCTGCAGCCAGTGACCGCTAGGTCACAAACCCCTCAATAAGTGTTGTGGAATTCATGCAAAGGAATAATGTGGTTACACATTTTTATTTCCATAAAATTAACTTTAAAATCCGTATCATTATGGAGTGCGGCCGTATCACTAAAAATTACACCAACATCTGTATCGGATACGTGTAACCTGTATCATGTGGCACATCTGGAAGGAGTTCCCCATACCAGTCTGTACACAAGTATCCGTTGTAGAATATACGCTATAAGATTGCGCGTACGACCTATATACTCAATTTTATAAGTCATTGGTTTTACTCGGCCGGGATTCGAACTCCCGGCCTTCTGCACGGGAAGCCTGCGCTCTACCGATTCGGCCACCGCGTTCGGTAGGAAGGTTATTAAAATTCCGCCTACTTAAAGTTGCATAGTCAGATGGTTTTCAGTTTCGGAGATTTTCTGAGATAAATACATTATATTTATATTTATAATCTACTTCACTTTAGTTTGAAATAACTTTTATTTTAAATCAATAAATGGCTAACTTTGGAGATATTTGAAGTTCAAATATGCAACATTAATTTTGGCAAGCACGCCAAAACTCTGGCATCAGAGTCTTCTGCAGTAACAGGTTCTATTAGTATTAGATTGCCTCAGTATCCCCTACTATGAGGTGACAAATGATTAATAAATGCACCAGTATCTAAGTTAGATATGTAGAATCAAATCTAGATAATTGCTTTGTTTTTGAAAATTTGATGTTTTCATCAGACTATGCAACTTTAATCAGTGTCTGTAATTACAAATATCTTTGTAATTTGGACAATTTGTAGCAGTAGGTTGTGACAGTAAAATGAGTGTGACACCTTTTATATATAAGAAAACAGTTTTTTATAACCAGGTCTACGATACATTTTCCAATGAACGGCTAAAGAGGTGCCCAGTCGGTAAAAACTGAGTTAAATATGGAAATAAGTGTAAGGAAAGAACCCGACCAGGTTTGGTCATTAGGAAGCATAATATACTTACTGGGGTCAAAGTGAATTTAAAGTTGTTTTGGTACATTAGTTGATTAAGCAGGTCAAATTTCAATCGCGGTGTTCCTCATTCCACTGCTCCTTTCCCAATCATAGTAATTCTGAATGCCAGACCAGGTAGTGACTTGATCAGAGTTTGAACCCGGGGGTTTGTATCCCACAACCTACCAAAACTGGAGGCGGGCGCTCAACTCAGTCAATCATACTGTCTGGTTATGGGCCTATTGTGAAGGATAAGGCTAAGAAGGAACTCACCCCACTTCCGGTTGTGTAAACACACCAGGCCCCAGTTCCAGCCCCGTATACATGCGTCTCCTTGGTAAACCAGAACATCGCAGTCAGACGTTGTATTAAACTAAGGCTTCATAATCCGATGAAAGCAATCAAATTTTCAAAATCAAAACACTTACTGAGATTTGATTCTACATGTCTAACTTAGATACTGTTATGGTCATTAAATATTTGTTGACGTATGTATGCATCTCCTTGGTAAACCAGAACATCGCAGTCGGACGTTGTATTAAACTATGGCTTCATAATCCGATGAAAGCAATCAAATTTTCAAAATCAAAACACTGAGATTTGATCCTACATGTCTAACTTAGATACTGTTATGGTCATTAAATATTTGTTGACGTATGTATGCATCTCCTTGGTAAACCAGAACATCACAGTCGGACGTTGTATTAAACTAAGGCTTCATAATCCGATGAAAGCAATCAAATTTTCAAAATCAAAACAGTTACTGAGATTTGATCCTACATATCTAACTTAGATACCATTATGGTCATTACATATTTGTTGATGTACGTATGCATCTTCTTGGTAAACCAGAACCACGCAGTCGGACGTTGTATTCAAGCTTCATAGTCCGGTGAAAGCAATCAAATTTTCAAATTCAAAACACTTGCTGAGATTTGATCCTACATATCTAACTTAAGCCCTGTTCACACGGGCAAAGTTTGTGTCGACTTAGACAAGTCGATTTATATGAATCGATTTATTTGTCGTGTCCACACACGGAGCGGTTTAAGGCGGAAATCGATATCTGTGCATGAGCAAGTACCCCCCCCCATCTGTATCTGGTGAGCACTGCTATTTGTTTAGTTTTCACTAGTCGATTCGACAATATGAATAACGACGCCGATGTAGCTGCTACGTTAATATCGCTCGGAATTTAGGGTTAATTAAATTAAATTTCATTATTTGAGGATGTAATTCTGTTAAATATGATCGCATTCAATAGATTTCGGCCTAATCGGGCCCTAACACTGCTGGGCACCAGCAATAGTTACACCTGAGCCTGTATCTGGCAAGCACTGCTATTTTACCCTATCACCGCCCAGGAACCAGCTAAATCGCTTCATCTATACTACCTCGCGAGGTGGTTTATTTGAAGCGAACTAGATGCATCGATTCAGCCCTAAATCGCATTAGCGTAGCGTCCACATGGCGAATCTGAGTCGAACTAGGCAAGTCGATTTATATGAATCGAATTAACTGCCCAGTGTGAACGGGGCTTTTGATACCGGCATGGTAATTAAATATGTATTGCTGCATAGAAGGGGATACTAAGCCCATGGGGACCTTTCATTTTGCATGATTCTCTCATCAGATGGCACACAATGCCGGGCTCTGTATGCTTTGGTGTGCGGTGAGTGTGTATGGTGGGGTGGGTGTGGTTGGGATGTAGGTGTGTATGGTGGGTGTGTGGTGGGGGGCATATTTTTGTGTGGTGGATGTGTAGGAGTGTGGTGAGGAATTTGGTGTGTGGGGTGGGGGTGCGTGTGGATTTAGGGGTGTGTGGTGGGGGTGTAGGGGTGTGTGGTGAGTGGGTATGGTGTAGTGGGTGTGGTTGGGGTGTAGGTGTGTTTGGTAGGTGGATGGTGGGGGCGTACCCCACACCTACACCCCCACCATATCCCTAAACCCCCACCACACACCTACACCCCAACTCCACACCTACACCCCACCACACACCTACACCCCCACCACAAACCTGAAACCCTACCATACACCCCACCATACACACCTATACCCCCTACACCCCACAACACACCTATACCCCCCATACCCCTTACACCCCCAACACACACCTACACCCCCACCACACACATCCCACACCTACACCACACACACCTACACCCTCACCACACACACACCTACACCCTCACCACACATATCTACACCCTGACCACACACATACACCCCCACCACACACCACCCCCACACACCTACACCACACACACACCACACACCTACACCCCACCACATCCCTGAAACCCCACCACACACCTACACCCCACCACATCCCTGAAACCCCACCACACACCTACACCCCACCACACAACTACACCCCACCACATAACTAAAGCGTCACCAGACACCTACACCCCCACCACACACCTACACACCCACCACTCACCTACACCCCCACCACACACATACCTACACCCCCACCACACACCCCCATCCCCACCACACACCTACACCACCAGCACACACACCACCCTTCTACCCAACCATGATGGCCGACTTGGAATGGGAACGGGTGCTGCCACCAAGTGTATAGCGAGAGAAATGGCTCATGAAAGGTCCCCATTTCTGCTACTGGTGAAGTATATTGTCTCTGAATTTCAACATGTCTGCCAAATTTAATTTGGTATGTTTTCACTTCAAATATTTCCCAAGTTAGCCATTTAAAATAAGTTTATTTAGATCAAAGTAAAGTAGATCATAATGATCAATCTAATTTATTCATGAATCGGTTAAATTTGTGTCGAAAAACAGTAAAACTTAACTCAATAAACATAGCTAAAATTTTAGGCGACACAGCCGAGTTGTTCACTTTAATATGCCCACAGGCTCTCAATACATTCGTGCAAGGCTTTAATTGCTGCTATTTAATTATGGGAGGTTCAAGGAGTATCTGACCTAATTAGCCTGGATCCATTTAAAGGAGATTAGAAACAGCTTAATCAAAGATCAACTGTGATGCTGTCAACACCTTAAACAAAAAATGAGTCCGGTGAACTTCACAATTAACGCGGTTGACACGCTATACTTGTTCCATGCAGGCTTTTATTATATGTATATATATATATATATGTATTATGTGATGTTTTTTTGTTGTTTTTTGCACAAGTGTTTATTCATCTGAACAAGTATAGTGTCAGCACCGGAGCACTGGTCTTCCAGCCGTTTTACATGCACTCTGGAATTTTACACATGGTTTGGGAGAGTATCCTGTGGTGTTTCTGTGCAGCACAGGACACTTTGTACAATGGGTGTGCGTAACCCATGCTGCATTATGCGCAGCATCAGTCACTATTCTTGTCAGTCTCAGGTGACTACTTGACTATGTACTTGATATTGTAATTATTTCTCATTGCTAATGTGCTTTTTTGGTTTATTATGTCTGTGTGTTGGGTTTGTAGTTTTCAGTTGTTTGGTGTTCTTGTTTTGTTTTTGGTTTGATTTGTGTTGGTAGTGAGTCTGTTCTGTTTCTGTATATGTGGATGGTTAAAAATGTTCTGTATTTGGTTTGTATTGGTTTGTATTAGGAGGTGTCTGCCTTCACTTTGTTTAGCTTTGATTCATTATGGGGGGCGGGGGGGGTCCTTGGCGCCAGTGGGGGGAGGCACCTGGGGCCAGAGCAGAAGGGGGAGGAGGTTATGTGTGCCGTGTAGAACTCTTCACAGTGCTAGGTTTGGGCCTGAATGACCAGGTTAGCTCTATATGCATTTTTAAAGGAGAGGATTGTCTGCGTTTCACTGACTCTTGGTGGGAGGTTGTTCCACATGACGCTTCCCCTGTATATTGGTGCTTTAGCTAGTTTGTTTGTAGTTGGAGTTGGTACTGTGAGTAGTGTGGCAGTTCCTCTTCTTGTTATTCTGTTTGTATGATCAACATTTTGGTTGTCTCTTGCCCGTTTGTGCATCAATGTCATTAGGTGCAGGTCTCTTCATTTTGAGAGTGTATCTAGCTTGGCTTGCCTTGGTAGACTGTTCGAAGTGCCCTGTTTTGTATCCTTTGGAGCTTAGTTGATTGTTGCTGTGTTAGTAGGCCATATATATATCATTGTAGTATATGATGGGTAGCATTGTTGTTTTATACATGAGCAGTGCTGTGTTTTCACTTATATATCTCACCTTCCTGAATGTTGTCATCTTCAATTTCATTGACTGGTTTAGCCTGTTCAATTGTAGATTTTCATTTAGATTTGCATCGAGAATTGTGCCCAGGTATTTGTATGAGTTTACTTCATGGAGTAGGGTTCCTCTGATCTGCAGTTGAATTGGTTGGGCTTTAGCCTTTCTTAATTTTGTCCCATAGATAACATCTTCAGTTTTGGTATTGATATTGGTCGTAGTTCACTGCAGTATTTTGGGTTTTTGATTTTGGGAATTGGGGTGACTGTGACCAGTTTCCAGTCTTCAGGGAAGATGCCTGTATTGATTATTATATTATATAGGTGTGTGAATTCTACTATTAGTGTTAACATTGCTGTTTTTATCAGGGAAGCACTAATATCTTTCATGCCAGATGATTTGTGTGGTGATATTTTATTTACTGTCTAGTACTTCATCTTGTGTTGCTTCCTGGAGGTCATAGTTTTCGTTATTTAAGGGTGTCTGGTAAATCTTTGTTTGGTCGGTTGTCTTGGCAAATTTACTTGCTAACTTTTCTCCAATGTCAACAAAGTAATTATTGATTTCTTTCGATTGTTGATTGTCTGGTATTGTGTTCCCTGTTTCCTCATTAGTAAGGTTGCTGATTATTGCTTTGTTAGTTGATTCTATTTGTTTCAGTTCGCGCCAGCATTTCCTAGCGTTGTGCCTATGTTTGTGTAGCTGGTCTTGACAGTATCTAGCCTTTGCTTTTCTCACCTCATTTCTTGTTTTTTTAGTCATGTACCTTGCCATAAACTCATCTCCAGGATCTTTGGTCTACTCAAATTTCCATCTAAAATAATCCCTATCTTGTTGTAGCTCAATTAGTTTGCTGTTGATATACCCTGCAGTATTTGTTCTTAGCTTAATTTCCGCCAACAGTGCTCATTTGCAGCTTTTTCTATTGCATCATATAACATTTGCCAGCATTGGTTGGAGTCATATTGTGTTAGTAGGTCTCTTTGGTTTATTTCCCTGAGTGAGTCTTCTAGGTCACTGTGGTTGTAGTTTCTTTATGAGCATCCCCAGTGTGTGGCAGTTGTCTTATCTTCTTTTTTAGGATGTATATTGGCTTATGGTCACTTATGTTGTAGCTGAGGGCTCCCGCTTTGGTGCAGTGGTTGATGTTAGTGAAGGCTAGGTCTATTGTTTTATCAGCTGTTCTTGTAATCCTTTGTAAAGTCTATGGCTCGAATCTGTGGTTGTGTAGGCAGGCTATAGTGAAATCAATACAGACAAAGAGAAAGGAAGAGTATAAAGTGTGAAAGAAGAGAGAGAGAGTCAAGCCCTCTGGTTTATTATTTATATGGTACATGGGTTCATTGAAGAGTATCACCCCACCCTTTTCCCCCAATGGGAAACAAGCATTCTTGGCTCTACCAATTGGGATCCAGCATTCCAGGTCCCCATGGTTACCAGTCGTCTGCCCACCACCACCAAGCTGTGTGGCTCCCCTGCCCACCACCTGCCTTGAGCCTGAGTGTGGTGATCCTACCCAGCAGAGGGGGGGGGGGCGAGTAGGCTCTGAGTGCCCCTTACACACAGCCCTGCCAGCACCACTATGTCTATTTACATCTCGCTCAGGCACCACCAGCACCTACATATACACATCAATTCACCTGGTCATGTATACCCGATCAGTAATAGAACATTTGCATTCCCCCCAATGCCGTAAATCAGAATATTTTACACCTTGATGGTTTGTGTATCATTTGTCGGTGTTCATAGTCTGTTCCAAATTGTCTCACAGTTCCTTCCAGTGTCTCTTTTTTACCGCTGTAGTCCACATTAAAATCACCCAGAATGAGTATCTCATATTTGTCTACATTTGGTATTTGGCTCATAGATGCACTTATTTGGGCAATTCCTTCATTTAAGTTACTGTCTGGTGGTCTATATATTTTACCTAATGACTAATGCCCATTGTATTTCAATATCACTATTCGATTTGTTTTGGTCTTCATGTTTGGTGGTATCGATGTGTAATTCTGATTTATAGTATATTTCTAGCCCACCTCTGGATTTAGTTCTGGCATTTTGTAGCTTTCTTCTCCTGTCCGCTCTTATGATTTGATAGCCTAGTATGGTAGTCAGTCTGTCCTCTCTGTTTCCATTTAGCCAAGTCTCTGATATAGTGAAGATGTCAAATGATGATTCTGGCAGGTCCATCCTTAGATGGTCAATCTTGTGGGTGAGACTACGTATATTCAGATGACCTATTTTAAAACCTGGTTGGCCCTTCAGTTCGGTCAGCCCAGCATCTCACATCCCCCAGCCCCACCACCGCAGCCCCCCACAAGCTGTCCCCTGCAACCCCCCCCCCCCAGCCCCCAAGGTGTTGTTAATTCTTTGTCTAGGATTCTTTGTCATATGTAGTTGTGTTTGTTGTCTGTATTTATCCAGGCTGCGGCCCAGAATTGTTTCGCTCTTGCATCTCATTCTTCTTGTGCGTTAGTTATGTTTGTTTGTCTTTGAAAGTGCTCTCAAGGTTTGCTTGTTTTTGTGTGTGTGCTGGTCTGTGGAGGTTTGTTATCTCAAGTTCTAGGGACTTTGCTTAATTAATGATATGTCAAGTGTGAAGTGGTAGTGACAAGTAGAAGTTCATATTATAGTTTGGTTTTAATGTAGGGCACTTATTGGTTGTTTTCGAGTGTCTTATGAGGGGGAGGATGTGGTTTAACAATTATGCTACAGAACCAAGACTTGGTGCAAATTTGTTGTCTGTGCTAGTAACTTGG
Source organism: Branchipolynoe longqiensis (assembly GCA_030323885.1). Taxonomy (NCBI): domain Eukaryota; kingdom Metazoa; phylum Annelida; class Polychaeta; order Phyllodocida; family Polynoidae; genus Branchipolynoe; species Branchipolynoe longqiensis. The sequence goes on from CM059197.1 coordinate 51,446,624, forward strand.
TGAGAATTTTATTTGTGTGTCATGCATATATATAACTAAAGCTTATTGGTACAATTTCTTTGGGGAGCTACTTTTTATATTTATGTTCAAAATAGTGTACCAGATTACCCAGCAGTTTAGCTACTTCTAAGCTGCATTGTTTCTAACAATTGTGAAGAGGGATTCCCATCATTCAGTCAGTACATATATAAAAAATAAAAATAAAATAAATAATTTAAATAAATAACAAATATAAATTTGAGTTTGGTTGAATTAGGAGTTGGCTTAGGGTGCTTTGGTAGCAAAGTATTCTGAAACCAATATTTGCATGATTTTTAGGGTTGTCACTAAAGTTGTTGTGTGCTTTGGGGTGATTTCTGTTTCATTGCATTTCTTAGTACAGATACATGTGATTTATGTGCATATTATTAACAGGCATATGGATAATGTATCAATAGTTTGTTAGTTCTATTGTCTGTAATGGAAACATACATGTCCACATGGTAATTATCAATTGCCTGTAATGGAAACATATGTGTTAGCATGGTAATTATTAGTTTCCTACAGTCAGTTCCCATTCTCTATTGCCATACCTGTATTTACTGTTTATCATTGCCTAGCAATAATTGAAAATATACATGTTTATGGCAATTGCTACCATCATTGCCTGGGAAGGGAGTCTGTCTGGGGCTGTGTTGACCCATTGTTCCTGGCCAATTTGCTGCATGGCATTGACCAGTAGTAAATAGCTAATAGATAGGACCAGTGGTGATGTTTAAGCCCCATACAGTTTGGTGTCAAATGTCATATGAGTAACTCTACCCTATGTTCTGCTATCAGTGGCAGTAAGGGTAAGATATTGGGCGAGTTTGCTCACGACACTGTTCAAGTTCATTATTCTACTGACCTTTCCTGGTGTTATTCATGTGGGGTAATTTTTCTAATTGTGGTTTGTGCTCAGTGGAATGTGGGAGTTGCTGGTTCTGTCTATGTGGTGTTATACTTTGCTACTTCCTCCAGTATATATATATATGGGGCGTTCTCAGAAACTGTGTACCACTTGAGGTAGTCTACTTGAAATGCATATTTCAAAGAAATATATATATATATATAAATATATATATATGAAGTGGGCGTGGCTACTCGCCTTGAGCAATTTGCGCACTCGGTCCACGGGTGCGCAAATTGCTTCCGCTTGTGCATGCGAGGGTTCGCGGCGGTAAAGCGTTGCTTGGCGACTAGCTAAGCAACGGTGGGAGGTCAGGCGCTCGGGGCCTGACCCGGCAGACGTGTTTTTGCATGCTCTGTCATTTCAGCCGATATTTAGGCTTTTTACTATCTAAATTCTAAAACTAACTTAATCGAACCACACGGGAGGGAAAGGGAGTTATTTGCTTCTTTAATAGATATGCATATTTCGCTGGTATCCTTGTTAGTTATGGTAAGAATGAAGTCATGAGCTCTTGTGAAGGTGGATTGGGACGTTCCTTGCATTCTTTGCTATCCTCCAGTATTACTGTAGATTAACCGCTATGGAAAACCTGATATTCGATTGCTTTATATGTAATTAAAGGCCTTGAGCCTAAGCAAGCCTTATGCAGTTACTTAACCCATCTGCGGGAATATAATGACAACCCCCTAACCGAATTAACGTAGTGTTACTTTAGGGCGGAAATTAAAGACATTAACTTAGAACTGATTATCAGTGACAGCGGCAGCATCTCTGGCTGGACGCGTACTTCTGGAATCTCTCAGTAACCTAAATAATACTCCGAGAAGCGAAGGGGACAGCCAGTTAGTTGAAATAAGCTAATTTATAGATCTAGAGATACTTTAGGCCGATAAATGCGCTCGATGGCAAATTGCGCATGTAGACGAAACTCTGGCTATCCACCTTTAGCACGGGGAGGACACCGACGGCGACGGACTAACTGCAGATGGGAGGAGGAGCCACAGCAGCCCGCGGCAGGCCCAGGAAATTCACATGGAAAATATTACATAATATTACATCAAATTAACATGTTAGGCTCACCTTAAGCGGGGGCAGAATAGTCGAACGGTTAAATATATATCTATAAAAGGAGACATAATATATATATATATATATATATATATATATATATATATATATATACACATATGTGTGTGTGTGTGTAAGATTACTCCGTCTATTCAGATGTAAAATGTTTTTGCGGGGGTAATTATTATTCGGAATATGTTCTTTTTCAGCACCGAAGCACTGGTTTTCCAGCTATGTTTTAAGCAAGAAGACACATTTCAATTGAGTGTGCTAGTTAGAAGATCGCCCCCACTCCCTGCCACTAGACTGGCGAGGTGGAGTGTGTGTGTGGGGGGGGGGGGGGTGTAGGACGCCAAATGTAGGAAGACATTAGCAAGGGTATTAGCATCCAGGTTGTGTAACAATTGATATACCCTCCAATTATATGGTTAAATAACTTGCTAACAACAATTGCGCATATAACCTAATATGTATGAACTTTATAATCCAACCTGTAATGATGTAAAATGCAAACAATGAATGTTACATTTTGTGAGTTAATGGTCAAAGTTCTTAATAAGTGGTTTATTATTAAAAAATATTTATTATTTAGAGCTGATGGACGTATACATACTTAACAGATCATTAATTGCGGTGCGTAATTTGTTGCCTTTTTATTCATGTGTGTTATTTCTTCGAATAAATGTTGTTCAATCTTCTATCCATTGGCAAATACACCAATTGGGAAAATAAACAGGAGATAGTGGAAAACAGTTTGGGAACCAATGAGAGAGAGAGAGTTGGAAGAGATAGGAACAGAGAGAGGGAGATAGAGAGTTCAGAGCGACAGAGATAGTTGAGTGAAAGGCAGAATAAGGAGAGTTGACAGAGAGAGAGAGAGAGCGTTTAAAGACAGAAGGGTAGAGAGAAACAGAGAGCGGGGGAGTTGAGTGAGAGTTGAAAAAGATAGAGAGTTCAAAGACAGACAGAGAGTTGAGAGAATCAGAGTAGATATTATTAGTACAGCGGGAGAACTCCCGGAGCATTGTCTAACAACTAACTGGTTAGCTCAGTGTCAGTATAATGTTACTGAGTGGGATATCAGGTCATGGTGCCAGCGGCCTGGTTTCCCAGTGGGGCAGCACTATAAAGTCGCCATCAGCGCACACTGTCACAATTTGGTATCTGTCCTGAAATGACCTTAGATGTTGCCAGGATGTAAAACCCCAACAACCAACCAACCAGCGACTCTGAGGTCGGAGGGGACTGGAACAGGATTCCAGGGCAGGATTCTGGATAATCCGGTCTACATCCTAGCAACATCCACGGTCATATCAGGATGGGTACCGATTTGTGACAGTGCACACTCATGGTTGTTGTTTGTTGTTGTTTTACGTCCTAGCAACATATAAGGTCATATCAGGACGAGACACTCATGGTGACTTTATAGTGTTGCCCCACTGGGAGACCAGGCTGCCAGCACCATGACGCACTATCCCACTCAATCACATTATCCTGACACTGAGCCAGCCAGTCCTTGCCCAATCCTAATAATGCCGAGCGCCTGGCTAGAAAGGGACAAGTATCAATCTTTATGTCATTGGTTTGACTCAACCAGGGTTCGAATCCCACGATCCACCAAAACGGGAGACAGACGCTCAACTCATTCGGCCATCCCGTCTGGTCATCTAATGGGTCCTTCAGCAGCCCTGTCACAGGGTCAGGGCTGCTGGAGTAACTAGTTACTTACAGGAAATACCCCGTGTGTGTTTTCAGTGCCCTTAACCTACAGTGTGACACATGAAAGTCAGTATCCGGTTCTTCCTTTAGATACTCCCCAATACATCACGTGACCTACTTCAAAGCAGCATTGTCCGATGAAGGCATATCATTTTCCCAACAAAACAGTTAGGGCCTACCTATATTTGATTCGACTTAATCTAATTTAAATAGTGGTGTACCCATCAAACATGTGTTGCTGTATATAGAAGGGAACAATGAGTCATTTTAATCAAACTGGCCCGAGCTGATGATGTCTAGCATTTGTAGGTGTGCACCAGAATTATTTTGGCATATTTTTTTACTTCAAATATCTCCAAAGTTAGTTAGTTATAAAAAAAAAGTTACTTCCAGCTGAAGTAAGGCCACTCCTCTATATCGATAACTTCATTTTGGTCCCAACAATGCAGGGTGTTCTAATGCGGGTGTTCCCGAGTTCAACCTAGCATACCGGGGCACAGCTTCAGCTTACACCCCCATCACACCAAATTAGTTCTCAGAAAGTCCGACCACGTTCTAAAAGGGGCTATGGTTGGGGTAGAACGTGGCTGCAAGAAAATTGTGGGCACGCTCAAAGTTCTGGAGCACCATTCCATTCTAGCCTGAATATTCCATTCGTAAAAAGACCGTAAAAAGTTGCTACTACGTCCATTCCGTTTGCACACAGTTTGAGTCCGTTCAGCAACATTTTCAAGAACATAGTGAGAACTAGTTTGGTGTGATAGGGGTATTACAGGCAGAATGATGGTAATTTCCCAAGTTTATCTTGATGGTTGTTTGGTTGTTGGAGTTTTACATTCTGCTAACATCTAAGGCCATATCAGGACGGGTACCGACTTGTGACAGTGTGCATTCATGGTGACTTTATAGTGCTGCCCCCCTTGGAAATCAGGCCTCCGACATCTTAACCCGATATCCCACTCAGTAACAACTAACATTATCCTGACACTGAGCTAACCTGTCCTTGTCCTATCCTATTAATGCTGAGCGCCAGGCTAGGAAGTGAGTTGTGCTAACACAACATGAAATGTAGGTGTCTGCATTCTCTCCAGTATCGTATTTTTACATATATATATATATATATATGATATATATACTATGTAGGTAGGCATTTTCATTTGAAGTGCTTACCGGGCACGTTGGCCGAATAGGTAGAGCGTGCTGGAGCCTCGCATGCTGGAGATCAGGAGTTTGGTTCCCATTCGAGTCAAACCAATGACTTAAGGAATTTATACTTGTCGCTTCCTAGCCTGGCACTTGTCATTAATAGGATAGGGCAAGGTCTGGTTAGTTCAGTGCTGGGATAATGTGACTGAGTGGGATATTAGGTCATGGGGAGGCCACCTGATCTCCCAGTGAGGCAGCACTATAAAGTCCCCATGAGTGTGCACTGCTATAAGTCGGTACCCGTCCTGATATGACCTTAGATGTTACAAGGACATAAAACTCCAACAACCAACCAAATCATTCAAAGTGTATTGAACTCTACTCGAACTAACGCTACGCTTCTCCTTAAAGCTGCATTATCTGATGACGTATTAAATTTTCAAAACCAAAAGAATTATCTAGATTAGATGCTACATATCTAACTTAGATACTGATGCGCTTATAAAACATTTGTTTCTGCATAGAAGGCAATACTGAGTCAATTTAAAGTTGCATAGTGCGATAGTTTTGAATGTATGTATTTTTTCTCAGATAAATATATTGGATCGATCACTACTATCTACTTTACATTAGTTCAAAGTTACTTTTATTTTAATTGGTAAACGTTTTAGATATTTTGGGTGCAAACATGGAAAATTAGTTTTGGCAACCTGCAGTAAAAGGTTCTGTTAAATTGACTCAGTATTGCCTTCTATGCAGAAACAAATGCTTAATAAGTGCATCAGTATCTAAGTTAGATATGTCAAATCAAATCTAGATAATTGGTTTGGTTTTGAAAATTTGGTATTGCAGAAGTCTTTCGTGTCAGAGTGTTGGCGTGTTGCCAAAACTAATATCTCAAAAGTTTAACATTTAAAATATAGTAAAACCTCTCTAACCGACCACCTCCACAGATCGACCACTCCTCTATATCGATCACTTCATTTGGGTCCCAACAATACCATTGTAACCATATTCTAACTCCCTAAACCAACCACCTCCCTAAATGGACCACTTAAAGTCGGTCCCAAGGTCGTCGATTTAGAGAGGTTTTACTCTACAAGTTACTTCAAACTAAAGTAAAGTAGATAATAATTATCAATGCAATATATTTATCTGCTTACGATTAACCATCCAAAATCGACCAAGAGCTGACAACAGCACCAAGTTTGTCATAGCCAGTCAATTATAACTGATATATGTATATATAGTATAGTTATACAAATCTTACCTGGGTACAGATAATGGATAACTGGTGTTTTCCCGAGGTACTAGCCTTGGAGAGTCGTGGGTCAGGGAGAAGGAAGCACATCCAGGTCCAGCAATCTTTTACGTACTTTTTAGGATAACAAATTATTTAACTCTATATGGATACTTATTTTGTTTTTGATTTGGTTCTAGCGAAAATGATAGTCGTGGACAGTTATCCATCATCTGTACCCAGGTAAGATTCATATAACTATACTATTTTGCCTCAGTACCACGCCTCTGGCTACTCGTAGCCCAGGGAGAATTTTACGTAATCTCATTTTTTATCCTTTTGTCCTTTAATGTTGTAACCATAATATGTATATATGAGTACATAATTTAATGTTGTTTCTCAGCTGTCTTTAGTTGGTGAGTAGGCATATCGCCAGGCCGCTTGACTTTTCTAGTTGTTTTTTGTAATGTTTTGCAAACGATCTAGCCATCTTCCACCCAGCGTATGCAAGAATTCTCTTGACTGAGAATCCTAATTATCTTGCCTTGGAGACCATGGCTCCACGCGTTGATGACCCATCCAGTGTTGACTCCTGCTTATTTAAGCACCTTGATAGTCCACCTTGCGAGAGTGTCTCTCGAGATAGCTTTCTGTGGCCTTATAAAGCTGATTAGTAGTTGTCTGGAATTCCTTATTCCGTGTGACTTGGATATATAAGCGCTCATGGCTTAAACTACACATATCCGTTTATCCTCCGGAAAACTATTTACATGTACTGTGGAGAGTGGGTCCTCTGTGTGATTTGATTTTAGCAATGTCTCTAAATCAAATGTTGCTTCATCCTTATCTATTTCTAGTCGGTCTAGTGAGAGTGCCACAATAGTTTGGCCTCTGTGTCCTTTAACTAGCAGTAATAAAACTGCTAATTTAAATCCTAGGTCCTGCATTGACAAATGTCTGTTGTTAGGCCATGACTTGAATAACTTGAATATTATTGACACATCCCAAAACCTATTGTATTTTGGTTTGGGTGGGTTTCTTTCATACACCAATCTAATGAACCAATGTACCAACTGATGTTTTCCAATCATTTGTCCATCTATTCTTGGTAGAATAATAGATAATGCACATCTCGCTGCATTAATTGCACCGAATCCTAATCCTTCATCTTCTAAAATTCTTAGAAATCTTAACACTTGAGATATTGTACTTTTTAATGGTTTGACTCCTTTGAGAAGGCAATGAAGTCCCCATTTCTTTAAATAACTAGTGTATAATTTCACTGTTCCTTTTCTCCAGGCATGTGATATAAGACTTTCTTTCGTAATTTTGTTTAATCCAAATTGTTCTAAATGTTTTCTTAGAAAAGGAATGCCAAAAGGGGTGTTGTCGACACCTCTCCGTGGACTGTTAGTGGTCCTTGATGTTGAAGGTTGTTTCTTTCTCAACACGTCTTTTGCTGCTGATGTTATCGCCGCTAGGCATGGTTGTTTCCCATACTGGTACTATGAGTACTGCGTGAGTGTGATCTATCTTGATCGCCCTGGCCCTGGCGACTGCTGATAATGCTGAATTGAAGGAATATGTAATAGAACTTATTATTCCAAATTAATGCAAATCCATCTAGTCTCTAGGCTTCTGGCTCTGGATGCCAAGACACATATTTTGGTAACTTTTTGTTATTGCGTGATGCAAAGAGATCAATGTCCGGCTTGGCCCATTTGTGACAAATACTGTCGAAAATGTTGTGGTTCAATGACCATTCTAAATGGTCATGGAAGTGTCGGCTTTTCCTGTCAGCCAAAGTGTTTTGGTTGCCTGGAATATGTGCTACTGTTAGCCATATTTCATGTTTCTCTGCCCAATCCCAAATAAGTTTAGCCAGATTGTTACATGGTTTGGAACAAGTCCCTCCCTTATTACGAATGTACGCCATAGCTGTCGTGTTATCTGTTAGAACTCTTTCATGATTTTTAGGGATGTGAATCAGACTGCGGCGTCCTAGATAAATGGCTCTAAGCCCTAATACGTTAATGTGGTTGGAGATTTCATCTTCCATCCAACGGCCACCTGTTGACCGTTGGTCTTTTTGGGCCCCCAGCCTTCTAATGAAGCGTCTGTTGTGAGCATAGTATTAAGCTCTCCCATCCTAATCGGGTTGGGTGAGTTGTTAATGTGCGAAAGCCACCAGATTATATCGGTAATTAATTTGCTGTTGTTGTGAATTTATCAAGTTTTTGTTCTGTTAATGAAATAGTAATTTTTATGGTGTCAATAGAGAACCCCAGAAATTGTAATCTGTTTGTTGGCATTAGCACTGATTTAGTTTCATGTATGTAGAAACCTAATTTTGTAAACGTTTCACATAATTTGTCTACTGCTGTTTGGCATTGTTGTTTTGTTTGCGCGACAATAAATGAATCATCAATGTATGGAAACATGATACGTCCTTTCCTAGCCATAAGGGAACAAATTGGTTTAAGTAACCTTGTGAAAATGCGTGGACAGCAGGCCAGTCCATTCGGCATACACATGAACTCATAAAGTTCACCGTTCCAACAGAATCTTAGATACTTTCGATCTTGTTTATAGATGGGTACTGTGTAGTATGCATCTTTAAGATCAATGCTGGCTAGCCAGGCGCCTTGTGTGACTAAGTCTCGATTAGGTTCTTCTATTAACAGCATCCTTACCCCTTCTGCTAGGCTAAGGATAGTTAAAGCTGCATAGTCCGATGAAAACATACAATTTTCAAAACCAAACCAATTATCTAGATTTGATTCTACATATCTAACTTAGATGCTGGTGCACTTATTAAACATTTGTCGCCACACATAAGGGGATACTGAGTCAATTAATAGAACCTGGTGGTAGAGTTTTGGCAAGCTTGCCAAAAATAATTTAGCATGTTTCCATTTTGAATATCTCAAAAGTTAGCAATTTAAAATAAAATTTACTTCAAACTAAAGTAAGGTAGATTATAATGAACAACCTAATATGTTTATCTCAGAAAATTAGAGAAACTCAAAACCATCGGACTATGCAACTTTAAGTTATCTGTAACTTTATTCCATTCCGAAAGACAGTTATTGAGATTACCAGCTTGAAATGTATTGCTTACTGGTGTTGTTTGAGTCACCACTTCTATTTGTTCCCTGGGCGGGGGAACGGCTTCTGAGTGTTGAACTCCCTCTTGAAGGGCCTGTTCCCATTGTTCCAGCCGAATGACTGCCTCTGTCCCCTTCCTCTGGCCTGGAAGTTGAAATTGGTCCCGAAACGGCCTCCTCGTTGGCCGGTTCTTCGGTTTAGAAAATCCTGCCTCAGCTTCTTGAACCGGTTGGTATTGCCGTCCACGATTTCTGTTTGTCCATTTCCATGTGTTTTCCGTGCTTTGAGCTGGTCTCCACTTGTTCAAACAAGTATTGAAGCTGACCGCCAAACATTTTGGTTTTGTCTAGTGGCTTTCCCTTGATGGGCTTTGGTGCAAGGAATAGTGTGTATTCCTTCCCATCATTGTCCGTGATTTTCTTGGACCGTGCCACCTCTTTGCCTGCATCTGTACAGACCGCCTTAAACAAATTCTTGAACCGCCTGTAGGAGAGGAAGTTGCTTGTTGCTGTAAGTAAAGTATTCCCCCCGTTCATATCATCGCAGAGCGATGAGAACTTGTTCTCTGCCATCATCCTGTTCGCGATGGGCACGATGGATGTCAGAGCCGAGAGTACCCCATATGGAGAGTCAACTCAACTTCTTGACAGTCGCAGGATGACGGTATGGGTAACCAACCGATCCAAATGAGGGGTAGGGACCAGTGTAGCCATCCCCTCCAACACTCTAAGTACCTATAAAATTCTCCCACCTGTGGATTTCTTCGCCAACAAGTTGAAGAAAATACTATAGGACTCGGAGGTATGCCTTAACGAGAATCACAAATGGGGAATCTAATGAAACCCAGGGAAAAAATTCCTAATGATGTAAGACAAGACGGGATGGCCGAATGAGTTAGAGCGTGTTGGTAGATCATGGGGTCGTGGGTTCAAACCCTGGTCCAGTCAAACCAATGACTTAATGGCACTCGGCATTATTAGGATAGGGCAAGGACTGGTTGGCTCATTGTCAGGATAATGTGACTGAGTGGGATATCAGGTCATGGTGCTGGTGGCCTGGTCTTCCAGTGGGGTAGCACTATAAAGTTGCCAGAAGTGCGCGCTGTCACAAGTCGGTACCCGTCCTGATGTGACCTTAGATGTTGCTAGGATGTAAAACAACAACAAATTAACCATGTAAGTGGCTCTTGCCAAACATCTCTCCGTTCGGCAATGGACGACTTAATTAATTAATAACCGAACAATGCAGGCATTGTTGTATTAACCATGTCAAAACCGATCGAAACTAAGCTGTAAAACAGTAATAACTTATCAACAAGTTTTTTTAAACTTTGTACGTGAGTGCTAATATGAACTGAACCAATGTATCGAGTTTGAAAGATACTAACCTGTTTGGTTTTGTAGTAAATATAGAAAAACTGCCAGAGCTGCTCACAAGACATCCTCCTGCTGTGAGCTGATTATGCTAATTGCTGGACCCGGATGTGCTTCCTTCTCCCTGGGCTACGAGTAGCCAGAGGTGTAGTATCGAGGTAAAAAAAATATATATATGGGTCGTTCTCAGAAGTTGTGTACCAATAGTGTGACATCAGTACCAGAAAATCAAAATGCTGCCAAAGTCCTATAAGCAAGTTTCCTCAATGTGTATGTCATTTTGCATCTGAATAATTGAAAATAAACATATTCTGGCATTTTTAAGTAGGTCAAATGATGCTCACACCCAATAAATAGCAGTATAGCATGGAAACCAATCTGACTCCAAAATCAAATATTTTCCACACAAAACTTGACATTTTTAGGACATTTCACATGCCACTTGCTTTATAAACAGTAGTAATAATAATTTGAAACCTCATTGCTATGGTTTTGTCTTATTTGTGAATATTAAAGAGAAAAGCAAGAAAATATTAGCAGAGTAACAGATTAGCAGAGTAACAAAGTGGAAACAAACAATTTTACACAAATGTTCGGCTCAAATTTCAATGTTTAGGGGCAATTTCAGGATTTATCTTTTACTATACCATAACTGGGTCCATGCATAGTGTCAAATGGTGAAAATAATTCCTGTACTGTATCTGTACTCAGTGTTTGATACAGAGTTTCATAGTATTTGCAAGTGGAAACGAAATGTTACGATGTTAATGACTCCAGAAAATGTTAACTATTTCATCATTTAAATTTTTTTTTAAGAAATAAATGTCTTCAACTTAATGAAGACATTGTATATGACCATTTGAAGTGAAATGAGCTGTTGTTCAGAGGTTTTCATTAAGTTTGTGACACTTTATTTTCAATGCTGTTGACAATGTCACAAATTAGTGATGTAATTTTCTATGTATTTAGCTACATCCATCCCAATAAGATACATAATACACAATATTAACATTTACTTTTGATCTAAACTATCTCCCACATTATTTGGCTAACTGATGAAATCTAAATATTGACACTCCAATAAAGGGTTTCTTTGAAATATGCATTTCTAGTAGACTACCTCAAGTGGTACACAGTTTCTGAGAACGACCCATATATGAGTCAGTCTCACGAAAATGGGCCAATTGGTGGTCAATTTAAGATGTCGGCGTCGCAATTGTTAAAGTGTAATACATTTCTTTGTTTCATATTAAATTATCCTAGAAACAAATAGGGTTGTTGTATTTTCTCTACCTTTACATTCAGGATAAATTTAAGAACTTTCCAACACCTCTGTCAATGCTAAACTATAATTATGCCGTTCGATGCCAACATCCAATAGTCGACGCCGACATCTTTAACAGATATCGGCGTCGCAATTGTTAGAGGGTAGTGCATTTCTTTGTTTCATATTAGATTATCCTAGAAACAAACAGGGTTGTTGTATTTTCTCTACCTTTACATTCAGGATAAATCTTAGAACTTTCCAACACCTCTGTCAATGCTAAACTATAACTATGCCGTTCAACGCCAACCTCCAATGCTCGACGACGACAACTTTCCCCGATTGGCCTATTTTTGTGAGACTGACTGATACATATATATATATATATATATGTGTGTGTGTGTGTGTGTGTACAGTAAAACTTCTCTAAATCGACCGACCTTCGGACCGACTTTAAAGTGGTCCATTTAGGGAGGTAGTCAGTTTAGGGAGTTAGAATACGGTTACAATGGTATTGTTGGGACCCAAATGAAGCGATCGATATAGGGGAGTGGTCAATCTGTGGAGGTGGTCGGTTAGAGAGGTTTTACTGTACATGTACATGTATATATGTATGTATATATATATATGTGTCTATATATATGTCAATATATAATATATTTATATATATATATATATCTATATATACAATCGTACAAAAACTGTTAAGTATATAATCTCTCAGTGTTATCAAGATTGAATGGCGCAACAACTTGCCTTTTTAAACTCTGCCCTTTTCTACTTGAAGCTCAGGCTGATCCGATGGGATAGGCTTGCCATAGGATACTTGATGTTCAGGCTGCTCCAGCAGTCAAAAGATGGAATAGGTTTGCCATAGGTTACTTGATGTTCAGGCTGCTCCAGCAGTCAGACAATGGAATAGATTTGCCATAGGTTACTTGCTGTTCAGACTGCTCCAGCCATCAGATGGGATTGATTTGCCATAGGTTACTTGATGTTCAGGCTGCTCCAGCAGTCAGATGGTGTGATAGGTTTTCCATAGGTTACTTGATGTTCAGGCTGCTCCAGCAGTCAGTCGATGGGATAGATTTGCCATAGGTTACTTGATGTTCAGCCTGCTCCAGCAGTCAGTCGATGGGATAGATTTGCCATAGGTTACTTGATGTTCAGGCTGCTCCAGCAGTCAGATGGTGGGATAGGTTTTCCATAGGTTACTTGATGTTCAGGCTGCTCCAGCAGTCAGTCGATGGGATAGATTTGCCATAGGTTACTTGATGTTCAGACTGCTCCAGCAGTCAGATGGTTGGATAGATTTGCCATAGGTTACTTGATGTTAAGACTGCTCCAGCAGTCAGACGGTGCGATAGATTTGCAACATGTGGGTGTACTGATTGTAGAAATGTTCAGGCGATCACGAATCGCCAGTAGCCCAGGTACCACTAGGCCTTTCCACACAGCACACACTGGCCGCCAGTCAATGTGCACACGTGTGTATTCAAACACACCCACACACACACACTTCAATATGTATAAACCAAAAGTCCGTGTTGCGGACGGCGCTATGAAAGGCTCGGTGTAGCCCCCCCTCGACCCCCCGCCCAATACTTGCCGGCCGCGTGCGGTGGCGCTACCGTCGCACGACGGGATTCACGCTGACAGTATCAATCAAATAAGCTGATCCACTTTGATAGTTTGCAGTACACTTTGAGCCTTTCTAGACTTGAACATTCACTGAATGTCCTGTCCTATCCTGTCCTGTTTTGAAGGATATGTCTCCGTGGTAGTTGCGGTGTCTTCGGGCATTCAATGACTGGCCGCATATAACAATAACAACAACATTAACCACAAAGAGTGACTGCTTGTAGCAGACGCTACCTGTACCGCCTGACTGTTGGCAGCTGTTCTGATTCGGGCAATTTTGAGTGCGTTCGTAAAACCATTTGCTGGATTGCCTGTCAGACAGACGACCCTGGAGAAGCATCCGGCCTTGAACTCGGCGTACCTAGCACATACAGACGGGATGGCCGAATGAGTTAGAGCGTCCATCTCCCGTGCTGGTAGATTGTTGGGTCGTGGGTTCGAATCCTGGTCGAGTCAAACCAATGACTTAAAAATTTATACTTGTCACTTCCTAGCCAGACGCTTGGCATTACTAGGATAGGGCAAGGAGCAGTGGAAGACCAGTTGTCTGCGACTGAAATTTCCCCTGCTTAAACAACTAATGTACCAACAAAACAGTGTGTTGTCCGCTAACTCCTCAGTCTGCCCTGTCACATGACTCACTCACTGCCTGCGCTCACTCACTCACTGCGCCCCGAGCACCCGACAGTCGCTGTGCGTCGATCCCGGGCAGTGGGTCGGTGTAGCGACGGTGTAGAGGGAGGGAGGGGGGCACAGTTGAAAACACTACTGTTAAGTTCAAAACACCACTCCAACATACGTCCAAAACACTATCCAAGTTCAAAATACTATCGTAACACGGCAGTGGGGGCTCTAAGTGTACTGTTGCAAAATGTAACCTACTGGTACATATTGGTATGCACGTACTATTTGGTTTGGTTATTGGGAGTTTTACGTCCTGGGAACATCTAAGGTCATATCAGGACACACGTACTAGTACTAGTATACGTTGATACAATAGCACTGTGGCGTCTGCACCATGTATTAGTATACGCTGATTGTGCTGTGGCAACTGTACCATGTATTAGACTACCGTTATGTTATGGAGCTGCGGTGTTTGATTGTTTGTTTGTTGTTGTTTTACATCCTAGCATCATCTATGGACATCTCAGAATAGGTACTGACTTGTGACAGTGCACACTCATGGCGACTTTATAGTGCTGCCCCACTGGGAGACCAGGCTGCCACCACCATTTTGAACTTAAGGATAGTGTTTTGAGCGTGGCCACGGTAGTGTTTTGAACCTACCTTTAACTAAGTTGAAAACACTACCGTAGTGTTTTGAACCTAGGTTGAAAACACTACGGTATTGTTATTGTGGGGTAGTGTTTTGACCTTACTACACCGGGAGCGCAACCCCCTCTCCCCACCCTCAACCTCCCATCCATTCCCAGAATGACTTAGAGGTCGTCCAAAGTTGTCAACATTTTCTCGGCCGTACACTGCGTACGACAGAGGGAGGGGGCTTGTTCGTAAAGTATGACTTTAAAGCCCCGTTCACATACACGTTACTGAACGTAGTTGAACGTAGTTAGAATAACGTGGGTGAAACATGCTGTCACTACGTTCAAATACGTTAAGGTACGGCAGGTTTTGGTTGATGACCCACCTAATGGTATGGATAAATACGTTACGGTATGGATCCCGGTACATTACGGCACGGATCCCAGTACGTACAACTACGTTCAACTACATTACCCTCCACTACGTTCAACTACGTTCAACTTCGTCCACTAACGGCTATGTGACCACGGCAGAATGGTGAAGGTTTTGTGTGGGTCAAAGTATGCCAAGGTACGCTAGAGTATGCTAGAGTACATTAAGAAGTACACTAGAGTACATTATCATTATGGAGGCCACGTCTGCCTCAAACATAGTGCTCTTTTGAACATGTCCAAAGCTTAAATCGGAACTCACGGCCCACAGACATTATTATCACGTTATCATCATGGAGAAGTATGGATGCCGGTACGTTGCACTACGTTCAACTATGTTCAACTGCGTTATACCCCTGTCACACTACGACGTAATGAGCCAACGTGAGCCTAACGTGGTGATATTTCGTCATTACGTTGATGTACGTTGGATTACGTTATGATGACGTCATAATGACGTTAGAGTGACGTCGAGCTACGTCACATTACGTCGTGTTACGTCGAGATACGTCGAGGTTTTGGACATGTTCAAAAGTTTTGACGTAGGTCGAACGTAAGGGTTTACGTTCGCCGTACGTTCTGTTCACGTTCAGCGAACGTCAATGACGTTAAACGGACGTTATTCCAACGCTCCTCACTACGTTCCACTACGTTGACCCCCATTAAACCAAGTGCAAATGCCCACGGGGCGTAATGGGAACGTCAGGACAACGTCAGGAGAACGTCAGGAGAACGTGCATTCAACGTACGTTCAACGTCTCGTGACGTAGCTAACGTCACGTAACGTTCTTCTGACGATGGAATAACGTTCATAACATTCCGTCAGCGTCATTACGTTCACCTCTCTCGTCGAACGACAGTATCACTACGCTTTACCGACGTTACTCTCTCGTCCACTACGCTGCATCCACGTTCAACTTCTACCCAAATTTGCATACTACGCCGAGAAGTTCAACGTTCTTCACGTTCTCCCTACGTTGACGTCGTTACGTCGTAGTGTGACAGCCCCTTTAGCCTCCACTACGTTCAACTACGTTCACTAACGTATGTGACCAGGCCTTTAGCGTCTAATAAAATTATGATTTTTTTTCGGCGATTTGGGGGGGGGGGGGGGGGGAGGGGGAACTGGAGTAGGCTTGACTGGCTTCTGGCAAGGAGCAACATAGAGGTAGGTGTGGATATGGTGATTGCATCAGGGTGCCTAGGTAGTGTAATAGTTAGCACACTAGCCCTGGAATAATAAGACATGTGGGTTTGAATCCTGTGCCGGGCATAATACTTCCCATTTTCATCACCCCCAAGATCAGGCTAGGTAGTGATACATGTACAGTCAGCTCTGGTTAATCTCACACTTGGTAATCCGACAATTTTGCTTATCGACACGATTTCAGGTGTAACAGATTTCCCCAATGTTAATCAATGCTAATTACTCTGGTTAATCCAACACTTGCTTTCAGACACTGACACTGATTTTTTGTAACAAACATTCCTATAGCATCCCTATAGCTCTGGTTAATCTGACACTTGAAATCCATCAAACATGAATTAGCACTAATGTCCCAGATTTAGACCTTCTTTCAGTGGCAATTCTCATACCTAATAGTGTGAATGATTGATATGTATGTTTATCTGTAATAAATATAGATATGTTACTTAGGTGATATTATTATTTTAATGAACAATTGCATACATGATTCAATCACATGTTGGCCTATATAGGCTTATAAAAATAACATAAACACCACGAAATAGTCTGAATTGGTTAATCCGACAATTTGCTAACCGACATTATTTGGTGTGTGACAGAATGTGTCAGATTAACCAGAGCTGACTACATTTTTAAGTTATTGGTTTGATTGAACCACGGTTCAAGCCCAGGGGTTTGAATCCCATGACCTCCCAAGGTGGGGGAGGTGGGCACTCAACTCATTTGGCCACCCCATCTGGGTCTGTAGGAAAATGCTGATGTGTACTAGGGGGAAAGGAGGGGGCGTGGAAAAGTAGTACTCTCTAGACTACCTTGAAAATGTTAACAACTTTGGATGACCCTTACCAAATTTATAATGTGTCTGAGTGGGATATCAGGTCATGGTTCTGACATCCTGGTCTCCTAGTGAGGCAGCACTATAAAGTCACCATAAGTGTGTACTGTCACAAGTTAGTACCCGTCCTGATATGACCTTCGATGTTGCCAGGACATAAAACTCCAACAACCAACCAACCAACCTCTCACCCCAGCATAAATACCCATAAGCATAATAAGCGCAGCAATGAGGAAGACTGAACGAGCGCGCGCTGGTTCGGTACATAATACCAGCCATGCAGTGCATTATGATGGTAATCAGGCCACGAGGGCCAGCCGCTACTGAATGTCGCGTCGGTCGAGCTCTCGTCACTTTTGGATTAGCTATCGAGAGAGCAGGACGTCATGCACCGCGCGGAGCGGTACAGGGGGCCAGGGGCCCTTCTGACGAGTTAAGACTGATAGGATATCAGCGGGTAGGCTTCTGACCACCCAGCCTCTGCGTTGCGCACGGTCACTTCGGTACCGGAGGCTAGGACATTATCAAGGTACTGATAACTGTCCTGGTAAGTATGGCGCCCTCGGGCTGCCACCGCTAAGGCGGAGCGGCCTACGGGCCAGGCCTACGGGCCATGCCTACGGGCTAGGCCTACGAGCCAGACCTACGGGTCTTCTACCTCTGCGTAGCGCACGGTCAGGCTCGCCTGTTCCGGAGGTATGACAATTGTTAGGTGATCGCACCGACATTGTCGACAAGGCTTTGCGGGCCGGGCCCGCCCGCGCCCTGAGCCTCCCCCCCCTCCCTCCACCCCAGGGCGGGTATGGGGGGTAGGCGCGGGGTCATGGAGCGGTCGCGACCTGGAGGCACGACCAACAGGTGGCCCGCCTCAACCAGGAGAGGCCGTTGCGGCCAAAATCAGGGGCAAGGGCGCAAACTAATTATGAACGAAATGAGCGGGGCGATACGAGTGGCACGGCTAACGGCTCATTCCACCATGGCGCACCACATCTCACGCACGCCCTCCCCGGTAACCCCCACGGGTTACCCTAGCCACAGCAAAGGCGAACGGGCCGCTAGCATACTGACAGAGTTCATTGAACGAGCGGAAAGGAAAAGGATGGAATCACCATCTGAGGCACTGTATGTACCCCTGCCACATGAGTCCGACACCAACTCAGAGACAGACATGGAGACTACGGGCCACAGGACGGAGACGCCAACACAGGACGAACACCACTACCCGGCGGCCGCCGGGAAGCCACCTCCCTCTCCAGATACGGTTATCCAGACGGATAGCAGCGGAAGGAGGCTGGTACTAGCAGCTACTTCACCTACCTACACACCACCCCCCGTGGGAGGACTACACAGGGGGTTGAGAATGGTGGTGGCGGATCTGTCGAACACCTTCAGCCCGCCGCCGGACCCTGCTTGTGGGGATCAATGGAGGGGCCCTGAATACATACCCACCCCAATAGCTGAATTGGAGCGCCTGGAAGCGCGGAAGCTGGAACTCCAGGAGGAGATACGTAACAGAAGGGCGGGCTACTCTATCAACTGGTCCCAGGGGGAGTCCCAGGGGCCATCACCGCCACAACAGGCAGAAGCGAGGAACCCAACATCAGAGCAAGTCCCGCGACCTAGGCCGTCGGCTTTTACCATACCGAGACGGGTAGTACAGCAGGCAAGGCCAGCCACACCAGTGAACACCCCACCGCCGCCCTACAGCGTGAGGACGCCAGCGTCGGTGGCACCCACGCCACCACCACAACAAGAGCGCGCGACCACGCCCACACGGGCCACACCGGGACCCCAGGAGGTCACGGTGAGTGCGGCTGAGGACGGTAACTCGTATCTAGAACAGTTTATACCAGCTGAGAAGGCGCCATTGGATGCCGAGTGCGGCAACCTGGCAGACAACACAGCCAAGCTACTGACAGCACTCTGGAACAATCCAATGACCAAAACCGAGACCGCAGAGCTGTACGCTACGCTGCCAAGACCGGGAAACGCGGAAGTACTACATAAAACCCGCATGAACCCGGAGATTGAACTTACGTTACAACAGAGAGTGAGGGATAATGACACGGCACTAGGGGCGGCCCAGTGGGGCGTGCAGTATGCCTCTAGGCCACTGGCTAAAGTCTTGGACGGCATTGAGACTGGCAGACCGCTCGCGAAGCAGGAACTGGCAGAGGCACTAGTCACCACTCTTAAGCTACTAGCCCGTACCAGTAACACGATCCTGGGCCTGAGGAGGGACAATGTGCGTCCAACACTGCAGGCCCAGATCAAACCACTGGCCAAAAAGGAGGGAAGCAGGGGCTTCAAGTACCTCCTAGGAGAGGACCTGGCAGCTCAAGTCACCACACTGGAAGCTAACCAGAAAACCGCCAATGCCATTGTCAGGGGCAATGGAAGGCACTACACAAGACCAGAACGCAAGCAGGGAAACTACAGAGACGGCCAGGGGAGGAGCCACCCAAACCAGTACCCTTCCCAGAACTACTCACAGCATACCGCACGCCACAGGCAGGACCAACCCCGACAAAGCGGAGGAGGACAGACACGCCCACACAGAGGGGGGCGTGGCAGAGGAGCGGGATACAGAGCGAGACCAGCAAGACAGTAAACACAGTGAGTAACATGGCCAATACCTTCAAAGCAGGGGGCGTGACCGAAAGAGCATGTGAATGGGAACGGGTCACTGATAATGCGTGGGTCAAACTAATGGTGAAGGGCATCAAAATTGAGATCACCAACCTACCGGGGCAGAGAGTGGAGCCAGTATCAGACAGCAAAGGGAATGACGAAATACTAAACGGAAAAATTAAAGACATGTGGGTACAAGGGGTGATAGAGGCGGCCACGCCCACCAAACGCGCCTTTGTGTCACACCTATTTCTACGGCCCAAGAAAGATGGCGACTTCAGACCCATACTAAACCTTTCAAAATTGAATGAATTCATAGTCTACAGACACTTCAAAATGGAGCAGTTATCCACGGTAATGCAGTTAATAACACAGGGGGCGTGGCTCGCGAGCATAGATATTTCACAGGCGTATCACAGTATAGAAATAAGAAAGGCAGACAGGGACCTACTACAATTCCTACACGGGGGGAACAGGTACCGCTTCAGAGTTTTGCCAAACGGACTAAGCTCAGGGCCCAGAATCTTCACTAAAATTATGAAGGCAGTAATGAGCCACCTAAGGTCACGTCACTGTATATTACTATGTTTCTATCTAGACGACACAATACTGATAGGCAATACCAAGACGGAGGTGAGAGACGCGGTGAGGATCACGTTGGATCTCCTGACGAGGCTAGGGTTCACAATAAACAAAGATAAGTCGGTATTGGTACCGGCGCGAGAACTGCAGTTCTTAGGCTTCCGAATAAACACTGACCTAATGAGGGTTGACTTACCGAGGAAGAAATGTGGGGAACTGATAACTTTCGCTAAGACAGTGTTGCTAGAGAAGAAATTAAAAATAAAAACATTAGCGGCACTGATCGGCAAACTGGTAGCCACCGACCAGGGTAACAAATGGGCCAGAATCAAGTCAAAATCAATGGTGCGAGCCCTCACCTGGAATTTAAGGGACGCCAATGGGAATTATGAAAAAAGATGCACGCTCACACGTAGGGTGAAAGAATGCATCCAATACTGGATAGACAATCTTGAGCAAGCCACAAGGCCGTACAAGCCATCGCCGGTGGAGGTATGCGTGTACACAGACGCCTCCTCACACGGATGGGGCTATTACAGCCAGACACACCAAGCACATTACGGGGAACAATGGGACGAAACAGTCAGTGAAAATACACACATTAATGTACTAGAACTAAGGGCAGTAAGGCGCACACTGCAACACTTGGGAGATAAACTAGCAGGAAAACATGTAAGGGTGTTCGCAGACAACACTACAACTGTAGCATGCATAGGGAAAGGGGGATCAGCGAGATCCAAAACATGCCAACAGGAAACAGAGGAGATATGGGATATCACAGAAAGGAATAACATTACTATATCAGTGAGGTTCTGTCCGGGGATCAAAAACATTGAGGCCGACTGGGCATCGAGGGCGTTCACCGATGCAGGTGAATGGACGCTCGATGACAACACGGTCAGAAAGATCTTTAACACACTGGGAAAGCCCACAGTAGACCTGTTTGCCACAAGTGAGAACAGCAAGTTAGACCAATATGTCTCTCGGGAGTATGACAGACAGGCTAGGGGTACAGACGCATTGTCATTGAGCTGGAGAGATATTAATGCCTACATGTTTCCACCTTTCAGCTGCCTGTCGAGAGTGATCAACAAGATCATACAGGAAGGCCCGAGGGGGATCTTGGTGACACCAGAGTGGCCTACGCAGCCCTGGTACCCATTGCTACACAAACTGAGGGGCTACACAACTTCCTGGACCATACCGGTCGAGACAGGCACGCTGTCACTCAAGGGGAACAAGGGGAAGCGGTTCCCACTGACCAACAGCATGTGTCTGAGGATAACACAACTTTAGGCGGCATGTTCGAAGCCATGGGCATGAACAGAGCAGCAGCGCACAGGCTCACGGCATCATGGGCAGCGGCCACTCAGAAACAGTACACGTTGGTACTGAAAAGATGGGTGGCCCACTGTGAGGCGCAGTTAATCAACCCACGAAGCCCAACCATACAACAAGGCATAGCTTACCTGCAGGAACTATTCTCAGGCGGGGCAGCACGCAACACGATCAATACGGTCAGGTCACTATTGTCCACCTTCGTGACAGTAGGGGGCGTGGCGTTCGGAGAACACCCACTGGTTAACCGACTCCTAAAAGGGATCGGCAACTTAAAACCAACCAACCCGAAATACACAACGATTTGGGACCCGAAACCACTACTAGAGTACCTGAAGGAGTGGGGACCGATCGACCAGCTTAATACCGAAAAACTCAACAAAAGAACGCTGTGCTTATTTCTGCTGGCCACGGGCCAACGACTACAAGCGTTGGGGTTAATGAAGCGAAGTGACTTTACGTGGGAACAAGGAAAATGCACCTTGACATACACCACAAAACTCAAATCAAACGACCCCAGCAGGAACCCACTAGTACTGAATTTCAGAGAATTCGGAATACCAGAGCTATGTGTGTACACACACCTTAAAACCTATGTAGAAAGGAACGAACTCCAGGCGGCGGCACCGGCAGTGTTCGCCACAACCAGGCCACCGCATGTTAGGGCATCGCAGGACACCTTAACTAGGTACGTGAAAAACACGATGGCGGAGGCAGGAGTTAACATGAAGGACTATACGCCCTATTCATGCAGGCATGCGGCGACTAGCGCAGCGGCACGAAGGCAGGTGCCACTAGCCACTATCCTGCAGGCGGCAGGATGGTCGGGAGAAGGAACCTTCAGGAGGTTCTACAACCGGCCAGTCAACAACGCACCGATAACAAACCTCATTCCGGACATTTGGGAACAGAGCCCAACTTACTGAGACAATACGCAGTTATTTATCCAAGAAAGATTGGCAATTTAGACCAGAGGGTCACTGACACTGATGTTAAAACATGTACCGTTATATATGTGATAGACTTAAGAGTAACCTGTTAACTACTTAGACACAATAAAAACCATGATACAAGAAACTTGTTTGGCAAATGCATTAGAAAATGAGAATGGCAGGGAGGGTCAGCTGTGTGTATGTATAAACAAATAACAACACTGACCTAGAAAATAACGAAAACACAACAATTCCTGAATACAGTCGCAACACAAAATAGCGGCTGGCCCTCGTGGCCTGATTACCATCATAATATATAATTCTGCTAAGATATGCAGCAGAATAGGAATTATTATGGTAAGAAAGAGGCCACGAGGGGCCAGCGGCCCACCCTATCATTGGTATCACCACCCTACACAACTGTTATACAGGAACTGAAACTACAAAAAATGACGAGAGCTCGACCGACGCGACATCCAGTAGCCGCTGGCCCCTCGTGGCCTCTTTCTTACCATAATAATTCCTATTCTGCTGCATATCTTAGCAGAATTATATATTATGGGATGCGTCGAAGCAAAGAAACTTGCACGGTATGGGTAAACCAACAGACATGCATTTGTTTTCCTTTTGACGCTGTTCTCAGTCAGTGCATGCACAGTTGGAATTATGAACTCATTCCAGAAGCAACCCAGTAATAGTTTCGTATTGAGACATAATCACACTTTTTATTTATGCATAGTACAGATTAAAGTATTTGAAGTGTTAACTTCAATAATTTACTATGCTTCCACTTATGTTTAAATCAAACCATGTGAGTAGTGCAAAGAATGGGAGAATGACTATGAAAATGTATGCTCAATGAAGGACTTGCTAAGTGGAGTCTTTAACTCCATGAGTCTCCTGTTTCTTCGTGGTTTACCCTTCTCCAAATACTCCACCAAAGGATCGTTTGGTGTCTGTGAAGAGCTCGGCGAGTTCTCGTGAAGACCTCGCGAAGTACCGGGCATGGTGGCCGAATCGGTAGAGCGCGGGCCTCGTGTGCTGGAGATCGGGAGTTCGGTTCTCGGTTGACTCAAACCAATGACTTATCAAATTGATACTTGTCACTTCCTAACATGGCACTCTGCATTAATAGGATACGGCAAGGACTGGTTAGCTCAGTGTCAAGATAATGTGAATGAATGGGATATCAGGTCATGGTGCCGGCAGCCTAATTTCCCAGTGGGGCAGCACTATAAAGTCACCATGAGTGTGCACTGTCACAAGTCGGTACCTGTGCTGATTTGACCTTAGATGTTACCAGGATGTAAAGCTCCACCAACGAACCAAAGACCTCGCGAAGTTCTCATGAGTAGCTAGCAATGTTCTTGTGAAGAGCTAGCTAAGTTCTCGTGACAAGCTCTGAAAGTTCTTCTCAGGAACTCAGGAAAAGTCTGCCAAATTCTTGTGAAGATTTCGCCAGGTTCTCGTGAAAGGCTAGTAATGTTCTCATAAAGAACTGGTGGAGTGAAAGGTCCTCGAAATTCTACTGATGAACTCGTGAAGAGTTCGAGAAGGACCACATTATCAGCATATATTATTATAGACTCTGTAAGAGACAACGTAACACGAGTATGTTGTTTGAGATCGCTATCCGATACCATGGGTTTGTGGGTTCGAACCCTGGTCGTGTCAAACTAATTACCTAAAAATGTATACTTGTCGCTTCCTAGCCAGGTGCTCAGCATTATTAGGATATGGCAAGAACTGGTTGGCTCAGTGCCAGGATAATGTGACTGAGTGAGATATCAGGTCAAGGTGCTTGTGGCCTGGTCTCCCAATGGGACAGCACTATAAAGTCGCCATGAGTGCGCACTGTC
Source organism: Branchipolynoe longqiensis (assembly GCA_030323885.1). Classification (NCBI taxonomy): domain Eukaryota; kingdom Metazoa; phylum Annelida; class Polychaeta; order Phyllodocida; family Polynoidae; genus Branchipolynoe; species Branchipolynoe longqiensis. The sequence goes on from CM059197.1 coordinate 51,471,192, forward strand.
ACAAGTCGGTACCCGTCCTGATATGACCTTAGATGTTGCTAGGATGTAAAACAACAAACAAACGAGATCGATACCTCTTGATGGCCAACAATCAAGCCTACCGTTTATTTTATGGTCAACATTTCCGACGAGAGTGAGGGTGATAGTATCTAGTAGTTCTTGCGCCAGTTCAGCGGCGACTCGCTACGGGTTTGCCTACCTGAGAGCAAACCCAAGTCTCCCAGGCCACTGCATTTTCCAGTGTGCTGGGCGGGGCGATAGGTAGCATTTTCGGGTCGAAAACTACATGCCCTCTGTTAAATAATATTTATATAATATATTTTATATAGCAAGAAAAACCAGATAAATGTAGGTAACACATTCAAGTTAGTCCAATTATTAATTAACCAAGCCCATATATGTGCCAGTTTGATTACTCCCAGAGCAATGATAATGCAGTTATTTAAAGGGCGGGCAGTGAAGATTTCTGTGATGGGAGGAATAAAGAATGTTAAGGCCTGGTCACATACACGTTAGTGGACGTAGTTGAACATAGGTGAACGTAGTGGAGGCTAACATGGGTCAAACGTAGTGTAAATACGTTAAACTACATTGAAATATGTTAAGGTGCGGCAGGTTTTGGTATGGATAAATACGTTATGATACGGATAAATATGTTATGGTATGGATAAATACGTTACGGTATGGATGCCAGTACGTTCTACTACGTTATCCTCTAGTACATTCACCTACGTCCACTAACGGTTATGTGATGCTAGAGTACTTTAGCATCACAGATGCAAATTCAGCCTCTAACATAGCGCTCCTTTGAGTATGTCCAAAAATTAAATCGGACATCACGGCTCACCCACCTTATTACCAAGTTAACATCACGGTCAGTATGGATGCCGGTAGGTTCAACTACGTTCAACTTTGTTCAACTATGGTAGCCTCCACTATGTTCAACTACGTCCACTAATGTGTGAGTGACCGGGGCATTAGAGGGAGTGGGGTACAGGAGAGTGGAGGGTGGATGGGATGGTTGACAATACGGGCATTCTGACTTCCGCTGGTATCTCAGAAAGGATTGAGGTTACAACCGTAAAAATACAGCAAAATAGGATTTAAAGTATTTTATGATGGCCCAGTTTACCCTATATTTCCATTTAATTAATCTAAGTTATTCTTTTTATGCACATGGCACGTGTATTTGTCAACTCCACCTCGCCGTGTTCTATTTGAATTTCTGACGACTCGGATGACCCGAGTCGCCCGGGTCGTGTTAATCGATTACGGCCCGTTGATGCGAAAACTGCGCATGCGCAGAAGCAGCGCAGAAGCGAGGGACACCTCTGAGCACGGGAACCCGCTGAAACCACCACACCGGTGTGGTGGTTTCAGCCGTGCGCCAGTTTCAGCCGTGCGCATACTCAAACTCAAGGCATTGTCAATGGTCGAGCAATCTTCATATAGAAAATACAGAATAAGTGAAATATCTCTAAAACCACACCACCTATTAACAAATCGCTTGGTACGCATATAGAAAACATCTTTACCAAAAACATTGTATTAAATTTCTAAGGTTAGGGTTCTTGATTTCTATTAATTTTGAATAAAACTAATGTTTGCACTGCGCATACCATCAAACTCAAGGCATTGTCAATGGTGGTGAGCAATCTTCATACAGAAAATCCAGGAAAAGTGAAATATCTCTAAAACCACACCACCTAGAAACAAATCGCTTGGTACACATATAGAAAACATCTTTACCAAAAACATTATATTAAATTTATTAGGTTAGTGACTCACGACCATTGACAATGCCTTGAGTTTGACGGATGGCGCACGGCTGAAACTGGCGGACGGCTGAAACCGCCACACCGGCACACCGGGTCACAGCTTCAGCTTACCTAGTGGAAGATGGGGGGGGGGGGGGGGGGGGGGGGGGGGGATTACACACACAGGTTCTTTTGTTTTTTTCATGTAAAATATTTGCTAGAACAATTTAACTGCAATCTATCTAACAACTTTGGTCATCAGGAGGTGGTGGTTTTAGGTGCAAAGTGAGTTTTCAGTATAGCTGCCATATACGGAGGCAGCTGTGTACCACCTGAGATTACAAAAAAAATGTACAACTAATTAAACTCAAATATATGGTGTTTTATAGCATTTTATTCCATCATGCTTTATTCCAATAACGTTTTGTTCCATCGCCTAAAAAGTTTGTGTCCCACCTTAAAATCCCAAGCTAGGCCCCTGGTATATGTCTATAGACCTATTTCATATGACATCAGCAGGGGTATTTAGGTCAGTGCGCACGCTGTTTGGCTGCAGGATGTCACACTGCAAGCTCAATGGCTATGAGCAATCTTCATACAGAAAAAGTGAACTATCTCTAAAACCACACCACCTAGAAACAAAGCGCTTGGCAGACAAACAGGTAACATACTTAACAACCAGATTATATTAAATTTATACGGTTAGGCTTCGAGATTTCTATTAATTTTGGCAAACTCTAGATTGTCAATGGCCGTGAGCAATCTTCTTACAGAAAAAGTGAAATATCTCTAAAACCACACCACCTAGAAACAAACCGCTTGGCAGACAACCAGATAACATGCTTAGCAGCCAGATTATATTAAATTTATAAGGGTTGTGTTCTGGATTTCTATTAATTTTGAATAAAACTCAATGGCAGTGTGCCTTCGTTCTGCAGCCAAGCTGCGCGCGCATACATGATGTTTGTAAACATTGAAAGGGTTCAATAGTGAAGGGTATGGCTGGGAAGGGCAGCAACCCCCAGTATGTAAGTTGACGGTGTCATCCAGAGTGCTAGCTTAAGCGGCTGTCATATTACCACGCATCTACTGTGCAATCGTGCTATCCACCCTACTATACGCAGCCAAGGCCTGGACAGTGAACAGACAACAGTTGAAAAAGCTGCATGCCTTCATGATTCGACATCTGCGGTCGATCATGAGGCTAACCTGGAAGGACAAAGTGACAAATAAGGAAAAACTTGAACCGACAGGGCTGCCCTCTATGGAAGATCTTCTGATCAAAAAGAATCTCCGGTGGACTGGACACCTCATGAGGATGTCATCAGACAGGCTACCAAAGCAGATCCTCTACTCTCAACTGTCTTCTGGTTACAGAAAGAGCTCGTCTCCGGTTCAAGGATAACATCAAGAGAAACCTGAAGCTGAGAGACATTAAGACCGACTCATGGACTTCGCTCTCACAGCAGAGAGCTAAATGGAGAGCGACAGTCAAGTAATGAAAGCAGTCTTTGTCGCATCGCGACCAACAGCATGATGATGATGATGCATGTGAATATGTGGAGAGGTGCGTGTGTATGTGTGTAGAGGTGAATATGTGTAGAGGTGTGTGTATGTGAAAGTGTGTAGATGTGTGTGTGGAGGTGTGTAGAGGTGTGTGGAGGTGGATTTGTGTATGGGAGGTATGTGTAGAGGTGTGAATATGTGTAGAGGTGTGTGTGTGAAGATGTATGTGGATGTCTGTAGAGGTGTGTATATGAAGGTATGTGTGGAGGTGTTATGTGAAGGTGTTTGTGGGGGTGTGTGTATGTGAAGGTGTGTGTGGGGTGAGGTGTATGTGGATGTGTGCACTTGTGTATGTGAATGTATGTATGTGAAGGTGTGTGTGGAGGTGTGTGTATGTGAAGGTGTGTGTGTTGAGGTGTATGTGTGTATGTGGAGGTGTGTAGAAGTGTGTATGTGAAGGTGAGTGGAGGTGTGTATGGAGGTATGTGTGTGGATGGGTGTATATATGTGAATATGTGTAGAGGTGTGTGTGGAGGGGTGTATATATGTGAATATGTGTAGAGGTGTGTGTGGAGGTATGTGTGTGGAGGGGTGTATATATGTGAATATGTGTAGAGGTGTGTGTGTATGTGAACGTGTGTGTGAAGGTATGTGTGTGGATGGGTGTATATATGTGAATATGTGTAGAGGTGTGTGTGGAGGTATGTGTGTGGAGGGGTGTATATATGTGAATATGTGTAGAGGTGTGTGTGTATGTGAATGTGTGTGTGAAGGTATGTGTGTGGATGGGTGTATATATGTGAATATGTGTAGAGGTGTGTGTGGAGGTATGTGTGTGGAGGGGTGTATATATGTGAATATGTGTAGAGTTGTGTCTGGAGGTGTGTGTGTGGAGGTATGTGTGTGTAGGGATGTATATATGTGAATATGTGTAGAGGTGTGTTTGTGTGGAGGTATGTGTGTAGAGGGTTCTAATTATGTGAATATTTGTAGAGGTGTCTGTGGAGGTGGAGGTGTGTATAGGTGAGTGTGTATAGAGGTGTATGGAGGTGGAGGTGTGTATAGGTGAGTGTGTATAGAGGTGTGTGGAGGTGGAGGTGTGTATAGGTGAGTGTGTATAGAGGTGTGTGGAGGTGGAGGTGTGTATAGGTGAGTGTGTATAGAGGTGTGTGGAGGTGGAGGTGTGTATAGGTGAGTGTGTATAGAGGTGTGTGGAGGTGTGTATAGGTGAGTGTGTATAGAGGTGTGTGGAGGTGGAGGTGTATAGATGTGTGTGTGGTGTGTGTGGATGTGGATGAGTGTAGAGGTGTGTGTGGAGCGGTGTACATATGTGAATATGTGTAGGTGTGTGTATGTGTAGGTGTGTGTGGAGGGGTGTGGGGGTGTATATATGTGAATATGGGTGTGTGTATGTGGAGCTGTGTGTCGAGGGGTGTATGTATGTGAATATGTGTAGAGGTGTGTGCATGTGGAGGTGTGTGTGTGTGGAGGTGTGCGTGTGGAGGGGTGTATATATGTGAATATGTGTAGAGGTGTGTGGAGGGGTGTGTGTGGAGGGGTGTATATATGTGAATATGTGTAGAGGTGTGTGGAGGTCTGTGTGTGTGGAGGTGTGCGTGTGGAGGGCTATATATATATGTGAATATGTGTAGAGGTGTGTGGAGGTCGAGGTGTGTGTGTGGAGGGTGTGGAAGAGTGTATATATGTGAATACATGTAGATGTGTGTATGTGGAGGTGTGTAGAGGCGTGTGGAGGGTATATGTGAATATATGTAGGTGTGTGTGGAGGGGTGTATGTATGTGAATATGTGTAGGTGTGTGTATGTGGAAGTGTGTGTGGAGGGGTATATGTATGTGAATATGTGTGTAAGTGTGTGTGTGGAGGGGTGTGTGTATGTGAATAGGTGTATGTGTGTATGTGTAGGTGTGTGTATGTGGAGGGGTGTATGTATGTGAATATGTGTAGGTGTGTGTAGGTGTGTGTGTGGAGGGGTGTATGTATGTGAATATGTGGAGGTGTGTGTGGAGGGGTGTATGTATGTGAATATGTGTAGGTGTGTGTATGTGTAGGTGTGTGTTTGGAGGGGTGTATGTATGTGAATATGTGTAGAGGTGTGTGTGTGGAGGGGTGTATATATGCGCATATGTGTAGGTGAGTGTATGTGAAGGGACCAGACGGGATGGCCAAATGAGTTAGAGCGTCCGTCTCCCATGTTGGTAGATCTTGGCATCGTGGGTTCGAACCCTGGTCGAGTCAAACCAATGATGTAAAAATTGATACTTGTTGCTTCCTAGCCTGCCGCTCGGCATTATTAGGATAGGGCAAGGACTGGTTGGCTCAGTGTCAGGATAATGTGACTGAGTGAGATATCAGGTCATGGTGCTGGCAGCCTGGTTTTCTAGTGGGCCAGCACTATAAATTCGCCATGAGTGCGCACTGTCACAAGTCGGTACCCGTCCTGATATGACCTTACATGTTGCTAGGACGTAAAACAACAACAAGCAAAGTATGTGAAGGGGTGTGTGTGGAGGTGCAGGCATTGAGGCGTGGAGGTTGTGACGGCTTGGTTTCCATTTACTAGGTCACTGGTTCCCATTGAGTTGTGACTAATTTGAGCCGTGGTGCGGGACACCAGCGAAGGCGGCCAGGTCAGGCGGGGTCAGGGGTGAGGGTCGGTGTCAGCACCCGGCCGTGGGAACGTGTGGTGTGACGACAGGGGTGGGCCTCGCGCCATCACTGCGTATGCGTACATACAACTTGATTAGACAAATCAGACAAATAAGTGTTCACACTTCCTGTCTACCATTCGCTATATTAGCCCAAAAGGGCTTTGACAAGTTAACGCGCAATGATATACAATTCTGATATTGACATCCAGCAGAATATGAATTATTATGATAAGAAAGAAGCCAATGGCTACTGGATGTCGCGTCGGCCAAACTCTCATCATATTTAGTAATTTAACAATACTCGTATGCAGTTGTTTCTCGGGTGGGTCTATACTGACCTAGGGTGGGCTGCTGGCCCCTCGTGGCCCCTTTCTTACCATAATAATTCATATTCTGCTGCATGTTAATAGCAGAATTTTATATTATGATGGTAATCAGGCCACGAGGGCCAGCTGCTATTTTGTGTTGCGGTTGTATACCTGTATTGTTGTTGTTATATATATATATATATATATATGTATATGTATATATATAAAAAAAAGCATAGGCTAAGCAATGTAGTTCGTTGGTATATGGCTTTTATTTTTGTAGGTGGCTCTTAAGCCTGTTTACATGCTTCTTGGATAATTATAGATCGGAGTTGTTTTGACTCTCCTGTGCATATGTTACTTGGATAGTAATGATCTAGTGTTCTTGGCATGTTCAGCCGGATTCCCCTTTCTCCGCCCAAATATTCGGAATGAGGTTGGTGGTTGTTGTTCCCCCTGTGCTTAGGTGTAGAAATGCCTGAATGTTGTTTCACCTGTCCACCCTGCGGCCTGGATAATTGTAGCCAGTGGTACCTGCTTCCTTGCCACGACACTGGTGGAGGCTTGGCAAGAGGAGTACAGGGTGAACTGACTTATGTCGATCCCTGCCTCTGTCATGATGGTTCTCACATACTGTGATAGCATCTCTTGTGAAGCCACCACATGTGTGCTTCTGGTTGTGGCGAACACCGCTGGATCTGCTCCTGCCAGCTCCTCCCTCCCCCATGTTTTTAGGTGTGTGTAGACCCATAATTCAGTCACACCAAATTCATGGAAGGTTAGTATCAGTGGGTTTTGTGTGGGGTCATTACATTTCATTTTAGTTGAATATCTTAACGTGCAACACTCTTGTCCCCACCTGAAGTCCTCGTGCTTCATTAGGCCCAACGCCTGAAGCCTTTGCCCTGTTGCCATCAGGAACAGACAAGTCGTTCTTCTGTTCAATTGGTCCACACTCAGCAGGTGTGTCGGTTTCCATCCCTGCAGGTAAGTCAGTAATTGTCTGGGGTCCCAGATTGCTTTATACTTTGACATACTGGGTTTCAGATTTCCTATGCCCTTGAGTAGTCTACTCATGAGGGGGTGTTCCCCAAACGGTTTCCCCCCCCCACCGTAACAAATGTTGATAGGAGTGATTTTACCATATTGATGGTGTTTTTGGCTACCCCATTCGGAGAACAGGTTTTCCAGGTACTCTATGCCTGCTCTGAGTGTGGGCCTCCAGGCATTGATGCCTTGTCTGTCACAGTGTTGTGCACACCTCCTCAGGATTAGAGTGTACTGTCTCCTCGTTGCTTTTGCCCACAACGCCGTGAGGAGCTCCGCAGTGGCCTCGTTCATGCCCAGCGACCGGAACATGCCTGTTAGACTCTCACCGCAATGACGCTCATCTTGTCGGCTAAGGGGAATGATTTCCCTTCCGCCCCCTTGATCATGAGCATCGTCGCTGTCACCGGTATCCTGATCCCTGTCTGGCAGCCCGGTAGTAGTCATACTACCATGAACCAGGGTTGCGTAGGCCATTCCAGTGCGACCATCACTCCGGCAGGATGCTCTCCCTTCACCTTCAGCAGCACCCTGGACAGACAGCTGAAAGGTGGAAAGGAAAAGCTGTGAACATTGTGCCAGTTTAACGATAAAGCATCTGTCCCCTCTGCCTCCCTGTCAAACTCTCTCATGATGTATCTACTTAGCTGGTGGTTATATTGGGACGCAAACAAGTCAATTTCTGGGGTTCCAAGCCTTCTGATTAGGTGAACACTCTGGATGCCCAGTCTGCCTCTACGTTATCTAGCCCTGGGCAGAACCTTACTGTAGGATATTCAGCCTCTCTGTCAGGTCCCAAATGTGTTCTGTCTCCTCCTGGCATGACTTGGATCTGGCCGATCTCCCTTTCCCTATGCATGACACCGCCATGGTGTTGTCAGCAAACACCCTGACGTGTCTGTCTCTCAGGGTTTTGCCTGTGTGTTCTAACATATGCCTTACTGTGCGCAGCTCTAAAACGTTAATGTGGGTGGAATCACTTATTGTATCGTCCCACTGCTCCCCATAGTGTTGGTCATAATAGACCCACCCATGGGAGGATGCATCTGTGTGAATGCAGGTGTTTACGGGCCTTTGTCTGTACTCCCTGTTGGTTCATGCCATATTGGCTCACCAGAAGTGTAGGCATTCCCTGACCCGTTTGGTTAGTGTGCATGGTGCCTGGTAATTCCCTTTGGAGTCTCTGATATTCCAATTAAGTGCCCTCATGATTACTTTAGATCTGATTTTCGCCCACTTGTTACCTGGTTCCGTGGCTACCAGCTTGCCTACCAGCATCGCCAGATCTCTCACTTTTAGTTTGTTACTGTCTAGTGCCTCCGTGATGAGGCTGTTCAGGTCATCACACCTTTTTGATGGTATGTTTACTCTTACCCATAGTGTGTCAATCCTGAAACCCAAGAAGTTCTCCCTATTTATTGTGAAACCCAGTTTGGTGAGGAGGTCTAGAGTTATTTGTACTGCAACGCTTACTTCCGCCTGTGATCTCCCTATCAGGATGTTATCATCTATATAGAAACAAAGTATGATATTGTGGTTCGTTCTGAGGTGGCTCATGACTGCCGTCATTATCTTTGTGAAGATTCTGGGGCCTGAACTGAGTTCATTAGGCAACACTCTAAACCCTGTCAGACTCTCTGATCTGTAGGCTGTGGTGTGCTTGGGAGATGTCTATGCTGGCCAGCCACGCCCCCCTGTGTACTAGCTGCATTTCCGTGCTCAGCTGCTCCATCTTGAAATGTTGGTAAACTACCACCTCATTGAGTTTGGATAAGTTTAGTATCGGCCTAAAATTGCTGTCTTTCTTCGGTCTGAGGAAGAGGTGCGATACGAAGCACCAGTTAGTCAACGATGCTTCCTCTACCACTCCCTGTACTAACATCGCTACTTTATGCTTTAGTATTACTTCAGACCCTTTGTCTCTTGAGACCGGTATGATCGTTTGATTGGGCTCGCCCAATAACTTGATCTTTACACCTTTCACCATCCGTTTAACCCAGGCATTGTCAGTTATGCCTTCCCATAGCTGCGCTTTAACGGTCAGTCCCCCCACATGGAAAGGTTCAAAGATTGTACTTACTTCACATTTCCCTGCCTCGCCCCCCTCGCTGGGAGCATACTTGGCTTCCTCTGCTTGGCCAGTGGTGGTAGACCTTCTGCTCCTCCTGCATGTGTCGTGGGGTGGCTCGGGGCAGGCGGCTCCTCCACTGGCCGCCTCTGTAGTTTCCCTGTTTGTATGGCTGTCGATCATAACTCCTCTGGTTGTGCCTGTTGCCATGGGATCTTACTATGGCAAGCGCAGTCTTCCTGTCCACCTCCAGTGAGGTCACTTGCACATTCAGGTCCTCCCCTAGCACATACTTGAAGTCTCGGTTGCCATCCTTCTTGGCCAGCTGGAGAGTTGGTCTCACATTGTCTCTCCTCATGCCCACGAGCGTATTGCTTGTTAGTGCAAGTATCTTTAGGTTTGTCATGAGTGCTGTTACCAGATCCTTAGTGTCCAGTGCTTTGCCCGCTGTGTAGCATGCCCAGGGGTGGTGGTGTGTAGGTGGGCGAGGTGTCCTCCCCGAACCAGTGTCCTCCCCGAGCCTTCCAAGGTGACCACCGTGCCGGGGGACGGGCCTCCTTTGCCGGGAGCGTGCTCCTCCTGGCCCCATCTTGCTCCTCCTGGCCCCACCTTGCTCCCTTTCCTCCATATCTGCCTGTGATCTACCGTCCGATTCGTGCAGTAGTGGTATGTAGAGCGGCCCTGCTAGGGGGCTGTCTCTCTGTCTTTCGGTGACTCCGATGAAATCTGAGAGTGGGCTGGCCTCCGTGCTTAGGGAGCCTGATGAGGAGGCCGGTGATGGTCTACGGGACATGTAGTGAGCCATTGCTATCTGGTGAGCAAGTTGCTGTCTTCCTCCCTCAGTGTCCCCACTGAGGTTAATCGGGTAATTAGTCCCTTATATCACACCCTGTGCTGCCTAATTGAATTAGGTGCTAAGCAGGCTGGCCTCAGGGTCAGCGCCCACTGGCCTCGCAGCTAATTAGATTAGGTATCTGCCGTTTCCTGGGCCTCAGTCACCAGCCGGTCCGATGACCCACCCCCATGGGGGGGGGGGGGGTGAAGCCCGCCCTCAACCTCTCCCAGCCAAAGGCCGGGATGGAGGCATATTTGGATCTCTGGATCCAACAGACAGCATAGCACACCAGGCCGAACAGCACAGTAGCGTTGGGGGATACTCGTGGTGAGGAAGGCCGGTGGAATCAGCCGGGGGTGACTTACCTCCCCTGGCTGTGATCTGACCGCACCACCGCTGTCTGGCCCGGTCAGCCCCGCCCCCTGTGGTGCTCGTCAGCGGCACGGTTAGACATCTTGCTCTCACGATAGCTAATCCAAATGAGGAGAGCTCGACCGACGCAACATCCAGTAGCGGCTGGCCCTCATGGCCTGATTACCATCATAATTCAAGGGATTAGAGTAGGTGCGAGCAAAGACCCTATAACACTAAGACGGCTCACTCCCTATCTCTCCCATGGTAATGTAAATTTTGCCATGGCATCTTGTGGTGGGTTTGGTTAGCCCAGCTGCTAACTGGTATTTCACATGTAAATACATACTAGTCGAGACGGTGCGTTTAAAATAAAAATAGAGAGATTGCCTGTCATTTGGATGCCGATGTTGCACCTACTGCCTGGTCCCCACCTCCCTCTGCCCCTCCCTCTCTCATTCGCCCACCCTCCCCCCACTCTCTCCCCCTCCCTCCCCCCTCCCGCCCTACGCTCCCTCTGCTCCTACCGACCCTCCCTCCTCCCGGCCTCACCGCCTTTCCCCCTCCCTACCCCGCCCTCCCCTTCACTCACTCCCTTCCATCCCCTCCCCTCCCCCTCTGTCCCACCCTCCCCCGGCCTCACCACCCTTCCCTTCCCCTTCCCCCTCCCATCCCCACCCATCCCTCTCCCTATCTCCCTCCTCATCCACCTTACCCAGCGCTCTCACACCTCCCTCCCCTTCCCCTTCCTCCCCCTTCCTCCTCCTTCCTCCCCCCTTCCTCCCCTCTCCCACACTCCCTGTTCCTCCCCCACACTCCCTGTTCCTCCCCCACACTCTCTCTTCCTTCCCCACACTCTCTCTTCCTCCCCCACCTCCTTTTTCTGCTTCCACACTCCCTCTTCCTCCCCCACACTCCCTCTCCCCCTCCCTCTCCCCCGCCCCTCCTCACCCACCTCAGTCGGCGCTCTCACACCACACCTCACCACCCCCTCCCTGATGTTAAAGGGGGGCGGGGGGAGTGAGGTCCCCACTGGTTGCATGTTGCTACTCCTATAGAACTCCCACCACCACCGCTACCCAAACCCTGCCCCTCCACCTCTCCACCCCACCCACCCATACACACATTCCCCCAGCATCCTTCTTGCAGCACACTGACACACGCACACGCACACACACACACTCAAGCACACACACCATTCGCACAACCCATTATAACACTATCAAAATGATCAAACCAACCCACCAGCTGGTGCGCTGGCTGTTCTCTTGATTACACAGTACAGGCTGAGTGAGCCGTCTTAGTGTTATAGGGTCTTTGGTGCGAGCCTGGTGGAACCGGGACACCCCCCCCCCCCCCCCACACACACACACACCCACGCACGGACCACTTGATATAATAAGTTAATTTTGTAGCCTAGTTTCCCTACGTATTGTTTGCGGTTATCAAAATCTCCCGTTAGATTGTTAATCTTTAATATTGTTAACCCCCCCACCCCACTCCCCCGGGAAAACAACCCCAGCAAACGTTCAAAAATGCCTCTCTCCATGGCATGTTTACTTAGAGGTTTGGGTTATTTTCCGTACCAACCAGTGGTCCACAACTGGTTCATCAAAGACTGTGGTATATACTGTCCTGTCTGTGGGAAGTGCATATAAAAGACCCCTTGCTGCTTATCGGAAAGAGTAGCCTATGTGCCGGCAGCAGGTTTCCTCAAAGAAATATGTCAGAATGACCATATGTTTGACGCCCAATAGTCAATGATAAAAATCAATGTGTTGTACATGTGTCATTAAATAAAACGTTTTTGTTTGTTTACTTGGTAGGAAATAGACAGAATGTTACATTACAAAAACCTCACTGCACCCACTAGGAAGGTTTCGAACCCACACGATGTGCCATTCTGAGGCTAGTGTCCTAACCATTAGAATAGGTAGGCTTCCTGATGTAGTCACCTTATCCTTGCCTGCCCATCTATGAGGTTGTTTGCCCGAAAGATCAGCACAGGCCATCCATCTAGAATTGTAAGCCTTTTATTGGTTTACATTTATATTCATAAGGCCAAATACAATTATAAAAATGTCCCCGCCCGTACCTGAAAAATCACCCGCCCCTAATTTGTTGCTAAAAACTGTTAAATGGGGAGGGCGGGCGGAGTGAGAAATGAAAAGAGGAGTGGATGGAATGAGACATAGAAAGGAGAGTGATGGTTTGTTGGTTGTTGAAGTTTTACGTCCTGGCAACATCTAAGGTCATTTCAGGAGGGGTACCGAGTTGTGACAGTGAGCACTCATGGCCACTTGATAGTGATCTCCCACTGGGAAATCAGGCCACCAGCACCGTGGCGTGATATCTGACTCAGTCACATTATTTTGACACTGAGCTAACCAGTCCTTGGCGATCCTAATAATGCTGAGCACCAGACTAGGAAGCGACAAGTATCAATTTTATATGTCATCGGTTTGACTCGACTGGGGACAGAGGCCCGCGCTCTACCGATTCAGACACCGCGCCTGGTCTTACAAATACAATTAGATGTGTCCGAATATGACCTTAGATGTTGGCAGGACGTAAAACTCCAACGACCAACCAACCAAGAATTAGATGTACAAACATAGAATCACTGCAGTTACATACACAGATTAGGTACAGCAACCATTAAGTGGTCGGGATGGCCGAATGAGTTGAGCGTCCATCTCCCTTTTTGGTAGTTTCAATTCTTTGTTTGCGAACCTAAGTTCATTTGTTGGTGCTCAGAACGCCGGACCTCGATCGTGGGATTCAAACCCTGGTCGAGTCAAACCAATGACTTACAAAATTGATACTTATCGCTTCCTAGCCAGGCGCTCAGCATTATTAGGATAGGGCAAGGACTGGTTGGCTTAGAATCAGGATAATGTGACTGAGTAGGATATCAGGTCATGGTGCTGGTGGCATGCACTATAAAGGCACCATGAGTGTGCACTGTCACAAGGTGGTAAACATCCTGATATGAACTTGGATGTTGCCAGGACGTAAAACTCCAACAACCAACCAACCAACCAAAAAGTGTGTAGCTTGTTCAGGATACTGATCACAGCACCAGTGTCATTGAAGGTGTAAATGGGAAACCTGGCACACAAAGCAGGATTTGAGCTCACACTATCGTGCCATTCTGGGGCTAACATCCTAACGATTGGTCCCGTGCTGGTAGATCGTGGGGTCGTGGGTTCGAGTCCCGGTCGAGTCAAACCAATGACTTTAAAATTGATACTTGTCGCTTCCTAGCCAGGCGCTCTGCATTATTAGGATAGGGCAAGGACTGGTGTGCTCAGTGTCAGGATAATGTGACTGAGTGGGATACCAGGTCATGGTGCCGGCGGCCTGGTTTCCCAGTGGGACAGCACTATAAAGTCGCCATGAGTGCGCACTGTCACAAGTCGGTACCCGTCCTGATATGACCTTAGATGTTGCTAGGACGTAAAACAACTACAAACAAACAACATCCTAACGATTGGACAATCTAGGCTCTTTGATGCAATCACCCTAATCCATGCTATCTAAGTCGGTCCTTGTCAGTGCAGACTACTACAATACCAGATATGCGGACGCAGTGGCCGAATCGCTAGAGCGCAGGCTTCCCATGCGGAAGATCGGGAGTTCGAATCCCAGCTGAGTCAAACTAATGACTTATAACAATTATACTTGTCGCTCCCCAGCCTGGTGCTCAGCGTTAGTACGGTAGGACAAGGACTGGTTCGCGCAGTATCAGGATAATGTGACTGTGTAGAATGTTGGGGCATGGTTCTGGAAGTCTGGTCTCCCACTCCCAGTGGGTCAGCACTACAAAGTCGCCGTTAGTGCGCACTGTCACAAGTCGGTACCCATCCTGATATGACCTTTGATGTTGTTAGGACGGAAAACAACAATAAACAAAACAATACCAAATATAACAATACTTGCATAGATGATGGTAGAGGTTATTAAACCGCCTGCTCCTAATAGTAATACACATGGTGATTGGGCGGTGTGGATGAATCGGTAGAGTGCAGGCTTCCCGTGTGGAAGGTTGGGAGTTCGATTCCCGGTCGAGTCAAGCCAATGACTTATAGACCTATTTCAATGTTTACTAACATCGTGTATGCGCGCGCAGCTTGGCTGCAGAACGAAGGTACACCGCCATTGAGTTTGCCGGTACGCGCAGTGCAAAACGTTTATTTTATTCAAAATTAATAGAAATGCAGAACCCTAACCATATAAATTTAATATAATCTATTCGTTGAATATGTTGTCTATATGTGTACCAAGCGGTTTGTCTCTAGGTGGTGTGGTTTTAGAGATATTTCACTTTTTATTATATATCATATAGATACAATATATTATCCATATCTATATAATAAATATAACATATATTATATATTTAATACACATTAAGCATGTTGGCGAGGCTAACATGCGTAATTTGCGAACGAGGCTGTTCTATTTCTGTCTTCCTCGCTCTGCACCTCTCTATTTCCTGTCATTCTGTCCCTTCGGCTCTACCTCTCGACTTTGCTTCCCCACTACATCCCACTGATTCACTGACTGATTGTTGCATTGTGTGGCCACTACATCCCAATGGTGCACTGACTGATTGTTGTATTGTATGACCACTACATCTCAATGGTGCACTGACTGATTGTTGTATTGTGTGGGTACTACATCCCAGTAGTGCGCTGACTGATAGTTGTATTGTGTAACCACTGGTGCTCTGACTAATTGTTGTATTGGGTAGCCACTAGTCAAAATAGTTCCCGGTAATATATGGCTGCCATGGCACTGTTGTGCCAGCTGATTGGCTGTTGTGTGCCTGTTACTTGAACAGTGTCTTAGAATGTATAACTGTCATGCTGTATGCTGCTGCAGTGGGTGAATATCCATGTGTCAGTTGCTCAAGCCATATTCTGGAACATGCATTTTTCATTCTACATACCACGGGTGTATCACTTGGGTGGGTGTCATGTTATGTGCCCATTATTTAAACAGTATCCCAAAATATATAACTGTTACATTATATGGATGCCAGACTGGATATGATTCAAATGATTTTTAAAGTTTAGTGGGCCTGTGAGGGTGAACTGACACCTGTGATCTGGCTGTGATTGATTGTCAGCCTGCAGTGTTTCCAATATTGCACTGAGCAGACTGGGTGCCACATATTGGGTGCTGTCTACCTGTTGTACAGCAGGAACCTCACTGAACATAACCCAAATAACCTTTGTTTTTTCTGTTCGTTGCTCAAACTGTATCTTACTTCTTAGAATATTTAGCTGCCATGATTAGTATGCTGCCAGGTCGGCTGGTTGACTGTCATACTGTGTATGTGTTAGTCAAACACAATCTTGGAATTTATAACTGCCGTGCTACATGCCAGTTGTGAGTCAAGTGGTTGGTGGTTATGCACTATCTTAGAATATGGAGCTGCCATGCTTTGTACCTATTACTGTCATGCTATGGACCTATTACTCAAACAGCATCCAAGAAAATATAGTATATCAGTTGATTTGATGTCAGATTATGTGCACATTATTCAAAGTATTGTCTTGGAACATGTGGTGGTCATGCTGCATACCACTAGTGTGTCAGCTGGTTGGCTGGCAGACTATGTGCTTACTACCTAAGACAAAGATTACTTGCATTACATTGTGCCACTCCTGGAAACTGTTCATTGATTGGCTATTATCTCCAGACTTCAGAGATACATGTAGTCTGGTCCATCCATTTTCTACCGACCCACTATCCACTAACCAATCCAATGCATGCCTGTTAGAATCAGTGTCAAAGAGGATATCAGGCCCCCACCATTCTGTATGCTAGCACTAAACTTATAGACATGCTCAAACAATGACATATTAACAGTTTACGCTATAATTGAAGAGAGACACGCAAAACTCACACAGATTCTCCAGCTTGGAATTGTCTGATTAGTGTTAACCTTAAAGCACTAATTAATACTAATACAACAATAGGATGGCCAATGGAGTTACTACATTGGTATTTTCCACACTCCAATGTGAGACTGGCTGGCTGTGGTCTAGGGAAACTGGACCTACTTTAAAACACTGGTTGACTGGAAACCTAATTAATTCATGTAAACTTATATTTGTTGGGGCATTGGGGCGATGGGACATGGGGGTTGAGAACTGTGCTGAGGGAAATTGGAGGATAAACAAAACAGGTGATGTCAGGAAGGCAAGCTTCCTCTAAGCGATTTAAAGGGCCTCCCTGGATTTAAGATTGGCCACCTGAATGTACGCAGCTTAACCCATAAGATAGATCAACTAAGACTAGACCTACCAAGATCAGGGTTTGATATATTCACAATATCTGAGACATGGCTCAATAAATCTATGGAGACAAAGTTAACATCAATCCCTAATTACCGGTTTCCTAGAGCTGATAGGAAGACAAAACTACAAAGTTGTCAGGTCAAGAATGGTGGAGGTTTAGGGATCTATTGCAGGACTGACCTGCACGTGGATGCAGACAAGTATTTGGAACAAAATTGCTCTAATCCAAACATTGAACTCCAATGGGCTGTCATAACTAGACCCTACACAAAAAGAATATTAATAGGTAACATCTACAGACCTCCAAATGGAAACATAAATGAAGCAATAGAGCAAATAAGCATGTCAATGAATCAGATCCCAGACATTAATAAGTATGAAGTGCTCCTAATTGGTGATTTTAACATTGACTACAGCGCTAAGAGGCACCCACCTGCAGGCTATATGAAACAATTTGCGGCAGAACATGAACTCCAGCAAGTAATTAAACAACCGACTAGAGTAACAAGGACCACACAAAAAACAATAGACCTTGCTTTCACTAATATCAAGTACTGTACAAAATCGGGTGTATTGAACTACAATATAAGAGACCATAAACCAATATATATAATAAAGAAAAAGCCCAGAAATGACAAAAGAACGACCATCTACTGGGGCCACACCTACAGGAATTGTAACTTCAATGATCTAGCAGCCACTTTGAGGGAAAACAATACAGCAGAACTACTATCAGAGGAAGATCCAAACAAATGCTGGGACATGATACAAGAAATGATTGTCAATGCTGCAAACAAACACTGTCCCCTGGTTAGACTTGACATAAGAAACAAAACAGCCGGTTATTTGAACAATGAACTCCTAGAATTACAACAGGACAGAGATTATTTCATTCGGAAATCAGATATAACAAGAGACCCTGGGGATCAATTTATAGCTGAATGTATGGTCAGGAAGGCCAGAAACGAGGTGCGAAAAGCCAAGTCTAGGCACTGTTTAGACCAAATAAATAAGTATAAGCAAAATCCAAAGAGACTCTGGCATGAACGGCAACAAATTAACCCAGAAGCAAAATCCATTATCAGCAACCTTAGTAATGAGGACAATGGGGAGAGAATACTAGATAGCCTCCTGGCAGAAGAGATTAACAACTACTTTATTGATGTAGGTGAGAATCTTGCCAGAAAGTTTGACCAGGCTGTAGATAGTCAGGACACCTACACGGTCTCCACCAATGATCAGACGTATGATTTGACTGAGTTAACACAGGAGCAAATCCTCAGAAAGGTCAATGCTGCATCAGCATATAAGTCATCTGGCATTAAAGACATCAGCTCAGCCCTAATGAAGGTTTCAATTACTGCACTTATAAATGAATTAACTCACCTGTATAACCTAGTGGTCAACACTGGTATTTTTCCGGAAAGCTGGAAACTAGCTACAGTTTCACCCATCCCAAAGACCAATAACCCAAGATACTGTAGTGAGCTGCGCCCAATATCTATTCTCCCTCTTCCTGGCAAAATGATAGAACAAATAATACATGATGAGATAAAAACATTTTTAGAGTCTTCAAATTACCTAACCACCCAACAAAATGGATTTAGAAAAGACAGATCAACAACTAGGGCATTGGCCTCTCTTATGGATGAGTTATTGACCAACATGGACAAAGGTGAACTTACAATTGCAGTGTACCTTGACTTCAAAAAAGCTTTCAATACAATTGACCATAGAATACTATTGCAGAAACTCCAGAAAGCAGGATTGGGGAAGAAAACCTGTACATTCATGGCCAACTACTTAACTAATAGGAAACAATGCACAAAACTTAATGACACTGTGTCAACCATCAGGACTATTAAAACTGGAGTTCCGCAGGGTTCAACCCTGGGCCCCCTTCTGTTTTTAATCTTTATAAATGATTTACCCCAAGTATCAGAGGATGCAACATTCACATTATTTGCAGACGATGCAGCACTCACAGTACACAATAAAGATTTCCAAATAGCAACCGATCAGGTTCGGACAGTGCTGACCAGGGTTAACCTGTGGTGTAGTGAAAACAAACTATCCCTTAACACCAATAAAACTGAGTTTGTCATTTATGGCACCAAAGCAAGGAAGGCAAGGGCACAACCCATAACACTGCATATTGGCGGAAATCAAATTAAGGAGGCAAGTGCATACAGGTACTTAGGAACAGTGATTGATTCTACCTTAAATGGGAATCAACAGGTGGCTAGACTAACTCAATCATTGGCACTAAAAATGACTACAATCAGGAAGATGCGGAGCTTCATAAAGGGGCTGTCACATTAGGGTTTTTTGCGGGAGCGTATGGCGGCGTAGGCGCGTTACGTCATATACGTCGGCATACGCCGTATACGCTACTCATATGCTACACATACGCTACTCATACGCTACTCATACGCTGCCAGATGCCGCCAGATGCCGGCTTATGTGAAGCGTATGAGGCATACGCCGCCATACGCTTTCATAAATCCGTCTGACCAAATTTTTTTGTGCATGCTCAAAAAAACTCGACCTATGAGGGCGTATGGCCCATACTGTCAAAAAATGTCACAGCACGCTCCCATACGCTCCTCGTTCGTTCCTCGTACGCTCCTCGTAGGTTCCACATACGCTCAAAACCACCCGAAAGGTCACCAAATGTCATCATAGGCCGGCACGCGCAGGACCTACGTAGGTTTTCAATACGCTCCCGCCATACACCGTAATGTGACAGGGCCTTAAGCGAAAAACACTGCCCTACTGCTGTATAAATCAACAGTTCTACCAATAATAGACTATAATGATATAATTTATGGATTGCTCACAAAGCTACAAAGGATCCAAAACCGGGCGTTAAGAACAATTTATTGGGGCAAAACACTAAGTGTACAGGAAATGCATGACAAAGCAAACCTAGATTACCTAATGGTTAGAAGAGATTCACATCTCCTATCACTTATGTACAGAAGAGCCAGAGATACCCAATATATAGAAAACACAAAAAGGAATACTAGACGGGCTGATTCCACTCTACTCAAAGTCCCCAAGCCTTCCACAAACAAACTAATTAAAGCACCAATTTACAAAGGCAGCATGATGTGGAACAACCTCCCAACCAGACCCAGGGCAGCATCCTCTTACCTAGAATTTAAAAACTCACTAAGAGTACATCGGATTGGGCAGGCCCTTATGCAGTTGCAGTAAAGTATGTTCCATGGCGTCACCATACCGTAAGTGGCAGACCACCAAACCCTCAGCCTCGGTTTCTCCCCCCCCCCCCCCCCCCCAGCCCCCACTTTTTTAAATTTGTTGCTGTTCCTCTGTTATCTCCAGTCAACCATATACGATGACAGAGACAGTCCAGGTAAAAATGTAAAATTTAAGACCTAAATGCACTGGGATTGGTCCCACTGCTTCACTGGTCACAGATGGTCCAGTGTATTATTAACAACCCCACCCCAAAAACATAATTCATAAACTCACATAACTAGCTACATTAGAGTTACACTAGAATTTTCCTAACAAACCAACATTTTTATACCGCTTGCCTAACTGCAACTGAACATTAAAACTTACTACAAGTTTACCAACTGAATACAGAAGATAACTTCTGCTTACATTCTAAATACTATGTAAATACTCACATTGATCTGACTAATATTGATCTGGTTTAAATGACACTACTGTACCATATTGTTATGGAACTTTTGGGTTTCAGAATTTCATTGTGTTACATGGTGCAAATTGTCTATTCAACAGGTATTGTACACCTTATTCTATATACCTTTTGTGTAAATAACCCTGAATTGAAAAATGGCTGGAAGACCAGTGCTTCGGCACTGACAAAAGAATTATTCAGCAGAATAAACATATAAAAAAAATAAAAAAACAACCTCACACCCTCTTCCTGGGGGCTGAGCGCTGATTGACCTCTCCTCTCATCCAGATTGAACAATTCAGAAGGATCCGAGTATCACTACAGTAACGGCCCGGCTGGCAACTAGACTCCTGGGTCTCTGTCACCCACTTGATTAGCCTCACAGGTTCTGATTGATATTTACTATTTCTTATTTAATAAACTGTTCAAAGTTTATCTTCCTCTTGTCTCTCTTGTCCGAGTGAAGTGAATTATATATAGCTACGTATATAATATAATCAAATATGCATAATAATATAATAGTAATATATATATAATTAAATAATAATTAATGATGAATGCATAATTACGATTAATTAGATGCATAATTACGTGTACTAATTATACAGACATTTACAAGTGTATTTTTATGTTTTAGTATAAGTGATAGTGCACATATTATTAAATTATTAAATTCTGAATATTTAGTTTTTGTCATTCTAACGGTCATCGATTCATATATATTATACGTATTATATATTATATATAATAAATATATATATTATATATAATAAATATAAATTGTATACAATAAATATATATTATATTATAAATATATAATATATAACAAATATGTGCTCATATATAATTTATAATAAATATATATTATATATAATGAATATATAATATATATATATGGGTATATAATATATATGGTCGGTCCCTCAAATGAGAAGAAGACACAAGTAGGAACTTGGTTGGTGAGGCTTGAAAGCGGCTGAACCACTGCATATGCCGGTGTAATAAGTTCAAAACACTACCCCACAAAAACAATACGGTAGTGTTTTTAACCTAGTTGAAGATAGGTTCAAAACACTACTGTGGCCATGTTCAAAACACTATCCTTAAGTTCAAAACACTACCTTTGAGTTCAAAACACTAATCTAAAAGAATGTTATAATTGCTGCATATTCATTTTCATTTGTAGTACGGTGAGGCAGTATGCAGTAGGGTGAGACAGTATGCAGTAAGGTAGAGCAGTATGCAGTAGGGTGGGGCTGTTTGCAGTGAGGTGCGGAAGAATGCAGTAAGGTGGGGCAGTGCGCAGTAGTGGGCCAGTATGCAGTCGGGTGGGGAAGTATGCAGTAGGGTGGGGCAGTGTGTAGTAAGGTGGGGGGAGTAGGGAGTGTTGTTTTACATCCTAGCATATCAGGACAGGTACCAACTTGTGACAGTGCACACTCATGGTGATGTTATAGTGCTGCCCCACTGGAAAATCAGGCCGCCAGCACCATGACCCAATATCCCACTCAGTCACATTATCCTGACACTGAGCTAACCAGTCTTTGCCCTATCATATTAATGCCGAGTGCCAGGCTAGGAAGCGATAAGGATAAATTTTTAAGTCATTGGTTTGACTCGACCAGGAACCAAACTCTTGACCTTCCAAGTTCCTCACGCGAAGCCCACGTCCCACCGATTAGGCCACAGTGCCCGGTGGGGCAGTAGCAGTAGGGTGGGGCTGTATGAAGTTAAACGCTGCAGCACTATCAGCGTATACTAATACATTGTTAAATGCTGCAGCACTATCAGCATATATATACTAATACGTTGTTAAACTCTGCAGCATTATCAGCGTATACAAATACCTGGTGCAGATGGCGGAGGACTATCAGTGTATACTAATGAGTTGTTGAACGCCGCAGCACTATCACTAGTATCAGCATATACTAATACGTTGTTAAACTCCGCAGCACTATCAATGTATACTGATACATTGTTAAACCGTGCAGCACTATCAGCATATACTAATACATTGTTAAACCCTGCAGCACTATCAGTGTATACTACTAAGACATGCTTCAAACGCCACAGCACGGTCAGCGTATACCAATATTTCTATATTGGTATACACTGATCGTGCTGATAGTGTTTTGAACTTTGGTAATGTTTTGAACGTACGTAGGGGTAGTGTTTTGAACTTAATGGTAGTGTTTTGAACTTAGGTTCAAAACACTGCCGTAGTGTGTTGAACGGGGTAGTGTTTTGAACGTCCTACACCGGTGTTGCGGTTTCCCAGGGACCCCAGTTTGCGAGGGACATATCGCTTCTGCACATGTGTCAAAATCGAACAGCATCGTCACTAACCTTATAAATTTAATATAATGTTTTTGGTAAAGATTTTTTCTATATGAATGTGTACCAAACGATTTGTTTCTAGATGGTGTAATTTGAGAGATATTTGACTTCTTCTGTATTTTCTGTATGAACATTGCTCATGACCATTGACAACAATGCCTTGAGTTTGACGGTACGCGCAGTGCAAAACGTTAGTTTTATTCAAAATTAATAGAATTCAAGAACCCTAACCGTATAAATTTAATATAGTCTTTATGGTAAAGATGTTTTCTATATGTGTACCAAGCGATTTGTTTCTAGATGGTGTAATTTGGGAGATATTTGACTTCTTCTGTATGAAGATTTGCTCATGGCCGTTGAAAATGCATTTGAATGGAAGTGTCCCTGGCAAACTGGTGTCCCTCGGAATCCGCATCACCGGCAATAAGGCGTGAGAGACTGATACCGGAGTCAGCAGTGCATGTCGGTGGGAGTTTCGCATCAGTAATTATTTATTAGGGAAAAGCACAACATATTGGTTGGCTTTGTTATGTATATCCACATAAATTACACGGTACGCATATATATATATATATATACATATATATATATATATATATATATATAATATGTGGGTGTGTGTGTGTATTATGTGAAGGTGTGTGTAGAGGTGTGTTTGGAGATGTTTCTAGAGGTGTGTGTATCGATGTGTGTATGTGAATGCCTGTAGATTTGTGTGTATAGGAATGGAGTGAAGGTATGAGTGTGTCTCTCTCGTTATATATATACATATATATATATATATAAATAATGAACAACAATATGAGAAAGCATACATATATGTACATATATATATAGCATATATGTATATACAGACCTTTAATCCTGAACAAACCACCGTAAGAAAAAGCATGCACTCTAAACCACCACCTATAGGTAATCAATAACTGTACCTGCACACAGCTAAATCATTGACCCCTGCCCCCACCACCACCACCACCACCATCGCCGCCCCCACCACACCACCCACATAAACACATCATCCGCCCAGGTACCATACAACACGGAGCACCACTACAGGTGAGTGCCACTGACTGCTGCAGTAATTAATTGATCACAATTGCATCCTCCAAACCACGGCCCGGGGTATTTGGTCGTTGTTGATGGTGTTACTGTTAGAGAGGTGAGGAAGGGGGAAAGTGTGTAGAATCCAGCCAACTTTTCTTCTCCCTCTTTAGTCTCAATCCACCATTGTTCGAACATTATTCATCTTAATTTATGTTTGTAAATACAGTGTGTGCTTGTGTGAAATCTACACTATCACGCTATTCTCCAGAGGTTGTGGTAAGGACGAGAGTGAGCAGTACTGGTGGTGGTGGTGGTGGTGGTGGTGGTGGTGAGACGGGGAGGGGAGATCGTGGTGATGTGGGGAAGGAGGGGAGAGGAGGCTATCTCTAGCAGGTGGTAGTGGTTGGGGTGGTGGTGGTCGTCGTCGTCGTGGTGAGACGGAGAGGGGATGTGGTGGTGATGTGGGGAGGGAGGGGAGAGGAGGCTATCTCCAGGGGTGGTGGTGGTGGTGATGATGGTCGTGGTCGTGGTGGTCGTGGTGTGACGGGGAGGGGATGTGGTGGTGATTTGGGGAGGGAGGGGAGAGGAGGCTATCTCTAGCGACTGGGCACACAGTGTTAGGATAATGTGACTGTGGGACATAAGGTCATGGTGCCGGCGGTCTGATTTCCCATTGGGCAGCACTATAAAGTCGCCATGAGTGCGCGCTGTCACAAGTCGGTGAACGTCCTGGTATGGCCTAGGGTCTTAGTGGAGTGTAAAACTACACCAACCACCCAGCCTCCCCCGGCCCTCTCAGAGGACTGGTTGGGCTCTTAGGCTGCCTTTTTCCTCCCCCCCCCACCCCACCCCCCCGCCCCACCCCCAATTTCTCTGACCACTACCCATCAGAAGCAAACTCACGATCACAATCGACCACTATCAGCAGTGCCCATACAGTGCCGCAGATTTGCAGCCTTCAGTGCACCAATGCGACTGAAAACTCCCCCAAAACAAAGCCATCTCCAGCGGGTGGACGGGTGGTGGTGGTGAGTAGACTGTGGTGGTGGTGGTGAGAGATGGGAGGGGAGGTGGTGGTGATGTGTCGGGGAAGGAGTGGCTATCTCTAGTGTACAGTTCCGAATGCAGTATAGCCTCACTGAGTGTGTCCAATATAACACTGCGGTACTCGAGCACTGGAGTTGGCTCGTGTCAATAGCGCAAACCCTGGAGACGACTTACCTTGCGGTGAACACTCCTGTAGACTGGCAGGCCTACCCCGCCTCCCGGTTGTGGTTGTTAGGTCTGCTGGCGGTAGTCAGTGTAGTGTCGGCAGTGTGTGTGTGTGTGTGTGTGTGATGGTGTGCGTAGGTGTGTCTGCGTGAGTGTGTGTAGTTGTATGTGTTGGTTGGTTGTTGGAGTTGTACGTCCTGGCAACATCTGAGGTCATGGCAGGACGTGTACCGACTTGTGACAGTGCGCACTCATGGCGACTTTATAGACCCCTTTCAATGTTAATAATCATTGTGTATGCGCGCGCAGCTTGGCTGCAGAACGAATGCACACTGCCACTGATTGAGTTTGCTGGTACGCGCAGTGTAAAACGTCAGTTTTATTCAAAATTAATAGAAATGCAAAACCCTAACCTTATAAATTTAATATAATTTATTCGTTGAATATGTTTTCTATATGTGTTCCAAGTGGTTTGTTTCTAGATGGTGTAGTTTTAGAGATATTTCACATTTTCTGTATGGAGATTGCTCACAGCCATTGACAATGCATTGAGTTTGCAGATACACACAGTGCAAAACGTTGATTTTATTCAAAATTAATAGAAATACAGAACCCTAACCATATACATTTAATATAATCTATTCGTTGAATATGTTTTCTATATGTGTTCCAAGCGGTTTGTTTCTAGGTGGTGTAGTTTAAAGCCTTGTTCACACGGGCAAAATGTGAGGCGAATCAGGCAAATCGAATCAGGTGAGGCGAATTAGCGCCCGTTCACACGGGCAAAATTAACCGCATCACAGGAATCGATTCTCGTAGACTACCTCGCTGAGGTGGTCTACACGATGCGCATCACGTGAGTCGAATCAGCCCTAATCCGCATCAGACGTCCGTTCACACAGGAAATGTGATGCGAACTAGGCAAGTCGCTTTCTACGAATCGATTTACATTCCCCGTGTGAACAGGGCTTAAGAGATATTGTATGAAGATTGCTCATAGACATTGAGTTGGGGGTGTGACAGTGTTGTCCTGCAGCCAAGCAGCGCGCGCACTGACCCAAATACCCATGCTGATGTCATATGAAGTAGGTCTATAGTGATGCCCCCACTAGGAGACCAGGCTGCCAACACCATGACCTGATATCCCACTCAGTCACATTATCCTGACTTTGAGCCAACCAGTCCTTGCCCTATCCTAATTATGATGGTAATCAGGCCACAAGGGCCAGCCGTTACAGGATTTCACGTCGGTCGAGCTCTCGTCACTTTTGGGTTAGCTAGCACGAGAGCAGGACGTCATACTATGCGCCGCACGGCAGGAGGGCCTAGGGCCCTCTGTTGACGGCTGCATTGTGTGCGGTCAGTGTGAACAGTACCAGAGGCTAGGACATTATCAATCCACTGATAACGTCCCAAATCATTCATAAGCTAGTAAATGACATCTATGAGACTGGATTTATACCATTGAATATGAATGAATCCATATTTGTACAACTCCCAAAGAAGCTAAAACCAACATTGTGTACTGAGTACAGAACACTAAGCCTGATGAGTCATATGTTGAAGATGATCCTGAAAATAATTTTACTGAGAAACAGACAGGAAATTGAAGAACAAATCAGTAACGTACAAAGTGGGTTTATATCTGGAAGAGGTACACATGAAGGGATTTTCAATATGAGAATGATTTGTGAACGTTATTGTGAAGTGAACCAGGATGTTTATGCCGGCTTTATTGACTATGAGAAGGCCTTCGACCGAGTCAATCATGAACTGTTAATCAAATGTTTACAAGATATTGGTGTCAATGCCAAAGACATTAAACTAATTGTGAACTTATACTGGACACAACGTGCATTTATAAAAATGGAGCAGGGCCTATCGGATGAAGTTATGATTAAACGAGGAGTTGGACAGGGGTGTGTATTGTCACCATGTCTATTTAACCTGTACACAGAGATGATTTTCAGACACATTGAAGATTGCAAGAGAGTGACAATAGGTGGCATGAACATCAACAATCTTAGATATGCCGATGACAGTGTAATACTAGCAGACAGTGAGAAAAACCTACAAGATATAGTGAATAGAATCAATAAAGCTGGAATACTATTCAACATGAAGATGAATGCCAGGAAGACCAAAACAATGGTTATAAGTAAAAAGACAGATAAACCAAATGTCAATATAACCATAGATGGCACAAACATAGAACAAGTATCCGAATTCATATATCTCGGACAAAAGATTACAAATGATGGGAGATGTGAGGAAGAAATTAAAAGAAAGATAACAATAGCCCGAACAACATTCTCCAAAATGTATAGAGTGTTAACATCAAGTAAGATATTAACACAAACAAGGAAGCGTATTCTTCAGTGTTATGTGTGGTCTACTCTAATGTATGGGGCTGAGACATGGACAATCTCTAAGAAAATGTACAAACGTTTAGCAGCATTTGAGATGTAGACTTATCGAAGGATGATGAAAATATCATGGACAAAGAAGATCACCAACAAAGAAGTTCTCAGAAAATTAAAAATAAGAAAGCTTGTTTGCCACTATACAGACAAAGAAACTTATTTATTTTGGCCACATCATTCGTCAGAGTTCAATATACCATACATTGTTGGAAGGGAAGGTGAATGGCAGCAGAGGGAGAGGGAGACCAAGAACATCCTGGTTTACAAATATTTCACAGTGGACAGGCTTGAATTATTCACAGTCTATCAGAACAGCACACCATCGGGACAAGTGGAGAACCATTGCATCCAACCCTCGACTAGAGTACGGAACTATTGATTTTATTTTTTATTTTGATAATGTCCCGGTAAGTATGGCACCTACGGGTTGCCACCGCTAGGGTGGGGAGGGCTGCGGGCCAGGCTTATGGGCCAGACCTGTGGGTCATGAAACCTCTGCATTTCGCACGGTCAGGGTTGCCTGTACCGGAGGTTAGACAATCGGGCGTGCACCGATCTGTCAGGCTAGTGTGTTGGGCACGGGCCAAGGGCGGTGTCCAGGACTCATGCCGTTGGCCCCCACTCCACCCAGCCCTACCAACCCCGGAGTACTGGATGGGTAGGGGGGGTGGTAGGCACAATACCGGGCTGACCCAGAGTGAGACCGCAGTCAGGAGGTGTGGCCAACAGGTGGGCCATCTCACAGGTCGGGGCCGCTGCGGCCATAATCTGAGGCAGGGGCTAATTTAATTAGGAACCAAATTGGGACGGGCATCTTGCCGTGAGAACCGCCAATGGCTCATTCTGACATGGCGCACCGCATCTCACGCACACCCTCCCCGGCAGCCTCCATGGGCTTCCCTAACAGTGACAAAGGCGAACGGGCTGCTAGCATACTGACTGAGTTCATTGAAAGGGTGGAAAGAAGACTTATGGACTCACCTTCTGAGGCACTGTATTTACCACTGCCTCATGAATCGGACACCAACTCTGAGGCGGACATAGAGATGACGGGGAACGGTGCAGAGACGACACAGGACGAACACCGCTACCCAGCCGCCATCAGGAAGCCACCCCCGTCACCAGATAGAGTGACCCAGACGGACAGCAATGGGAGGAGGCTAGTGCTAGCAGCCACGTCACCTATATACACTCCACCCCCAGTAGGAGGACTACACAGGGGACTCAGGATGGTTGTGGTGGATCTATCAAATACGTTCAGCCCGCCCCCGGACCCTGCCTGTGGAGACCAATGGAGAGGACCAGACTAAGTCCCCACCCCGATTGCGGAGCTAGAGCGCCTGGAGGCGTGAAAGCTGGAACTCCAGGAGGAGATACGCAACAGGAGGGTGGGATATTCAATAAACTGGTCCCAGGGGGACCCGCAGGGACCCTCCCCACCAATACTGGCGGGAGGGGAGGGGGGGAGCTACAGCAAAGCGAGCACATCCAGAGGAGCAGGATACAGAGTGAGGCCAGGAAGGCAATAAACAAAGTGAGTAAAAATCATAACAACTTTGAAGCAGGGGGCGTGACCGACAGAGCACGTGAATGGGAGGCTGTTACAGCCAATGTGTGGGTGAAACTAATGGTGAAGGGCATACAAATTGAGATCACTGACCTGCCAGGCCAAACAGTAGAACCGGTGTCAGACAGTAAAGGGAATGATGAAATATTAAGGGGAAAAATACTAGAAATGTGGGAACAACAGGTGATAGAGATGGCCAAACACACGAAGCACACATTTGTATCACACCTATTCCTAAGGCCTCAGAAAGATGGAGACTTCCGACCCATACTAAACCTATCAAAACTGAATGAATTTATAGTCTACAGGCACTTCAAAATGGAACAGTTAAACACGGTAATGCAACTGATAACTCAGGGGGCCTAGCTTGCGAGCATAGATATTTCCCAAGCTTATCACAGTATAGAGATCAGGGAAGCAGACAGATCTACTGCAATTCATACACGGGGGGAACAGATACCGCTTTAGAGTCCTCCCCAATGGGCTAAGCTCGGGACCCAGGTTGTTCACTAAGATTATGAAGGCGGTGATGAGCCACCTGAGGTCACGACACCATATACTACTATGCTTCTACATAGACGACACAATATTGATAGGCAATACAGAAGCAGAGATGAGAGAGGCAGTAAGAATCATGCTAGAACTATTAACAAAATTAGGCTTCACAATAAACATAGAAGAGTTGGTGTTGCAACCGGTGCAAGAACTGCAGTTCTTAGGATTCCGAATAAACACAAACCTAATGAGGGTAGACCTGCCTAGGAAGAAATGTGGAGAACTGATAGACTTTGCCAGGGAAGTACTGAAAGAGATGAACGTAAAAATCAAAACACTTGTGGCTCTGATCGGGAGGCTAGTAGCCACAGACCAGGGTAACAAATGGGCCAGAATAAAGTCTAAATCAATGGTGAGGGCCCTCAACTGGAACTTAAGGGACTCTAACGAGAATTACAATAAAGGATGCACGCTCACACGCAGGGTGAGGGAATGCATCCAATACTGGATAGACAACATAGAACAGGCCATGAGGGCATACAAACCATCACTGGTAGACATATGTGTATACACAGACGCATCCTCGCACAGATGGGGCTACTACAGTCAGACACACCAGGCACACTACAGGGAGCAATGGGACGAGAGAGTCAGTGAGAATACACACATAAATGTACTAGAATTGAGAGCAGTAAGGCGCACACTGGAACACCTGGGAGACAGACTGACGGGTAAACATGTAAGGGTGTTCGCAGACAACACCACAACGGTAGCATGCATAGGAAAAGGGGGATCCGCAAGATCAAAGACATGCCAACAAGAGACAGAGGAGATATGGGATATCACAGAGAAGAATAACATTACGATATCAGTTAGATTCTGCCCTTGGTCAAGAACACTGAGGATGACCTGGCATTGAGAGTGTTCACGGACGCAGGGGAATGGATGTTAGACGACAAAATGTCAGAAACATATTTAACCTACTGGGTAAGCCCATAGTGGACCTATTTGCATAAAGAGAGAACCGGAAGCTAGAGCAATATGTCACACGGGAATATGATAGTCAGGCAAGGGGTACAGACGCACTGTCGCTGAGCTGGAAGGATACTAATGCTTACGAGTTTGCACCATTTAGCTGCCTGTCGAGAGTGATCAACAAAATCATCCAGGAACAGCCGAGGGGCATCTTGTTGACGCCGGAGTGGCCGACACAGACCTGGTATCTGTTGCTACACAAGCTGACGGGCTACACAACTTCCTGGACCGTACCGGTCAAGCCAGGCATGCTATCACTGAAGGGGAACGAAGGGAAACGATTCCCCCTAGCGGACGGTATGCGACTGAGGATAACACCACTCTAGGCGGCATGTTCGAGGCCATGGGAATGAACAGGGCAGCCGCACACACCCTCACGGCATCCTGGGCAACTGCCACTCAAAAACAATATAAGCTGGTATTGAGGAGGTGGTGGCACACTGTGAGGCGCAACTGATCAACCCAAGGAGACCTACAATACAACAGGGCATAGCTTACCTGCAGGCACTATTTACAGGCGGGGCAGCACGCAACACGATTAACACAGTCAGGGCGCTACTGTCCACATTCGTAACAGTTGTGGGTTGCCGTTCGGAGAGCACCCCCTGGTAAACTGGCTGCTCAAAGGAATAGGCAACCTGAAACCAGCCAACCCCAAATACGCGACGATCTGGGATCCAAAACCACTGTTAGACTTCTTACAGGGGTGGGGTCTGACAGAACAACTGAATGTGGAGAAGCTCAATAAAAGAACGCTGTGCTTATTCCTTTTGGCGCCGGGCCAACGACTACAAGCACTGGGGCTAATGAAATGGGCAGACTTTGTGTGGGGGCAAGGGCAGTGCACCTTGACCTACACCACAAAGCTCAAATCAAACAACCCCAGCAGAAACCCGCTAGTACTGAGCTTCAGGGAATATGAGGTCCCGGAACTATGTGTGTACAGCCACCTTAAGGCATATGTGGATAGGGCTGATCTCCTGGGGGCGGCACCGGCAGTGTTCGCGACAACCAGGATGCCACACGTGAAGGCGTAACAGGACACATTAACGAGGTACGTGAAGAACATGATGGCAGAGGCGGGGGTGAACACGAAGGATTACACCCCCTACTCGTGCAGACACGCCGCGACAAGCGCGGTGGCAAGCCGACAGGTACCGCTAACCACAATCCTACTAGCAGCGGGATGGTCAGGGGAAGGAACCTTCAGGAGGTTCTACAACCAGCCAGTCAACAACAACTACCCTGTAACAAACTTGATCCCCAACATCTGGGAGCAGGGCCAGAATGTTTGAGACAATGTATACTACATATCCAAGAAAGGTTAACAAATCTAGACAATCTAGACCAAAGGGTCACAATGATTGAGGTTAAAACACATATTGATTTCATATATGATAGACTTAAGAGTCACCTGTTAGTTTACTTGAACTGAATAAAAAGCATTAAGCAACAATATAGTGTGGCATTTGTACTTAATGTAATCACAGCAAGGTTAACGCCAACAGTAACAAACAATTCCAGAATACAGTCGCAACACAAAGTAGCGGCTGGCCCTCGTGGCCTGATTACCATCATAATATATAATTCTGCTAATTTATGCAGCAGAATAGGAATTAATATGATAAGATAGAGGCCACGAAGGGCCAGCGGCCCACCCTATCACTGATAGCACCGCCCTATTCAACTGTTATCCAGGAATTGAAACTACAAAAAATGCCAAGAGCTCGAACGACGCGACATCCTGTAGCCGCTGGCCCCTCATGGCCTCTATCTTACCATCATAATTCCTATTCTGCTGCATAAATTAGCAGAATTATATATAATGCCGAGTAGCTGGCTAGGAAGAGACACATATCAATATTAGGTCATTGGTTTGACTCGACTAGGGTTCGAACCCATGGGTTCGAATCCCACGATCTACAAAAGCGGGAGACGGATGCTCAACTCCTTCAGCCATTCCGTCTGGCCGTGTTTGTGTGTGTAGGAGCAGGCATGGCGTGTTCAAAATGGTGTGAGCTCGGACAGCACATGAAGTCTGTTATGCCCCAGTACCCTTGAAGATACATCTGCGGTGGTTGGACAGATGGACTCCCCCCACCCCATTGTGGGACGTTCAAAACGGTACGTTAGTGTTTTGGACGTAAGTTCTAAACACCTTAGAGTGTCTTGACAGTACGTTCAAAACAGTCTGTTTAAGTTCTCCCATGCCAGTTTGACAGATCTTCCCTTCATTATACCACACCCATGTAAAGCTGAATTTACACATGATAGTTTGACGGATGTTCTACTCATTATAATGCAGCCCATGTAAAGCTGAATTTACACATGGTAGTTTGACGGATGTTCTATTTATTATAATGCAGCCCATGTAAAGCTGAATTTACACATGGTAGTTTGACGGATGTTCTACTTATTATAATCCATCCCATGTAAAGCTGAATTTACACATGGTAGTTTGACGGATGTTCTATTTATTATAATGCAGCCCATGTAAAGCTGAATTTACACATGGTAGTTTGACGGATGTTCTACTTATTATAATCCAGCCCATGTAAAGCTGAATTTACACATGGTAGTTTGACGGATGTTGTACTTATTATAATCCATCCCATGTAAAGCTCAATTTACACATGGCAGTTTGACGGATGTTCTACTTATTATAATCCAGCCCATGTAAAGCTGAATTTACACATGGTAGTTTGACGGATGTTCTATTTATTATAATCCAGCCCATGTAAAGCTGAATTTACACATGGTAGTTTGACGGATGTTCTACTTATTATAATCCATCCCATGTAAAGCTGAATTTACACATGGTAGTTTGACGGATGTTCTACTTATTATAATCCATCCCATGTAAAGCTGAATTTACACATGGTAGTTTGACGGATGTTCTACTTATTATAATCCAGCCCATGTAAAGCTGAATTTACACATGGTAGTTTGACGGATGTTCTACTTATTATAATCCATCCCATGTAAAGCTGAATTTACACATGGTAGTTTGACGGATGTTCTATTTATTATAATCCAGCCCATGTAAAGCTGAATTTACACATGGTAGTTTGACGGATGTTCTACTTATTATAATCCAGCCCATGTAAAGCTGAATTTACACATGGTAGTTTGACAGATGTTCTACTTATTATAATCCAGCCCATGTAAAGCTGAATTTACACATGGTAGTTTGACGGATGTTCTATTTATTATAATCCATCCCATGTAAAGCTGAATTTACACATTGTAGTTTGACGGATGTTCTATTTATTATAATCCATCCCATGTAAAGCTGAATTTACACATGGTAGTTTGACGGATGTTCTACTTATTATAATCCATCCCATGTAAAGCTGAATTTACACATGGTAGTTTGACGGATGTTCTACTTATTATAATCCATCCCATGTAAAGCTCAATTTACACATGGTAGTTTGACGGATGTTCTACTTATTATAATCCAGCCCATGTAAAGCTGAATTTACACATGGTAGTTTGACGGATGTTCTACTTATTATAATCCATCCCATGTAAAGCTGAATTTACACATGGTAGTTTGACGGATGTTCTACTTATTATAATCCAGCCCATGTAAAGCTGAATTTACACATGGTAGTTTGACGGATGTTCTACTTATTATAATCCAGCCCATGTAAAGCTGAATTTACACATGGTAGTTTGACGGATGTTCTACTTATTATAATCCAGCCCATGTAAAGCTGAATTTACACATGGTAGTTTGACGGATGTTCTACTTATTATAATCCATCCCATGTAAAGCTGAATTTACACATGGTAGTTTGACGGATGTTCTATTTATTATAATCCATCCCATGTAAAGCTGAATTTACACATGGTAGTTTGACGGATGTTCTATTTATTATAATCCAGCCCATGTAAAGCTGAATTTACACGTGGTAGTTTGACGGATGTTCTATTTATTATAATCCAGCCCATGTAAAGCTGAATTTACACATGGTAGTTTGACGGATGTTCTACTTATTATAATCCATCCCATGTAAAGCTGAATTTACACATGGTAGTTTGACGGATGTTCTATTTATTATAATGCAGCCCATGTAAAGCTGAATTTACACATGGTAGTTTGACGGATGTTCTATTTATTATAATCCATCCCATGTAAAGCTGAATTTACACGTGGTAGTTTGACGGATGTTCTACTTATTATAATCCAGCCCATGTAAAGCTGAATTTACACATGGTAGTTTGACGGATGTTCTATTTATTATAATGCAGCCCATGTAAAGCTGAATTTACACGTGGTAGTTTGACGGATGTTCTACTTATTATAATCCATCCCATGTAAAGCTGAATTTACACATGGTAGTTTGACGGATGTTCTACTTATTATAATCCAGCCCATGTAAAGCTGAATTTACACATGGTAGTTTGACGGATGTTCTATTTATTATAATCCAGCCCATGTAAAGCTGAATTTACACGTGGTAGTTTGACGGATGTTCTACTTATTATAATCCATCCCATGTAAAGCTGAATTTACACATGGTAGTTTGACGGATGTTCTACTTATTATAATGCAGCCCATGTAAAGCTGAATTTACACATGGTAGTTTGACGGATGTTCTACTTATTATAATCCAGCCCATGTAAAGCTGAATTTACACATGGTAGTTTGACGGATGTTCTATTTATTATAATCCATCCCATGTAAAGCTGAATTTACACATGGTAGTTTGACGGATGTTCTACTTATTATAATCCATCCCATGTAAAGCTGAATTTACACATGGTAGTTTGACGGATGTTCTACTTATTATAATCCATCCCATGTAAAGCTGAATTTACACATGGTAGTTTGACGGATGTTCTACTTATTATAATCCAGCCCATGTAAAGCTGAATTTACACATGGTAGTTTGACGGATGTTCTACTTATTATAATCCAGCCCATGTAAAGCTGAATTTACACATGGTAGTTTGACGGATGTTCTACTCATTATAATCCATCCCATGTAAAGCTGAATTTACACATGTTTGTTTGACGGATGTTCTATTTATTATAATGCAGCCCATGTAAAGCTGAATTTACACATGGTAGTTTGACGGATGTTCTACTTATTATAATCCAGCCCATGTAAAGCTGAATTTACACATGGTAGTTTGACGGATGTTCTACTTATTATAATCCAGCCCATGTAAAGCTGAATTTACACATGGTAGTTTGACGGATGTTCTACTTATTATAATCCAGCCCATGTAAAGCTGAATTTACACATGGTAGTTTGACGGATGTTCTACTTATTATAATCCAGCCCATGTAAAGCTGAATTTACACATGGTAGTTTGACGGATGTTCTATTTATTATAATCCAGCCCATGTAAAGCTGAATTTACACATGGTAGTTTGACGGATGTTCTATTTATTATAATCCAGCCCATGTAAAGCTGAATTTACACATGGTAGTTTGACGGATGTTCTACTTATTATAATCCAGCCCATGTAAAGCTGAATTTACACATGGTAGTTTGACGGATGTTCTACTTATTATAATCCAGCCCATGTAAAGCTGAATTTACACATGGTAGTTTGACGGATGTTCTACTTATTATAATCCAGCCCATGTAAAGCTGAATTTACACATGGTAGTTTGACGGATGTTCTACTTATTATAATCCAGCCCATGTAAAGCTGAATTTACACATGGTAGTTTGACGGATGTTCTACTTATTATAATCCAGCCCATGTAAAGCTGAATTTACACATGGTAGTTTGACGGATGTTCTACTCATTATAATCCAGCCCATGTAAAGCTGAATTTACACATGGTAGTTTGACGGATGTTCTACTTATTATAATCCAGCCCATGTAAAGCTGAATTTACACATGGTAGTTTGACGGATGTTCTATTACGCCTGACTGTTCCTGGATGACGGATGTTCACTTATATAATCCAGCCCATGTAAAGCTGAATTTACACATGGTAGTTTGACGGATGTTCTATTATTATAATCCAGCCCGTAGCTGATTACCATGGTATGACGATGTCTACTCATATAACCAGCCCATGTAAAGCTGAATTACACATGGTAGTTTGACGGATGTTCTACTTATTATAATCCAGCCCATGTAAAGCTGAATTTACACATGGTAGTTTGACGGATGTTCTACTTATTATAATCCAGCCCATGTAAAGCTGAATTTACACATGGTAGTTTGACGGATGTTCTATTTATTATAATCCAGCCCATGTAAAGCTGAATTTACACATGGTAGTTTGACGGATGTTCTATTTATTATAATGCAGCCCATGTAAAGCTGAATTTACACATGGTAGTTTGGCGGATGTTCTATTTATTATAATCCAGCCCATGTAAAGCTGAATTTACACATGGTAGTTTGACAAATGTTTAATTTATTATATCCTGTCCATGTAAAGATAAATTCTCAAATGTTAGTTTGATGGATTTTTATTTCGGTTATTCCATGATATGTCATAGTAAGTTGTTTGTTTGTGGGGTTTTAAGACCTAGATACATCTGAGGTGTTGCTGGCCTGCTTCACTGGGATATTGTGGCCCAGCACCTGAATGACTGAAACAGATCTGGTGCGGACAAACAAAAGATAATTTTGTATCTGCAACTGCTTTGTTAGGCTTTATGTAATAATCCCATATCAGGTGGTATCAGTGATACCTTACATTCTCGGAGCAGGACGTAGCTCAGGCGGTAAAGTGTCCACCTGTGGAGGTGTGGGTCATCTGATCGATCCTGCTCAGTGGACCCATTTGCAATTTGGGCTATTTTCCATTCCAACCAGTGGTCCATAACTGGTTAATCAAAGGTTGTGGTACGTGCTGTCCTGTCTGTGGGAAAGTGCATATAAAAGACCC
Organism: Branchipolynoe longqiensis; assembly: GCA_030323885.1. Taxonomy (NCBI): domain Eukaryota; kingdom Metazoa; phylum Annelida; class Polychaeta; order Phyllodocida; family Polynoidae; genus Branchipolynoe; species Branchipolynoe longqiensis. The sequence goes on from CM059197.1 coordinate 51,508,703, forward strand.
CTTGCTGCTTATTGGAAACAATAGCTTATGTGGCGGCAGTGGGTTTCCTCCAAAGAAATATGTCAGAATGACCATATGAAGAGTTCAGGCGCAAAACCTGGTAAACGCCAATCCAAAAATTGATATAAACATTGGAATTAAACTATCAACATGTTAGTTTTTTTACATTACTACTTTTTTGTTCATTGCTCCATAATCATGTGATCATAAGAAAATTGGAATTAGTGAGAGTTAAAATTATTTTCAGGTAACAATCTTTGATCTAAGCTACATTTTTGGATTGCCGTTTATGGGGATTTGCACTTGAACTCTTCATATATTTGACATCCAATAGCCGATGATATGAAAATCAATGTGCTCTAGAAGCATCGTTAAATAAAACAAGCTTTACTTTTTTCCCACACATTTTCAGGCCATCACTGTGGTCACCCATCCAAGCTACTGATGAAGCTGAGCGTTCCTTCAAATTGCACAGTCTGATAAAAACATTAAATTGCTTAAGCTGAACCACTTTTCTAGATTGATCCTACATATCCAACTTAGATACTGGCGGGCGCACTTATTAATAATAATAGCAGTGGCTAAAAGATTTTGTTTGAGTTGAAGATAAATTCTTGGAACAGAACAGTTGTGAGGGCACGACACCGTAGTGGGGTCTGTAGGGGATATTCCCCCAGGAAATTGTGAAATGCCATTTCCAGCCATTTCAGGGAGGTTACATGCTGGTTTTTTTAGGAGGGTCAAGTTCCCTCCTCATCACCTTGCTAGCTACGGACCTGTTACTGTTAGTAAGCATGTGTGATATATGCATAATAGATATCCAGGTACGTACTGAGAACAAAGGAATATGTAAATGAGATGACATCACAGACAGAGGGTGCCAGCGGCTCGGGCCCTGGATCGGGAATAAACCATTCAGTATCCAGAAGTCAAAGTGTTCAGACGTTGTACTTTCACATGGTGTCAGATGAGGAAGAATGCCGCCCGCTAATACACTTCCGGGTTTGCAGCCACCAGGTCAGCTTGTCCTCAGCAACAACGCAAGATCGAACTGGAAAACATGGATCAGAGCTTATGACATATATGCCACTGCTGCTGGTGTCATATTGAAGACAGAACGAGTGTAATGCTGCATCTTTCTTCATGTCGCTGGCGAAGAAGCGCAACAAGTTTTCGCCAATATGTCCATCGCGCTCGCTGACCGAGACAGGATCGGACCACTCACAGAAAGAAGCATTCCAGACATATTGTATATGCAAGTGCAGTTTGATAATAACAAGATACAAGTTTAATTCACATAATCAAGCTACAGAAACTATTGCCACATACATCACTGCGCTAAGAGACAAAGTAATGGATTGCGAATACAGATCAGTTGAGGAGTCGCTGTTGCGCAATCGGTTGGTGGCTTGCGTTAAGAACATTAATTTGCGTAACAAATTGCTGCAAATTGCTGAGTTAACTCTGGAGAAGTGTGTGAGTATGTGTGAAATGAGTGAATTCAGTTCGGATCTTTTGGAGGACACCAAATCAGATGTTGAAGTTAAGGAAATTGATTTTCTTAATAAGTATGCTACTGAGCGTATCGGTGCACCGGTGGTCTGGCCGTCAGCGACACCATCTTGGAAATTGCTATCTTGGAATTCTTGCGGTGCCGGTGCAGGAGAGTTCAAGATCCGCTGTCAAAACTGCGAGGAGTCTGCCCAGCTAAAGGCAAAGCTTGCATAGCCTGCAAGAAGATCGGGCACTTCGGTAAGGTCTCCCGGAGCAGACTGGGCAGAGTCAACGAATTGACTGTCGAAGAGCCCGATCCTCACAATGCTGAGCAAGACCCGGATCCAGCGGAGGTCAATGTTCTGACAACGGATCTGTTCGTCGGTGCCGTTGACCGCGGTGCTGAGCGAGACGCCGAGCTGTGGTACGCGACCGGCCGGGTGAACAGTTGTCCTGTCAGGTTCAAGCTTGACACCGGGTCGGAGGCGAACGCGCTTCCAAGGAGCATCTTCGACAGAGTCACACCAGGGCAGCTGGCGAACACCCGGTGTTCGTTGGTCACATTCTCGGGTCATCAGATCACTCCCGACAGTGAGGCGTCGGTCGACGTTAACATCAGAGGCTTCAGGTTCCAAGTGGTATGGAACTGTCAGCCTATTTTGGGGAAACAGGCTTGCGTGGCATTTAACTTGTTGGTGCGTGTCGACGAGGTGCGCTCTGCCATGCCGACGAACATTTCCAAGCCTGACGACAGTCCCAGCGCACAGGCTGAACAGCTGGTAAGCGAATACAAAGACGTTTTTCAGGGTTTCGGTCTTATCAAAGCAAATGCTGTCATTCATGTTGATAAATCTGTAGAACCTGTTATAGATCCGCCTAGAAGAATCCCATATGTAATTCAAAGTAAAGTATGTAGTGAAATTGATCGCATGGTAGACATGGGTGTAATAGTTGAGCAGGATGAACCTAACGAGTGGGTTAATTCTATAACTATCGTAAAAAAAACAAATAAAATAAGGATTTGTCTGGATCTGACTAAGTTGAACAAAGCTATAAAGAGAGGGCCTTTCTCTACCAAAACAATTGACGAAATTGGGCGTAACTAAATCCAAACAGTTGGCGCGAGACTACATGTTCTGGCCTAACATAAATAAACAAATTGAGGAAAGAGTCAGTCGGTGTGACACTTGCCAGAAGCTTACATAACGAGCCGTTGATAAACCACCCGATAGCCTGTCAGCTGTATGATAAGGTAGTGGCAGATTTGTTTGAGTTAAATCATGAAAATGACCTGATAACCGTGGATTATTACATGAAGTATCCAGAGGTAATGTTGTTGAGAGATACGTCGTCTGTCACAGTCATTGAAGCGATAAAGGATCATTTTGCTAGGCAGGGTATTCCTAGTCAGGTCATTTCGGACAATGGTCCGCAATTTAAGAGCCATGAGTACAGGGATTTTGCACAACATTATGGTTTTAAAGCCATATATTCCAGTCCGCAATATCCACGAAGCAACGGCTAGGTGGAGAGGTTTGTCCAAACGGTGAAGGTCATGTTAAAAAATGTGCAAAAACAAAGACACACTTTCAGTTAGCTTTGTTAAACTATCGTAACACTCCATTGCCCACCTTGAATGCATCTCCGCCTCAGCTGCTCATGAGCAGAAGGCTGAGAGGGAGGTTGCCGATGGCGAAAGAAATTTTGATACTCGAAACACAAAATCAGAAGAAAGTACAGACGGCGAAAAGGCAGCAAAGTCAGAAAGTTTTTCATGACAAGAAATGCGGTAAGCCGCACAAGCCCATGAGAGTTGGGGACAGTGTCAAGTACAAGAATAATGCAGGAGAGTGGAAAAAAGGAGTAATTCTAGGTCATACAGGTGTGTCAGGGAGAGAATATCAGATTTTGAATGAGTCAGGGAGTATGTGTGTCAAAGTGTGTCAGCGGTGCAGCCGAATATAAACAATGCGGCTAATCTAAGTAGGTCAGGTCAGGTGATTAGGCCGGCGAGCAGGTTAGACCTATAGTGAGTCAGTCACATTAGATATATACACACAAACACATGTGCATGCTAAGTTTAAGTAGTGTATTTTCAGATGCATTGTGTGTGTTTAGTGTATCATGATGGACAATATATCTTGTGGAGACTAAGTAGCCGGACAGTTCAAAGGACTTCAGTGCCATAGTGCGCTTGGACACTCATTAAAACCTGTGGTTTAAGTTAAGTGCTTGTATTTTATTGTATTGTTGTATACTATACGTGTGAACCTGATATTTTTATGGTGATTTTGAAACATTTCATGTCTCAGAAATACTTTGAGGGGGGGATGTGATATATCCGTAATAGACATCCAGGCATGTACTGAGAACAAAGGAATATGTAAATGAGATGACGTCACAGACAGAGGGTGCCGGCGGCTCGGGCCCTGGATCGGGAATAAACCATTCAGTATCCAGAAGTCAAAGTGTTCAGACTTTGTACTTTCACAGCATGTGTTGGTACGTAGAATGGAAAATTAAACATATAAGCTAGGGATTTCAGTGAAGAAAATCCTAGCACATGCAGGCTGGAAGACAGCTAGATCATTTGCAACACATTACAAAAAACGACTAGAGAAGTCAAGTGGCCTAGCGACACGCTTACTCACCACTTAAAACGATAGGTGAGATTATTGAAAAATATTTCTGTTAAAAATAAATACTGGTTAATACTAATGTATAATGAATTGAAATGGATTAAGGATAAAAATGAGTTACGTAAAGTCACCCTCGGCTACGAGTAGCCTGAGGCGTAGTACGAGGTAAAATAGTATAGTTATACAAATCTTACCTCGGTACAGATGATGGATAACTATTTTCCCGAAGTACAAGCCTCAGCTAGTCATGGGCTAGGGCCCGCCCACCCAACCCTGCCACGACTAGCATGTTTGCTTGTGCCAAGACGAAAACAGTGAAGTATCCATTGAATTTGAAAGTCATTTTTATCATGAATAAGTAGGGAAAAATTGCTGGACCCAGATGTGCTTCCTTCTCCCTTTTTTTTTTCTCACGGTAGGGCATGGGTCCAGCCAGATGTCAGTTGATATTCATTATGATATTCATTATGATATTCACATGTATTCATTTGATGATTTGTTACATGAATGATTACCGACATTGTTCAACAAATGTTATATACTGCCACGATTGATGCTGTGCATCACTGTTACTCTACGGACGATTGTTATCATGCTTCCTTGTGTGCGCATTTGAATAAACTGATATCACCCTTACTTACTAACTGCCCTTCGCTTGCTTACATATATTTTTGTATTACATTCATTAATTAAGCATAGGAAATTCAAATTATGACCTTTTGGTCTTCCGCATTCCACTGCTCCTTTCCCTATCCCAATAATGCTGAACACCAGGCTAGGTAGAGACAAGTATTGACTTTTAAGTCGTTGGTTTGACACTGTCGGATTTCAAACCCATAGGTTTGAATCCCACGACCTGCTAGCTATACGGGAAGCGGGCACTCAACTCATTCGGTCTTGGTGGTGGAAATCTTCTACAGCAGCAAGTGTTTAGGGTGGTGCTGAGTATCTCGTCCCCTACTTGATAGTGCGCCCTGCACAGTGCCAAGCAGCAAGCTGCTGACACTGCCACAAGCACGCTGCAGACAGCAAGCAGTTGACAGAAAGCTGTTGGCAAGAAGCTACTGGCAGCAAGCTGCTGACACTGCTACCAACACTCTGCTGACAGCAAATGTTGACACAGAGCTTCTGACACCAAGCTGCTGTCAGCATACCGCTGACAGCATGCTGCTGACAGCAAACTACTGATAGCAAACTACTGATAGCAAGTAGCTGACGGCAAGCTTCTGACAGGAAACTATTGACAGCAAGCTGCTGACAGAAAGCTGCTGACAGAAAGCTGCTGACAGCAAGCTTCTACCACCACTCTGCTGACAGCAAGCTGCTGACAGCACCCTGCACCACTATAAAGTCGCCATGAGTGCACACTGTCACAAGCCAGTACCCGTTTTGATATGACCTTAGATTGTTTGTTTGTTGTTGTTTTACGTCCTAGCATATCGATATGACCTTAGATGTTGCCAGGATGTAAAACTCCAACAAACAAATAAATACACAGAGTGGTGGCCACCTAACTGCGACACACAACCTGTGTTCCCAGACTGCTGACTTGGAGCCAGACCAGCTTTTTACAGCCGGCCCTGGAGAACACGGTAACCAAAACTGTCCGGGGTCAACGAGTGTGTTGTCAAGGTGAAGAATGAGAATCACATTCCTTTTCTTTTTCTCCCTCCATCCACCACACCACACCCACCCAACCCCACTCCACCGGCATTCTCGGGGTAATCAACAGTTCAAACTATAGCCGTGTTGAGTCGGACAATGTACACGTGCCATGTGCGTAAAAAGATAACTTGCTTAATTAAATGGACAATCTAGGTGAACTGGGCCATCATAAATACTTTAGGATCTATTTGCTGTATTTTGATCGGATTATTAAAAAAAATAAAGAGAAGATTGTCCACCCGAGCGCGGAGAAGCGTATTCGATTATTCGACCCGAGTTTGTAGGATGTGCGCATGCGCTCAATAAGTGGCTCAGGTGACCCGAGTTGATGCGAAATCCGCGCATGCGCAGAAGCAGCGCAGAAGCGAGGGACACCTCTGAGCACGGGAACCCGCTGAAACCACCACACCGGCCCTGGAGAACACGGTAACCAAAACTGTCCGGGGTCAACGAGTGTGTTGTCAAGGTGAAGAATGAGAATCACATTCCTTTTCTGTTTCTCCCTCCATCCACCACACCACACCCACCCAACCCCACTCCACCGGCATTCTCGGGGTAATCAACAGTTCAAACTATGGTTTCGATTTTTAATGTCAAATCATTGAATGTTGACTGTTCAAAATATTTCTTTCTTTAAAATCCAATCCAGATGTACATTAATTTTCCGGATTATTTCCCACTTATTAATGGAATGATCAGATTGCTAGATCTTTATGAAGATCATGATCCTTTTCACTCGAAGTAATTTTCGTTTGCTGTGGCGCTCGATATGATTGAATGGGCAGACGATCTTTAAAAAGGAATTAGCATTAGCATTTTCTAGAAGTCTAAAAGTAATTGAAAGCAATTGATTTTGCAATGATGGTTTCAAAACTGTTAGGTTCCTATTGCATGCACTCCTTCCTTACACGGCTTTATATTGAATCGAATCATGCACGCAACCCCAGGTTACCATAGACACGTCGAGAGTTGTTGTTTATATCAAGGATTTCCCACACATGCGTATTGGCTGGTTGGCAGCTGCAGTGATAACCTTAGTCGATGGCAGGGTTATAGTTAGGCTTCTGTAGTTTATCTGTATATATATATATATATATATATTTCTGTGTATATTTCTATATATATATATATATCTAGATATATTTATGGATATTTATATATATATATGTATATGTATACCGACCCCAGTAACCCTCGTCTTGATTGGGGGTGCTAGGAGCTATTATGCTGGTTCCTGTGTGTGGTATGTACGGAAAGCTACTTTTATTTTAGTGCAAAAGACCATCTGAATTATGCAATCATAAAATACTTTAAATTCTATTTTGCTGTAGTTATGTTGGCTATTATAAAAACAAATGTTTTGGATTAAGTCAGCATTTTCCCCACCCGAACGTGTTCGTTTATTCAACCCGAGTGTGTAGAATGTGTGCATGCCCCATAAAGTGGTTCTGGTGACCCGAGTTGTTTAATCGAATACCCCCTCGGGGAAGGGGTCATATGGCCAAGGGCAGACTTCATAATCATGACCTATATATTTCTAGTTGCTTAATCCAATTTTTTTTTTTTTTTCTGCCATATCCTTGTTAGATAATTATATTAGGTTGCTCAGCATAATCTACTCTTCTTTAATTTGAAGGAACTTATATTTTAAAACGTTTAGTTTCGATATTTGAAATGAAAACATGCCAAATTAATTTTGGCATGCATGTCGAAACGTTGGACACGGTACTATTCATAGACAGGTTCCATACGGCGTAAAGCAACCACCAATCAATAAATCAATAGACAGGTTCCCTTAAATTGACTCGGAAGGCCTATAACACTAAGACGACTCACTTAGCCTGTACTGTGTGATCAAAATTATCAAACCCACCACCTGGTGCGCTGGCTGTTCTCTTGATTACATAGTTGCTATATTATATGTATACATGTATATATGAATGTGAAAGATGTGTGATGATGGCGATGCTGATGATGATGTGTATTTGTTCATAACAATTTCATACTTACCTATATCATGCATAATATAATTGTATGTGTTTACATGTGAAACACCAACCAGCAGCCAGGATGATCAAACCCACCACAAGGTGGCACTGCGGAATTTACATTACCATGGGAGAGATAGGGAGTGAGCTGTCTTAGTGCTATAGGGTCTTTACTATTACTTCCATGTAGCTATACATGTATAATGAGTGCACCAGTATCTAGGTTGGTGATGTAGGACCAAATCTAGGTGAGTCTTTTGGTTTTGAAAATTTGATGTTTTCATCTCACTGTGCAGCTTAAAAAAAAAATCTGTCCACCTTTAGGGTTAGAACTTATAGGATGCATCTATCGCGGCCTGGGGGAGCGGGACGTAGCTCAGGCGGTAGAGTGTCCACCTGAGAAGATGTGGGTCATCCGATCGATCCTTCTCAGTGGATCCAATTGCAGTTTGGACATTTTCCGTTCTAACCAGTGGTCCACAACTGGTTCATCAAAGGCTGTGGTATGTGATGTCCTGTATTTGGGAATGTGCATATAAAAGACCCCTTGCTGATGATCGGAAAGAGTAGCGTAGCATATGTGGTGTTAGCGGGTTTCCTCCAAACAAATATATCAGAATGACCATATGCTTGACGTCCAATAGCTGATGTTAAAAATCACTGTGCTCTAGAGGTGTTGTTAAAGTTGCATGGTCCGATGAAATATATTTTTTTCAAAACCAAAACACATACTTACATTTGATTCTATGTGTCCAACTTAGGTACTGGTGCATTTATGAAATCCTGTGTTTGCGGGTCCCCGCACTATATATGCGGGCTACAGAATGCTATTGATGGCCGATCCCGTTAGGTGGTATGCGGAGGTTATGGTTACTGTCATTACGTTTTCTCATGTTATTAGCTGTACTGCTCAACCAGGCTATACTGCCCTGGTATCCTGTGTAATGCATACGGTTCATAGCTCCCCTTTTCTCTTCTCTCTTATATGAATTATATATCAGAGTTTACCCCATAGTAGATACAACACACAACACAACACGCGATCCGAGTTCAGCACCAGCAGAAGTATAGATAATAGATGATGATAGCCCTGAATGCTTAGTTTTATTCACTTATATAAGGTTTTTAGATACATACAACAGTGGATGTTATAGACCTCCTTATTGGCTATTACAGTACACTCATGCATACCAGTCACTCCTCTCCCGCATGATCTCTCCCTAATGGTGCAGTCACACTACAACGCTTCTTGCCGGCGACCCGTCAACGTGTGGTGATTTTGGGCGATAATTAGGGAAACGGCGACACACGCTGGGGGCGCGTTATTCGCGCGTCGGTACACGTCAGTACACTATCTTTGACGTTGATGGTCGGCGCAGAACGCCGGCGCGCGTTGCCGGTCACCCAAGGTTTTAAGCATGTCAAAAAAAAACAACGACCGGCAGCGCGCGCAAACATATGGGTAAGGACGTTAGGAGGACGTTAGGCGGTCGTCGAGCTCCGTTGGACGCGCCGGAATAACGTTATGGAAACGCTAGGCAGACGGCACGCGCGCGGGAGGGTCGTTGCTCACACGTTGCTGTGTGTGTGTCTCTGTGTGTGTCTCTGAGTCTGTCTCTGTCTCTGTCTCTGTCTCTGTCTCTGTGTCTGTCTCTGTATGTGTCTCTGTCTGTGTCTATGTGTCTGTCTCTGTATGTGTCTCTGTCTGTGTCTCTGTGTCTGTCTCTGTATGTGTCTCTGTCTGTGTCTCTGACTGTGTCTCTGCCTGTGTCTCTGTCTGTGTCTCTGTGTCTGTCTCTGTCTGTGTCTCTGTGTTTGTTTCTGTGTCTCTGTGTCTGTGTGTGTGTATCTGTGTCTGTGTGTGTCTCTGTGTATGTGTGTGTGTATTTGTGTATCTGTGTATGTGTGTGTATTTGTGTCTGTGTGTGTGTATATGTGTGTGTGTCTCTGTGTGTGTGTCTGTGTGTGTGTCTCTGTGTCTCAGAGAGAGAGACAGAGGCACAGACAGAGACACAGACAGAGACACAGACAGAGACACAGACAGAGACACAGACAGAGACACATACAGAGACACAGACAGAGACACAGACAGAGACACATACAGAGAACCAGACAGAGACACAGAGACACAGACAGAGACACATACACAGAGACACAGACAGACACAGAGACACAGACAGAGACACAGACAGAGACACATACACAGAGACACATACAGAGACACATACAGAGACAGACACAGAGACACAGAAACAAACACAGAGACAGAGACAGACACAGACACAGACCCAGACAGAGACACAGACAGAGACACATACAGAGACACAGACAGAGACACAGGCAGATACACAAACAGAGACACAGACAGAGACACAGACAGAGAAACAGACAGAGACACACACACATAGACACAGAGACACACACACATAGACACAGAGACACACACACAGAGACACAGACAGAGACACAGTCACAGACACAGAGAGAACGCGCCGATATACGTTACCACAACGTTGGCCGCGCGCTACCAACACGCTACTGACACGCTGTGGGAACATCCAATTTAACCATATTTCCACTATCTTTAACGTTTCTCGACGTGCAAGATTTTATTTTCAACGCTGACGGATCGCCGGGAGAAGCGTCGTAGTGTGACTGCACCATAACATAGTTCACCATTGGTTGCCTTGAGGACTCACCTCCCTCCCACCCAGCTCCGGCTACCACCCAGCCATCGTGGGATTACCAGATAACATGCCGGTGACTGTGTGGCTGGGCAAGATAAGGGCTGGGTGAGATAAGGGGGGAGGGATTCTGCTTAAATGGGCACTTCTTCCCTCCCCCCCCCCCCCCTGTGTGAGCATTATAAAGGGAGTACTGTTTCCCATTTAGCTATCTACTCAATACATACTTAATCGGAGAATTCTACACATTAACTAAGGCTTTGGGGCAGCATATACAGAATAATCAGTGAATTTATTACCCCCATCCCTTTGGGCGCCTACTTTGACACAGCCATTAGGCAGGGAGAATACTAACCAATTGACAATACTCACAATGCATGCGACATCTGATGGCGACGATGAACACTACGGTTGTGGGACCGTTGCCACAGTGCATACAAAAGCTATGGAAATCACTACCTTTCAAATGCATGTATGTCAGTCAAATTTTGGGATATTTTGACAATTCCAAAAGTATATTGCTTTTGGGTCATTGGAGCTTCCAAGAAAAATAAAATGTTCATGTTTGGATCCTTTTGAAAATTTTAGAAGGGTACCAAACTATTAATACACAATATTCACAACGCTTGCGACATCTGGTGGTGACGGTGAACACTACGGGTGCGGGACTGTGACCATGGCGAATGTGTGGTAATATCCTCTATTAGGTCAATCTTGTGACCTTATTAGTCTTACAATCATTTCCAGTACTCCGCTCTCCGAAACAATGATAGAAAAGGACTTGGGTGTCAAGGTGGACAACAAACTGACATTCAGCGACCACATCCAGGAAGCCGCCAACAGAGCTAATGGAATACTGGCTATCATTCGAAGATCGTACACACACCTAGACGAGGATGTTGTGCGCAGACTGTACAATTCCCTTGCACGTCCACTTTTGGAATATGGAAATGTTGTGTGGTCACCACTCTACAGGAAGGATGCTGAGTCAATTGAGAGGATCCAAAGAAGGGCAACGAAGCTTGTACATGGATTCGATGCAATACCCTATGAACAAAGTATGCGTCATTTGAAGATCCCAAGCATGTACGACAGACGGGCCCAGGGGGATATGATTGAAGTATTCAAATATCTCCATGGTATCTACAAGACAGGCGGCCCCCTTATCAGAGACTCCAACACCAGGACCAGAGGGCACTCCCTGAAGCTGAGGAAGCAGTACTCCAGACTGGACCTGTGACACAACTTTTCGGCTTTAGGGTGGTTGACCTGTGGAATGACCTGCCGGAGAGTGTCGTAGCAGCAGAGTCGGTGAACTGTTTCAAGTCCCGACTGGATGCATACTGGTCAAGCATTACATATATCTTGGAGCCAGTGACAGTTTCTATGATCGACCACATCTGAAGAACTGTCTCCATTTCTAACAGGTCCAAGGCCTATTATAGCTGTATCCTATTGATTGATTGATATGGCATTAGTCAGGTTCCACACTACCTACACATTAATAGGTCATTCCTCATCACATGACCATCACAAGATGTGAATCTGGGCCACAACAACAAGACGTTTGACAAGCTTGTCGAAATGATTTTGGGTTCTTTCAGCTCAAATTGCTCCAAGACTAGCCATTTCCATCAAAATGACTCCGGAATAATGAATAGTAGGTTATAATAGTCAACTTGATATATTTATCTAAAAAATTATGCAAAAATTCGAAAGCCATCGGACTATGCAACTTTAAATAACTTTACTTTATTATCGCGGACTGATATCACATTAGATAAATCACATAGCTTGTTTCCCAATTATGTATTCATAATTTATTTCGGATTATATTGCTTATTTGGGGTGTTATGTCCTTGCAACATCTAAGGTCATATCAGGACGGGTACTGACTTGTGACAGGGCTCGTTCGTGGTGACTTCATAGTGCTGCCCAAGTTGCCGGTACCTTCAGCATGCTCTGGGTGAGGGTTAAGCATTGATCCAGTAAAATTAATGTACTTAAACCACTCGAACAAAAAGACAAACGTCCAAAGATCTACAGTACAGAGAAACCTCAGTGAGACACTTCTAATTGGCAACATGAACAGACTATCTAGAGATAATGCAGATTTAATATCACTTAAATAAATAATGGAGGCCAGACACGCTAGAAAACTGTAATTAGTGATCGCACTCATGCCGAAGGGACATGAATTAAGATTAGACAGTTTAACATGATATACAGTTCACTGTTGCAGTAGCACTTGAACCTTTTTTTTCTTCTTTTTTGAACTCTTGGGCAATATTATTTTTAATAAATAAACATGTTCTCTACAGACACAGTCGAATCAAGTCGGCATTTATTGGAATGCCTCACTGCTATGCTTATACACTTCCCTTGAAATGATTGGTTGCGTGCTGGATTAATGCAGTGTGCTTCACCCCACGCTAATACAAAGTGATCGCCATAGAGATCGCTTGGTTTTCATTTGTCTACTTTAATAGATGCCTTAAAGCTGCATTGTCCGACGCAGCCATCAAATTTCCGAACACTTATTGAATTCGATTCTACATATCCACTTAGATAGGGGTGGCCGAATGAGTTAGAGCATCCGTCTCCCGTGTTGGTAGATCGTGGGTTCGAACCCTGGTCGAGTCAAACCAATGACTTAAAAATTGATACTTGTTGCTTCCTAGCCAGGCACTCGGCATTATTAGGATAGGGCAAGGACTGGTTTGCTCAGTGTCAGGATAATGTGACTGAGTGGGATATCAGGTCAAGGTGCTGGCAGCCTGGTCTTCCAGTGGGGCAGCACTATAAAGTAGCCATGAGTGCGCACTGTCACAAGTCGGTACCCGTCCTGATATGACCTTAGATGTTGCTAGGATGTAAGACAACAAACAAACAGATACTGCTGCATTCTTTAAGGATTTCACGCTTATAGAACTTGTTACAGCCGAAGCCTAGGGTGTCCGATTTTCTATCAAATTAATTGAGCATGTTTTCACTTCAAATGTCTCCAGCGGTAGCCCATTTTTAATAAAAAAGTTACTTCGAACTACAGTTAGATAGGTCACAACCAAATATATTGATCTAAACAAGACACAGACAAAGGCAGTAACTCAAAACCATCACACTTTGCAACTTTAAGCTATGGTGGCGCCACCTTCTGGGAAAGCTTCGAAGCTATGAACTCTGCTTTGGCAAAGTGAGGCCTCTAGCGTGATGCTGGAGAAGTGTCACAATTTGAGTATGTAATTCTGTTAAATATGATCGCATTGAATAGATTTGGGCCTAAAATATTGCTGCCGGCGTTATCCCAGTATGGATATCGACGATGCGGCGGCGGTTGTTTTACATTCGTCGATTCGACAATATGAATAACGCCGCCAATGCAGTGGCAGCATTAATATCGCTTCGAATTTAGGGTTAATTTCATGAAATTTCACTTATTGTGTATGTAATTCTGTTAAATATGGTCATATTGAACAGATTTGGGCCGAATCGGTACCTAATACCGATGTTAAACCACCTCTGGCTTCGTGTTAGTGTACGCGATGTTAACTCTCGAGGTGTTTGCCTAACCAGGGTACATACATTGACACTTTTGGCCGCTAACCCGGGAAATCCGCATGACGCGTGGGTTAGGACCGCTAACCTGGCTCCATACATTTGGCCCCAGTAGGCCTACAGTAGGTCTATAATGGAACAATTATTGTTTATTGTTATTGCCAATTTAAGCCGAACATTGACAGCCCCTGCCACCAGTTGGCTGTCTCAGCTGAGATGTTGAGACTGGCGAAATCAGCGACACATGCATGTGATGTTCAGCCACAGTTGTCATATTATATGCACGAAGGAAGGCTGGGGTGGAACGCGTGCCCCCCCCCCCCCCCACCCCACCCCCCACCCCACCCCAGCCCCCTGGCGAGTTTGTGGTAGCCAGTAATAAAATCACTTGTCAACCAGATCTCAAGTAGTTCAGACTTCCTTACAACAGTGATGAATGTTATATTGAATGTAATGTAGGTTGTCGTATAAAATGTTTGAGTAATATTATGTAATTATATTAACATGTTTTTTTATGGTATGCGGGACATATGCATATGAATTATTATGTGATACAGATTCATACAGGAGTTTAGTTGAAAAATACAGATTCCCATCCAAAAAATGTGACAGATCTGTATGTGTATTCTAAAATGCCACAGTCACTGCAACATCCCACTCTAATCAGACAGTTGGACCGTGTTCAGGGTATGCCGCAGAGTCAACTCCAAGATGGTATTGTGACATATTTTTTTGCCAATTTGCGTTCAACGTGTGCCTCGGAATTGTCTCCTAGACGTGGTGCTTTTTGAGTAGGAGGCGAAAACGCCTCCAAAATGACCATGGGTGTCAGCCAATCAGAGCTGTTCTTTCAATTGCAAAAGGCTGCAGGATGGGTAGGCTATGGAGGCCGCCATTTTGGAGAAAGACAAATGCTAATTCGTCAGCCAGCCACTCGTGACAGTGGGCACTCATGGTGACTTTATAGCACTGCCCCACTGGGAGATCATGCTGCTGGCACCATGACCCGATATCCCACTCACTCACATTATCCTGATATTGAGCAAACCACTCCTGGCCCTGTCCTAGTAATGCCGAGTGCCAGTATCAATTTTGTAAGCCGTAGGTTTGACTCGGACAGGATTAAAAAGCCTGACCTTCCGCCAGTGCTTTTAGCGATTCAGCACACTGCATCTGGTCCCACGCAAACCAGACACGGGGGGAGGGGGCATGCACAGTGGTAAAGGGCCTGTCACACTACGACATATAGCCTTAGCGTATGCCGACATATGTGATTTTTTACCAACACATCGGCGTACATCGTCATATGTTACGTGTATGTTGGGTGCGTATGTCATTATACGTCGCCTTACGTCGCCATGCATCGAGGCTCCGAAAAATGTTGTGCATGCTCAAAATTTCCAACGTGTGTCTACATGTGGCTCGTATGTTGAACGTATGCTGCATGTACGTTTGGGATACGTTGGCGTATGTTGGGAGTATGTTAGGGATACGTTGGTATATGTTGCTGCATGTTAGCCGTACGTTCAGCTGGTGGGAACATGCACTCTGCGTCCAGTCCGGGTACTGCCAACAGATGCATTACGTACTACTAACATACTTCGAACGTATGCCTGCCGTATCTCCAACATATTTAACGCCATACTTCAAGTGATAGAGTAACATATGTAATGTTGGCCAGTGTTCCATGAGCATGTGCGAGCGTTTTGCGAACATTTTGTGAACGTTTTGCGAGGCACGTGAATGCTCCCCTACACCAGCAATAGGTCAGAGATACTTTCTGCATACGTTACGTACGTTGTGTTACGTTGTGTATAGTCCCATTTTTATCCCCCACTGCTGAAAAGTTCTACGACTGCCGACGTACTGGCCAATTTTCTAACGTTGAGCACGCGCTGACACCGTATGTCGTAGTGTGACAGGGCCTTTACATACACATGGGGCAGTGTGTATGTGGTGCACTCGTAAGGCAGCTGCGGGCCGGGCCCTCCTGCACACGACCAGATGGAGTGGCCAAATGAGTTGAGCATCCGTCTCACGTTTTGGTAGATCATGGGATTCGAGCCCTGGTCGAGTCAAACCAATGACTTAAAAATTTATACTTCTCACTTCCTAACCAGGCGCTCGGCATTATTAGGGTAGGGCAAGGACTGGTTGGTTCACTGCCAGGATAATGTGACTGAGTGGGATATCAGGTCATGGTGCTGGCAGTTTGGTCTCCTTGGGGCAGCACTATAAAGTCGCCATGAGTGCGCATTGTCACAAGTCGGTACCCGTCCTGACATGGCCATAGATGTTGCCAGGACGTAAAGCTCCAACAACCAACCAACCTGCTGCACACACATGAGAGTGGTATGGGGTTAATTAAGTACTGTGGTTACTAATTAGGTCAAATGTCTCTTTCTTAATCAACTAATTTAATAGGGAAACAAATTAATAGGAAAACAAATGTTATTTTTGCTATCCCCGCAATATTGGGTGGGAAGGGAGAGGGGCAGAAGGAACAGTTGAGAGCCTCAAACCCTTCTGTTGTTGGACTGAGCACACCGGGTTCTGATTGGCTGCTGCAGAGGAATGCGGGGGGGAATGGAATGCGGAAAAGGAAAGAATGAAAAAATGAATGTTTAAAGAAAATTCTAGAACCATGCGATACCATGTA
This sequence comes from Branchipolynoe longqiensis, assembly GCA_030323885.1. Lineage (NCBI taxonomy): Eukaryota > Metazoa > Annelida > Polychaeta > Phyllodocida > Polynoidae > Branchipolynoe > Branchipolynoe longqiensis. The sequence goes on from CM059197.1 coordinate 51,525,387, forward strand.
ATGCATATTCACCAGTGTTTCTTTTATTGAACTGGAATTGTAGACAGTTACTATTACAACTAACAGTTCATTTATATTATGTATTATACTTTTATTATCGAACAGCGTTTGCATGCAGTTATTATTGCAACTGATAGTTTCATTTATGTACCAACAAATTGTACTGTTCGGCCGGAAGACCAGTGCTCTGGCACTGACAAAAGACATTATTTACTGAATAAACTACATTTTAGTTTAACAAATTAAAATAAAATGGTTAAGTATCAGGTAGACCGAAAAACGGTGAAGTGAGTAATGTGATTCTATCCACACACCAGCAAGATTGATGGACCCTGTTGGTAATTAAGGAAATAGTTGGGATTTTCCATTGTCCCCAGCTCCCTAGCCCCGTGCTAGCAACGTTCTAAAGATCAGGATAGTGTACGCTCATGAGGACTTTATAGTGCTTTTGGATTGAGGTAGAATGCCACTGGCACTGTGAACTGACGTCCGACTCAGTCATGGTATCCCAATATTGAAGTTGCACAGTCCGATAAAAGCAGACAATTCTTGAAGGAAAATCACTTATCTGGATTTGAACCTACATATCCAACTTATAGTTTTATACTGGTGCACTTATTAAGCATTTGTTTCTGCATAGAAGGGAAGGATGTGTCAATTTAATAGAACATGTTACTGTTGAAGCCTATGGGGTCAGAGTTTTGCCAAGCACACCGACATCAATTTTGCAATTTGACACTTCAAATATCTCCGAAGTTAGTTATTTTTTAATCAAAGTTACTTCAGATAAATGTAAGGGAGGGGCACGATCATGCTTGGTTGATACCCCAAGGTATGTCAAGTGGAGATGAAGTATAGTTCTGGTTAGATAAAAGATTCACCCCGTACTTACAGTGCAGGGGTGAACCGCAGTGTAGTCTAAATACTGGCGAAAACTGCTTTAATATGGAACAGGAAGTAGAATTCCTGGTTCCAGTATATATGGCTACATATACCAGCACAGAGTTGGTGAAATGGGAGAGAATGCAAAAAGATAAGATAAAACGCCGTCGGTTTTATTTTTAAAGTTCCTTAAACTACATGCTTTATTATATTTTTCATATCACAAGTAGCGGGTAAATATGAATATGTATGTGGATAATATATATTGCTTCTTAAATTAACAATTTATTAGCTCAATTCATTTCCCCATCATGACGAAATTCTTCTCCAGTTTTTCTAATAGGTTGGTTTTCACCCCTGTACTGGAAGTATGGGGTGAATCTTTTATCTAACTTCTGGTGACACATCACACCTATAGGCTGTATAGGAAGAGACGATGCGACTGGTTGGATGTCAAGTAGCAAGTGCTAGTCTATTGTTATTCGATTTACCACGTGACCTGCAGTCAGGCGGATCCGTGTTCACCACTGCTGGTACCGGCCTGTGCTTGTGTACATACCATATATTACATCTTCCCCATTATATATATTTTTTTTTTTTCAACAATAAGAAAAATCACAAACAGTATACATTGATCACACGATGTGACCTTATTCAATATCTATATACATAACTGTACGTTGTCATCAACTGTCACTCCTGTATCCTCTTATCACATCTAACAAACGTTTTACAATGTCTGAGTTCCCTTTTTAGTGTTCTCAGTGTGACATAATTTCAATAAAGTTACTGATTGATTGATTGGTGGTTGCTTTACGCCGTGTCGGCAGCATAGGCCATATTCACGGCGAAACTTACTTCTAACATCGCATTTCGTTTGTCACTATATGAAACACTACTCTGACAAGGAGATACAACACTTTCCTTTATTCGTATTCTCTACATATACATAAGCCGTGTTCACACGGGCAAAATGTGAAGCGATTTAGACAAGGCGAATCATATGAATCGATTTAGTTTGAAAGTGTTTCGCGTTCACACAGGCAGTGCTTTGAGTCGGCTTAAGGCGGAAGTGGATATCTGCGCATGAGCAAGTCCAGACTAACCAGCGCCAGTTTGGGTTCATCGACGTCGGCGCTAGAGAGTGTGGGTTCGACCTAAATATGTATGGACTGAATCGTATTGGTTTGGAACGGTCAAAACTTCTGCTGGGCAGTGAAACCCTAAAAATAAATGATGAAAAAAATATCTGTGTACAGTTAGCGGTTTCATAGACCAAATTATATTATATAGTGTGACGTCCTTAATCCACCTCAAGTAAGTCGGTTGCGTTCACACAGGCAAAATAAATCGATTCACAGAAATCGACTCACGTACACTACCTCGACAGGTGGTTTACAGTATCCAGATCACAGGAATCGAATCAGCCTTAAACCGCCTCAGCCGCGCGTTCACATGCGAAATGTAACCCGAACTATACAAGTCGCTTTCTACGAATCGATTTACATCGCCCGTGTGAACACGGCTATAGAAATCTCCATACACATTTACCTCGACCCGTCACCGTATGTGCCATCTACGTTCCCAAATTCACCAAAGTATAACGATACATTTCATTTCTTAACCTTATTGTGATTACCATCGCTACTTAATTCATTAGCAATCTAATCGCCTCACCGGTTTTACCTCTCTGCCTGCTCTTGTTTTGTAACTTGTGCCTGGTATTGTGATTGCTTTTGGGCTAGAGTGCACACCAGCTGGTGGCACTGTTCGTCTGAGTTTTGAAGGCGTCCCTTCTATGGGCGCTGGAATAATCATAAGCCCCGTTCACACAGCACAACTTTAGGCCGAACTAGATAAGGCAAACTAGATGAGGCGAACTAGTGTCATGTCCAGACACAGAGCGGTTTAAGGTGGAAATCGATATCTGCGCAGAGTATCAGCAAAAAACATCTTAGTACCCTTCACATATGTCACATTTAGGTCATAATTCTGCATCATTTAGGTCATGAATTCTGCATCAGTTTTAATTGGGTACGGTCCCCGTACTATAGCTTTATTCAACTTCGTAGGGTCTAAACATATTCTTAATTTATTTGGCTTCCTCACTATTGTAATCGAGTTTACCCATGGCGTCGGTTCATTCTGTTTGACTATCACACCCATCTCTAACATCCGATCCAACTCACTCCAGACAGCATTATTAATGGCGTGTGGAATGCGCCTCGGTGGGTCAATTACCGCTGGTACACTAGTGTCTACATGTATGGTCGCATTCAATTTAACACAACCTAAACCACTGAATAACATTTTATATTTATTTACGCTTGCTCGTTGGTTTGCAGAGACGACTTCTCTTCAATGTTCACCGCCTGCACCCGACTGATGAGGTTTAGGACGACACAGGCATCTTTTTCCCAGGATCGCGCACCCATTGTCGATGACTTGGAACCGTATTGGCTTGCCTCGGATGTCGATGCAGACCTCACCCCGTGGTCGTATTCATTCGCCCAAATACGTTACAAGCCGACATGTCGGCTTGCTGAGCGCCATGTTGGGCATCCTCATGTACTCCAAATGATGTTTGCCTCGGAGCCGGTGTCCAGCTTGAATCGCACTCGCTTGCCGCACACCTCTATGGTCTCGAACCACAGACCTGCCTGCTCATCCATATCTGCAATGGCGCCCACGAACAAATCGTCATACTCGTCATCCTCTTTGTCGTCCCTCACCGGCTCATTCTCACTGACGTCTCCATCCATATTAATTGCATTCACAGGTGCCGCAGGCCTTTGACCATCTCTACACACCTTGGCGAAATGGCCTATTCGCCCACACGTAATACACTGCTTTCCCACTGCAGGACACTTGTCAGGGGTGTGAGAATATCCGCACCGGCTGCAATTAGTAGGCTGAGAGGCCTGTCGTGCTTGGCTGCCCCACCTGTTGCCCCTCCCCCTACTCCCATCACTCTCAGGTGTCGGTGATCGAGTAGGCATTGGAGGGTGTGTCCTGTACGTGTCGCACCGGTTGACCGCATGCACCTCTGCGTCATGCCTGTCGTCACCGCCCCCTGCTGGTTGTTCGTCACTGTGCTCGCTCAGACTGCATATTTCCAAACACTTTTCTAATGTCAAGTTAGACGTCCTGAGCAGCCTGTTTTGTAACTGACGGTCCTGTATGCCACATACCAAACGGTCACATAGCATAGACTCTTCATTACTACCGTACTCGCATAATTCAACCCTGTGCCGCAACTTCTATACCGTCTGAGCCCTGGTTATAGCTGTTTAATTTATAACGCACTATTGTCCTGTTTGACTTCCTGTCACAGTAGCTCCTAAATGCCTCTGTCAACACTCCTATTTTCTCGCGCTCCCCACTCCCGACGTTCATCGTGTGAAATAGCTTCTGCACCGGCAATGTGGAGAAAAGCACAACATTGCACTTTCTCTGGTTTGGATGCCAACCCAGTTGTGCCTGCGAAAAGTTCATACGAGTCATGCCATACCCACCAGTTTAAAGCCAAATTCCCGTCCAACTTCAGGGGCGCCGGTGGTTTCAATCCTTGGAAAGCCATGGTGTTCGTTCTCGAACATCTGACACCATGTAAAGGAAGAGACGATGCGACTGCTTGGATGTCTAAGTAGCAAGTGCTAGTTTATTGTTATTCGATTTACCACGTAACCTGCAGTCATGCACATGCGTGTTCACCGCTGCTGGTACCATCCTGCGCTGGTGAAAATACCATATACTACATAGGCTACTACGCACTCTGGGTTTGTTCCCCACTTGGTCTCTCCACCAGGAGTGAGTGCCTAAGTAGACTATAAACTATGAGAATATAAACAAGGACATTACAGTATAACCCCGTTAAACCAAACTTGAAGGGACCCTAGAAATTTGTGTGGATTAACCGATCATTGGTTTAGCCAAGTTTTGGCTTCGACGTTAACTTGGTTTTGGCAAAAACATGGGTGCATTATGAATGTAATATACAATGTATGTGGACACTTTGATTATTGTTTTTTATGTATATACAGTATAACCCCATTAAACCAAGCTCGGTTAAACCAAATGATCGGTTAATCCAAACTTTATTCGGCAGCCCAGCAAAATACTACCATTTATCATATAGAAAAGTCTCAGATGATCTTATAACCACATGAAAGTTTGGTTTAACCATACCGGAAGTGGCCTGGGGCCCGACAATTCTGTTTGGATTAACCGATAATTTGGATTAACCGAATTTGGTTTAACTAACTTTTTTATATGATAAATGGTAGTATTTTACTGGGCGCTGAAAAAAGTTTGGATTAACCGATCGATTTGTTTAACCGAGCTTGGTTTAACGGGGTTGTACTGTACCACACATCAGTTCCCTTCTCTATATGTTCCCTTCTCTATTTTCTTATCTACTATCTACTATCTACCACCACATGGATGGGGCCGCAGCACCCTCGACCATTTGGTGCGCATGGAGACCTTCATAAGAGATGCTTTCCTTAAGAAGGAGCACGTTGTGGCTGTCTTTTTCAACCTCGAAAAAGCCTATGACACAACCTGGCAGCATGGCATCATGGAGGATCTTCATGCGATTGGCCTTCATGGCCACCTGCCAATTTTGATCAGGAACTTTCTAGCCTTCAGGCATTTCCGCGTCTGTGTCAAGACTACCTATTCCAACCTACACTCACAGGAACTAGGAGTACCTCAAGGCAGGATACTGGCCGTGACCCTTTTCGGGGTCAAGGTCAATGGTATTGCTGCTGCTGAGAGACAGCTACAACCAAGCATAAATGGGATCCATCGATGGTCAGTTCTGAACAGTTTCAAATTTTCCAAGACCAAAACAGTCTGCATGCACTTCTGCCTGCTGCGTAGAATGCATGCAGAACTGGAGCTGACCCTGGATGGGGATCCCATTAAAGTCGTTGAGAAAACCAAATTTCTGGGCCTCATTCTCGACGCAAAACTGTCTTTTGTGCCACATATAAAGTACCTGAAAACAAGATGCCTGAAAGCGCTAGATATTCTCAGGGTACTGTCCAGCTCAGAGTGGGGAGCGGACAGAGATGTTCTGCTCTCCGTGTACAGAACCTTGGTTCGGTCATGAGTGGATTATGGCAGCATAGTATACGGTTCCGCAAAGAAATCATATATTGGGCTGCTAGACACGATCCACCACCAGGGACTGCGCCTGGCCCTTGGGGCCTTCCGCACCTCACCGGTTCAGAGCCTTTACGCCGAAGCCAATGAACCATCACCTAACAACAGGAGAATCAAACTGACCATGCAATATGTAGTCAAGATAAAAACTAATGCATTGAATCCTGCACACAATTGTCTTTTCGAGCAACATGACGAATCCAGATATGAAGCCAGGCCGAAATACATCCGGCCACTGAGGCTCCGAATGAAACCTCATTTGGAGCCCGTGGGCGTGGATTTGGATGTGTTGGAGGATGCCAAAGTCCCAGAACATCCCCCGTGGTCATTGAGAAAGCCATCGGTTATCCTCTGACTCATGGAACTGAGGAAGTCTGGGACACATCCACTCAAGTATCAAGGACTGCATGCAGAGATTCAAGGCCAGTTTGCAGACCACCTCTCCATATACACTGATGGTTCGAAAGACCAAAGCCAGGTAGCTGCTGCGGCAGTCTGCCGACGGGAAAGATTTGGTGTACGTTTGCCTGATCAGAGCTCGATTTTCACTGCAGAAGCCCGAGCACTCCTTCTTGCGTTGGAGTGTATCGAGGTATCCAACCACACTAACTATGTTATATACAGTGATTCGTTCGCTTGCCTCCTGGCTGTTGCTGGACTGAAAACGAATCACCCTATTCTAGCAACGGTCATTTATAAAATGAACCAACTGACAACAGATGGGTATGACATCCATCTGTCCTGGGTGCCTGGCCATGCCGGCATACAAGGAAACGAACGAGCTGATCGGGCTGCGAAGAAGGCCCTGAACTGTGATCTTGAACCGTGTCTGATCCCTCACTCTGATCTGAAACCACTAATAGCCACCCACATAAAATCCAAATGGCAACATGAGCGGGATGAAAACATTAATAAACTTAAAGAAATTGAACCATCTGTGGGAAAGCCACCACAGACTCATGCGGGAGGTCGGCGGGACCAAGTGATCCTTAGCCGCTGCCGTATTGGCCACTCGTGGCTTACACATGCTTTTCTGCTCAAGGGGGAACCTCCCGCTGAATGTGTTGGGTGTCAGTCCCTGCTGACACTCAAACACATTTTACTAAGTTGCATTGATTTGTTGGCCCTGCGCCAACAGTTCTACACTGCAGACAGTATGCATGACCTTTTTACTAAGGTAAAACAGGAAAACATTTTAGCCTTTTTGAGGGCAGCTGAACTGTACCACCTCATATAGTTTACTAAATAGATTCTATCAATTATTAATACCACTTTTCTTTTTCTATGGGAATTTGTTTCTCTTGACCACAAATATATGATTGTGAGCTTTCTAATTTAATGAGTGTCTATTGGCACATAATTGATTGTCTGCTTTTACATGTAAAAGCGATGGTTTGAACAAAAAATAAACATTTCTCACCATGAATATGGCCTATGCTGCCGACACGGCGTAAAGCAACCACCAACCAACCAAACCAACTACCACATGGGATAGTTACTGCTTCGGCCACACCGGCGCCACCTGCGAGTGGCTCAGCTGCGTCGGGTCACTACCGGCTCAAGACCTGCGCTGATATATACTGTATATTAAAGTACCTCTCTTCAGCGACCACTGTGATCGGCAAATCTCTACCAGATACGGGATATATTTCAATGTACAAACTGTCTTTGTTTCATTTGATTGACCTACCGACGTCAGGACACCTGCTATTCCAGGGCACTATTGGTCTGGATGCAGAGTTCTCCATTGAAGACAAGGTATTTTACTATGTATATCGACAACACGTAGCTACTGTGTAAATATGTGTATGTTTTATAAAGATATATGTATGCATATTCTGCATATATGTATCACGGACATCTAAATATGTATGTGTATTCTGTATATTTATTTGTCCATATACACGATGGACACACATATATTATATATATATATAATATATGTGTGTGCATCGTGTATATGGACAAATAAATATACAGAATACACATACATATTTAGATGTCCGTGATATATATATATATATATATATATATATATATATATATATGTAAGCTCACACAGTTGATGATTGATACATAGTCTTTATTGAATATACAATGACAAATCATCGGGATGGGCACACATACGCCCTACCAAAAAGAGAAAAGAAAAAATTCTCAACCAACTTGCTCACACACCGGTGGCAAAACGAACAGTGAGGCACCGCAGGGGTCCCGCGACCCATGTACTGCACCTGCAGCGCCGTCTGGAGGTGCGAACCCGCACCCCCCAATGGTCAGCCCGGAATACACCGGGCAGTGGCACAGTGCGTCGCCTTACACCAGGATATAGCTGTGCTATATACCAGCTATATATATATATATTAGGTTCCGGCAGCGCCCATTAAAAGTCCAGGAATGGTGCTTTTTTCATCAATATTCACATGCTTGTAACTATTTCTGATTGTATATGATTTAGATGAAATTACATAACCTAGCACATCAACATATGTTTTATCCGATGGTGTTGTTGGATAGAATATATAGTAAGTTAGTATTTAAGTAAACTTCATTTGTATGATGAGCGTATTTAGTGAACATTCCTTCATTACTGATGTAAATGAAAACGACTGTGAAAACAGGGTATTTTTAATGGGCTCGCGCTTCCTTGCACTACCTCCTAGAAGGTCAGGGATGGTCTCAGAAGAAGCGCAGTGACCTCGGCTTTCTAACCATATATGGGTTGCCCTATGTCAAAAAGGACAATCAGGTCAAATTCTGCAATTTAAATAATGTTGAAAGCCATACTAGTTTCACAATGATGACACCCATGTAGAAACATGTATTTGACATTGATGTCTATGGAGTTATATCATAAGATATATAATCTAATATTGTACCAAATTTGGGGAAGATCCAACCATTGCTTTAGGTACAGTGAATATTTAAAGATTTATTTAAATCAATATCTTTGGTTTCAGACACTTTTAATCTGTATTTGCAATCAAAATACAGCTTTTCATATTTTTAGTTTGAATTATTGGTATATCTAATATGCATTAGTTCCATATGCTATGTGTGCAAAATTTGAAAGAGATCCAACTATTAGATGATCCACAGTGAGTGTTCAAAGCTTGATGAACAAATTTTTGATTTTGTACACTTTTCTTTTGTATATGCAATCAAAATGCACATTTTGTATTTCTAGATAGAATATTAAAAAGATAATGTGTATTACCTCCAGATGATATGCACTGTCAATTCATAGGATGATACACCAATTCGTTAAGTTACAATCAACATTTAAAATTTATCAAATTAATATATTTGGTTTTCTGACAATGTATCTTTATATGTTCTATCAAAATTCAATATTTTCCATATCTTTGGATATAATATTGATATACATAATATCTATTAGTCTCAGGGAATGGTTATTGTAATACTGTGCCAAATCTGAGGAAGATTCAAGGGGTTGTTTAGCTGCAATGAGCTTTCAAAGATAGGAAAATTGAACAAATTTCACTTACAGATTCTGTTTACATGCAAACAATTACACTTTTTCACATTTTTGGATGCAAATATCTTTTGAATCTCTGCAGATAGAGGTCTGGAAAAAAGAGACTATTACACTGTTATGAATATGTGAACTATTTTGCATTTATTCAGTATTGTTGCAGATTTTCAAGAAAATACCATGCTTTGAAAAAGGCTATTTGGCCAAATGAGAAAGATTTTTTTGTTACAAATTGCACTTTTTGACATTGTCTTATTAAAAATCTGCTTGACAAACTGATTTAGCAATTGGCAGGTTAAATTCCTTTATATATGTACAATGGAAATTGGTTAGCAGAAAACACCTGACATGGTTCCACTTGTTATTATACTTGGTCAAAGTTTCACTTTTAATTGGAAATTAAGACATTTTTATATATTAATTCTTTAAAATTGATTATCTCAAAAACAATAAAATATATAGCCTAACTCTTTTTGGATTTGGGTTTGTAAATTCAACGTCTACAGGAAGGAATAACAATATTGTACCCTGTGCATATTTTAAAATTTCGCTGCCGGTACCTATATATATATATATGTGATGTATAAGCATTATGCGAGTATAAAGCTGCGTAAGGGAACCTATATGTTTATTACTCTGTACTAGTTTATAACACACTATGTTATTGACCAATCGGCTCTCTGTATCTATTCACCTCCTACCACTATGCACTTCGAGCCGCACTTCCGTCGCCTCCACTGTCACTTGCGGTGGCGACGGTGCGACCAATAGCCGACGTCGGGCCGACGGCTGTGTGCTATCTGGAGTTGTGAATGCATGCAGATGCAGTAAAACAGAGTTTTCTTGTGTTCTGGGCAGTTTACATCCAATGTGTTTACTTACAGCAGTTTAGCAACAATTTCCCAGGCCAAACTGCTCAAGACAGTGACAAATAAACCAACAAATCAGTAAATACGCAGTGTAGGCAGTTGCAAACCTTATGTATGTAATCCAATATGGCCACTGAAAGTTGTCTTGTGACATTATTACACCCCCTCTATTCTAACTACACTATATACTACAGTAGCCAGAGTCAGAGTAGATAAAAGTCAGAGGTGAATCTTTTATCTGTGTTACCGTGCTAGTTACTGCATTTAATTCCATAAGTGACTTACCTTGGAATGACACACTACGAAAACAACGTGGTTCCTCAGCTAGCTGCTAGGAGGTGAACAGGAGTTGGTTCCTCACGTGGTTCCTCAGCTAGCTGAATAACAGTGGCTGGCGTATATATATATATATGTATATATATATATATATCAGATAGCATGTTGTTATATATTTGCATGTACAGCATATACCATACATATGGTTATATATTTATTTCACCTCGTCCCCTAGCCTCTTGACTAATTATAGCACAGTGAGAGGGCAGCACGATTCAATTTGTGTTTCCACCTCGCCAAGTACAGACATGGAAGCGTGAGCAGTGACTCAGGCTTTAAACTACTATTTGTAAGTACAGAGTACTTCACTTCACTTATGGGGGGGGGGGGGGGGGGGGGCGGTGGCCATACACTTACTGCATTTATATTATGTGATATGTTTGCCATTGCACGGGTGTTTCAATGTGGAAAATATCTAAGTGTGGGATATTGTGTGCTGGCATTTGGTGAGTAAATTATTTCAACATTGACATTGGCATGTTAGGCTAATTTTGATACCATTGAAATTGTGCTGTCAATACGTGTTGCCAGTCCCCCGAGGGGTGGTCATGTGGTTCTTAGAGAGCTGTAGTCAGACGGACTGCAAAAGCTATTCTATGACACCCTGAACAATCCAGTTCATTATTATTATTATTATCCTCTTCTTTGATGCAGGCTTGTGGTAGCCTATACAAAGCTCGTAGCTCTCAGCTCTAGTGGTATGCATCCTCGAAATCGTACAGGAATGTTTCTCTGGCCCAGGCCCTGTCCAGCGCATTCTTAAATTGATTTATGGTAGCTGCTTCCACTGCTTCTTCCGGTAGCTCATTCCACATGTTTATCACTCGCTCTGAAAAGATGGCCCCTCTGAGTGAGCTGTTGTACCTTGGCTTGAAAAGTTTCTTGGAGTGACTGCTGGTACTGCTTCCCTGTATGTGTCTGAATAGCAAGGCCTCATCCACATTATACTCAGCATTCAGGAACTTCCACGTGTTGATCATGTCCCCACGAAATCTTCTCTATGTGAGGCTTGGCAAGTTGAGTCTCCTGAGTCTGTCTGGATAACTAAGGTCCTTCAGATCTGGCACTAGCTTAGTTAGTTAACCTTCTCTGAACAGCTTCAATGGATTTAATATCCTTCTTCAATGTTGGGTGCCATATAGTCACTCCATACTCTAGCATTGGCCATACTTGGCTCTTGTACAAAGCGATCAGCATTTTTTCGCCCAAGTATTTGAAGGTTCTGCGAATCATTCCCACAATCTTATTAGCTTTGGATACGGTTTGTTGTATATGCTGGGAGAAACTTAGCCTATCGTCTACAAATACTCCTAAGTCTTTCTCTACCTCACTCTCTTCGAGATTTAGTGGCTAGCCAGTAGAATTATCATGCATAACATATGTATAGTCTGGGTGGTGTCTCCCTATTCACATGACCTGGCATATGGACATAGATGCCACACGGCACTATGCACACTATCACACTTACCAGTTGTGATACTATTCAGAGAGCTGTAGTCAGTCGGATTGCAAAGCTCATCTATGACACCATGAACAACCAGTTCATTGTTATATGGACATAGATGCCCAGTCCAGTAGTTGGCTGGGTGTTACACAATGGCCCACTTTAGTACAACTCACATTGGTACTATAATGCACATTCCAAGTCATTCCACTGCCACTCAGTGGACTGGCTACATAAATATATATATATATATATATATATATACTACTAGCTCGATGGGGTCTGTTTACACACAGTCTGACTTGTGGCCAGCTACCCAGCCAAAGTAGTAGGTAATTAACTATGAGGTAATCAACTCTATTATCTGAGGCCATGATTGAGTGTGATAGGCACAAGTATACACTCTCTACTGGCTGTCTACACAGACCCAGACCAGTAGACATCTAAAGTCTGACATACGCCTACCAACAGTGGATATTCCTTGGCCAAGCAAGGAACACATATGGTCTAACTAAGCCCTACCAATGGGCAGTTGTTTAGCACACAAGTGACCCCTTTAATAAAAAGGGAAAAATCATTACTGGGTGTTGGCTTTATTAGGAAAGACCCTACTTTTGTATAAGTTAGGTTTTAAGATGGAGGAAAAATTCCACTTCTTAGAAACTGGATAGTACCCAACTTGTATCAGTTGGAGGAGCAGACTTAACTGCATAGAATATGGGTATTAGTCAGTGATCATGATTGATTGGTGGTTGTTTTACGCCGTGTCGGCAGCATAGGCCATATTCACGGCGAGAAATGTTTGTTTTTTGTTCAAACCATCGCTTTTACATGTAAAAGCAGACAATCAATGATGTGCCAATAGACACCCATTAAATTAGAAAGCTCACAATCATATATTTGTGGTCAAGGGAAACAAATTCCCATAGAAAAAGAAAAATGTTATTAATAATTGCTAGAATCTATTTAGTAAACTATATGAGGTGGTACAGTCCAGCTGCCCTCAAAAAGACTAAAATGTTTTCCTGTTTTACCTTAGTAAAAAGGTCATGCATACTGTCTGCAGTGTAGAACTGTTGGCACAGGGCCAAAGAATCTATGCAACTTAGTAAAATGTGTTTGAGTGTCAGCAGGGACTGACACCCAATACATTCAGGGGGAGGTTCCCCCTTGAGCAGAAAAGCATGTGTAAGCCACGAGTGGCCAATACGGCAGCGGCTAAGGACCACTTGGTCCCGCCGACCTCCCGCATGAGTCTGTGGTGGCTTTCCCACAGATGGTTCAATTTCTTTAAGTTTATTAATGTTTTCATCCCACTCGTGTTGCCATTTGGATTTTATGTGGGTGGCTATTAGTGGTTTCAGATCAGAGTGAGGGATCAGACACGTTCAAGATCACAGCTCAGCGCCTTCTAGGCAGCCCGATCAGCTCGTTTGCTTCCTTGTATGCCGGCATGGCCAGGCACCCAGCACAGGTGGATGTCATACCCATCCATTGTCAGTTGGTTCATTTTATAAATGACCGTTGCTAGAATAGGGTGATTAATTTTCAGTCCAGCAACAGCCAGGAGGCAAGAGAACGAATCACTGTATATAACATAGTTAGTGTGGTTGGATACCTCGATACACTCCAACGCAAGAAGGAGTGCTTGGGCTTCTGCAGTGAAAATCGAGCTCTGATCGGGCAAACATACACCAAATTTTTCCCGTCGGCAGACTGCCGCAGCAGCTACCTGGCTTTCGTCTTTTGAACCATCAGTGTATATGGAGAGGTAGTCTGCAAACTTGCCTTGATTCTCTGCATGCAGTCCTTGGTACTCGAGTGGATGTGTCCCAGACTTCATCAGTTCCCTGAGTCGGAGGATAACCGATGGCTTTCTCAACGACCATGGGGGATGTTCTGGGACTTTGGCATCCTCCAACATGTCCAAATCCACGCCCAAGGCCTCCAAATGAGGTTTCATTCGGAGCCTCAGTGGCCGGATGTAATTTGGCCTGGCTTCATACCTGGATTCATCATGTTGCTCGAATAGACAATTGTGTGCAGGATTCAATGCATTAGTTTTTATCTTGATTACATATTGCATGGCCAGTTTGATTCTCCTGTTGTTAAGTGATGGTTCATTGGCTTCGACGTAAAGGCTCTGAACCGGTGAAGTGCAGAAGGCCCCAAGGGCCAGGCGCAGTCCCTGGTGGTGGATCGTGTCTAGCAGCCCAATATATGATTTCCTTGCGGAACCGTATACTATGCTGCCGTAATCCACTCGTGACCGAACCAAGGTTCTGTATACGGAGAGCAGAACATCTCTGTCCGCTCCCCACTCTGAGCTGGATAGCACTCTCAGAATATCCAGCGCTTTCAGGCATCTTGTTTTCAGGTACTTTATATGTGGCACAAAAGACAGTTTTGCGTCGAAAATGAGGCCCAGAAGTTTGGTTTTCTCAACGACTTTAATGGGATCCCCATCCAGGGTCCCATTAAAGTCATTGAGAAAACCAGTCAGTGATCATGATGCTTCACTACCTTGCACAAAGTGATTAGTTAAATTCACTTTCAAAATTATTGCACTGACTAAATAAGATCAATTGTTACTTATTACAGATTATTCAATAAATCCATACAATATAACATTGCTGTGACCAGTATGGTGTCAGCTACTGCTTCACAAATACATTTAGATCAAGGGCTAATAAATAAGTCATAAGTTACACAGTGCCCTGTAACGTAATAGGAAGCTGTCACAGCTCATTCAATGTTGTAGGCATTCATAGCAGCCTCAGTTATTGCTTAATGTAACCTTAAGTTTGACCCAGATGAGAACTTGTCATAACCATTCTTTAGCTCCTAGCAATATGGTATAAATTTACCATCACTCATGTCAGGCAAAAATGGGAATTAGAAGGATTACCTTCATTTCATTTAGAAATCTTAGACAAGGCCATAAATTGACGTAAGCATAGACCATGGGTGCCTATAAGCATAGACATGAGGTGCCAAAATAGGCAAAGACAAGAGGTTCTAATAACCATAGGTTCTAGTAATACACTTAGTTGCAGTATATATTAAGGGGATACAGATACCACTGGCCTATGCACATGAAATAGAAATGTGCTTTACCTATATTTGGCACAAATAGGTTTGGTGCAAAGAGGTGCAGACTTTGCATGTCTCCATAAGAACCGAGGCCCTGTAAAGAAACAGGGACACAGTCATTGTAGTAAAACATACCCAAGAACACATTGAGTGATGAATTTTTGTTGTGCTTACAGGCACAAAATCAGGTTAGGAAACTGACCTGGATGGCATAAGGCTCGTGATGAAATCAATAGGAGGGCTCAGCCCTCTTTGTGCTTTAGGCATGCTTTATCAGGTATGTACACTATTGTGTATAGTAGTAGGATATGAGTTGGTTTAGTTTGCACCCAGGTTTAAATTATGAAACCATTACTCTCCATAGCTAATTTGAGCAACTTGAAGAGCGGAGGAAGGCATAGGTAGCCATCTTTAACCGTCGGGCTATTCCACCCCCGCTTAAGGCGAGCCTAACGTGTTAATATAAATAATTGTTTCCATGTGAATGTCTTGTGCCTCCTGCCGCCGGTTGTCTGTCATCCTGCCAGCCTGACCCTTGACTAGCAATGTCCGAGGTGGAGAGTTCGACTCCTGACAGACCATGAGCAGAAGGCCTTTATTTAAATAAGATTATAGAGCAATCCAAATAGCAATCTGAAGTTGACCATAGCGGTTAATAATATAAGTCTGGAGGACAGTAAGGAATGCAAGGAACGTTCATGTCACTTCTTAGGAGCTCACCATTTTATTCTTACCTCTTACTAACAGAATGAATTGATCAATAAAACCTATGTTCTTAGTTAAATATAGTTCAACAGTGGAATGTATGTTATAAGCCACATCCCCTCCCATATAATTAAGTTAAATAAGTTTGGAATTTAGACAATAAAAGCCTAAATATCGGCTAAAACATCGGAGCGTGCAAAAACACGTCCGATGGGTCTGGGTCCGAACGCCCCGACCTTCTATCGTTGCTAGGATAGTCACAATCGACGTATCCAAGCAACGCTTTACAGCAGGGAACCCTGCCTCGCAAAATGCGCGCCCGCGCAAAATGCGCACCCGCGCAAAATGCGCGCCCGCGCAAAATGCGCCCCCGCGCAAAATGAGGTCGAGCAGTCTCACCCACTTCACATCTATGGCAGTACCAGGTGTTCAATATTGCACTTCAAGATCATGTTAGTGCTAGTCCATCATAATACCCTAGTGTTTATATGATCATTGTTGCCAGGACATAGAAAACAAACAGTCTGTGATGACTGATAAGATACAACATCATGGTAGATTGTAACCTACCTGTGTGGTCATTAAAGTAACCCCATATCAGCTTATCCTAAAGTGCCGTTATTATGGCCTTTGCTGTCGACACGGCATAAAGCAACCACCAATCAATTGCATATCCTAAAAGTTTGACAACGTGGTAGCTCGTAACCCCACTAGATGTGCTGTTAGATGACATAAAATAGGATTTTCTCCCCAGATGGGGCGATTCGGCAAGGCAACGCTTTGTGGGGATTTGATGAACATAGTCTTTTCATGATAGGGGTTTTAGATTCATAGAATCACTACTCTGATAAAATCTATATGTTTTCGTATACATTCACAGGAAATGTGAAAACAGTATATTAAAATATACCAGGTTTATAATGCTACATATCTACCTAGCCCTATACCAATGGATTGGGGTCTAAATAAAAACAATTCTACTCTGTACAAGTAGAGGCAAATGTCTTAACATTCACAAAGACATCACGATGAAGGGTTCAGAAAAGACAACTTGACTGTAACCCCTTCAGAGAACATTTATGTTCAAAAGAAGTAATTGAACTCAGAATTCAATCACATTAAGAAATCTAGCAATATAAGCTGAAACCGAAATTATTATGTAAGCATTTCACTGTGCTATAATTAGCCAAGAGGAGAGGGGACGAGGTGAAATAGAATAATTATGTGAGACTTACCTGGGTATAGTTGACACATAATTGTTGTTTTACGAGTCCAATAGCCTCTGCTTTTTATAGTACAGCTCCTGCCCACCCTAACCCGGGGTGATGGTAGGAAACTTTGGCTTGCCGAAGGGAGTAAAACAAGAAAACAGGGAAAAAATGGAATAATAATAATTTAGAACATAATTTCGGTAATTAGTGGGTAAAGATTGAATCAAGTTAACGTGCTGCCCTCTCACCGTGCTATAACAAGGCGAGGCTATCGACTCGGTAAGACAACATGTGTATGACATGATTACATGCAATATCTAGTACTAAGAAATTAGTCAAGAATAGTTGCTTTGCCTATATTCACATAATTCATTTCATGCACCGACTAGGACTAATTTAAGTTATATAGTCCATAATATGGCAATGGGGCACTAGCTTCAATAGATATCTAGAAAATCCGCCATATTGGTTTTCATTCCAGCTGAGAGTTAAAATATAAGAACCTATTATTAAAAGAACCTAAGGTGATTCTATATTTTAAATCACCTTAAATAGTTATGTTTACATGTCAAGCACTATAAACCAAATATTCGAAGCCAAAACACCTATCTAGATTTGATTCTATATATCTATGATAAATATTGGTGCATTTCTTAAACATTTGTTGCTGCACAAAAGAGAATGGTATACCAACTTAACAGAACATGTTAATGCTGAAGTCTATGGTATCAGAATTTTAATGTGTACCTCAAAATTATTTTTCCCAGATTATACTTCAAATATCTTCGAAGTTAGTAATTTTAAATGAACGTTAGTTCAAATTGAAGTAAAGTGGATTATTGAAACTCAAACCCATCCGACAATGCAACTTTAACACAGCCATCTGTCTTAGCAACAACATGTTAATTTAATTAAGCATGATTCATAACCATAGTGGGTTTCAATGAGAATAACACTTTAACCCAAGTAGGCATGCACGGCCATCCGTGTTGTAGGATCGGAAAAGAACTGATTGGCTTAGTGAGTGTCAGAATAACGTGACTGAGTGGGATGTATTTTGGGGGGTGATGGTGTATTTATGCTGTCCATAACAGTCTAATGACTTGTTTTCACTGCTAGACAAATAATAGTCTTCTGCCTTAGATTTGTTTGTTTGTTGTTGTTTTACCTCCTAGCAACATCTAAGGTCATATCAGGACGGGTAGAGACTGGTGACAGTGCGCACCCATGGCGACTTTATAGTTCTGTCCCACTGGGAAACCAGGCCGCCAGCACCATGACCTGGTCTCCCACTCAGTCACATTATCCTGACACTGAGCACACCAGTCCATGCCCTGTCCTAATAATGCCGAGCGCCTGGCTAGGAAGCGACAAGTATCAATTTTTAAGTCATTGGTTTGACTCGACCAGGGTTCGACCCCATGATCTACCAACATGGGAGACGGATGCTCTAACTCATTCAGCCATCCCGTCTGGTCTTGACCTTAGATGTTGCCAGGATGTAAAACTCCAACAACCAACCAAGCCTTACTGGTGGTCGGGGTTGAATATTTGATCTCTGACCTCAGATGGGTTCTAGAGGTGTAACCACCCTTCCCCCCTCCCACCCTGCCTCCCCCCCCCCCCTCCCCAATGTGTCACTTCACCCATGTCCAACTTACTGTTTGCCGGATTGAGGAATAATGGACGACAAAGCGCCCCACCACCGAGACGTGGACGCCTCATGGGCGTTCCTCGTTGCCCTGGCAGCGGGGCTGTGTCACTTCATCGTGCTCGGCTTCACGATGGCTTTCAGCATGTTCTACGTCGTCTTCCTGGACACGTTCGGGCAGAGCTCTGTCTACACGTCGTGGATCTCGTCCGTCAACTATGGCATCCTGTGCGCCGTAGGTGAGAGCTGGTTTGGTTGTCATGGTTACTTCTCCCAGAACACTGTTGCCATAGCCGTAACTAGGATTGGATGAGTGTCGATTTGATGATTTGATTGGTGGTATGATTGATTGGCCATATTCACAGCGGGGATGAGTGTCGAAGATGCGAGGCACTAAGGTGGGGGGGGGGGCTATTCCCCTCTCTCACCCCCCCCCCCCCCCCCAAGGAAAATTTAAAATCTAGGGGCTCTGAAATACTATTTCCAGCTATTTCAGGGATGCTACCTTCCGGGTGTTGTTTTTACTTTGTGTGTGTGTGGGGGGGGGGGGGGGGGGGGGGGGCGGGGGGGGGGGGGGAGTGGAATAACTTATTCCCTTCCCCTTAGCTATGGCCCTGTGAAGCGAACTTCTCTCACCCCCCTAGCTATCGTCCTGGCGGACAGGACTGAGAGGGGTGAAGCGAACTCTAGTTCTATCCATATAGAAAACTGTGCCAGTGATCTAGCAAAGATTCTTGTTATACATATATATGTTATATTGTTATATATATATATATATATATATATATATATATATATATCCAGCAAAGGTTTTTGTTATACATATATAATTATGTTATATTGTTATGTATTTATCCAGCAAAGGTTTTTGTTATGCATATATATGTTATATATATATATCCAGCAAAGGTTTTTGTTATACATATATATGTTATATTGTTTTATATATATATATATATATATATACATATATATATATATATATATATATATATATATATATATACAGCAAAGCTTTTTGTTATACATATATAATTATGTTATCATGTAGGGGCCACGACTTGGAATTCAAAACGTCTTGCTTTCTCAATGTGTCTTGAAAAACCAAGACAGTTTAAATATAGAAAAACAAATAGGGGTGAGCTGTCACAGTCTGAAACTACTTTAATATTGAGGATGGAACCTAACAAAATGCCTAATTAAAATGGGCATAAGTAGCTCTTCAAGGTTTCTATGAAGAAAATGCTCCTGAGTATACTATGTTCATAATATTCAATTAAAACTACATTAAAATAAAGAGAGAATCTTATTTTGCCTATAAGTTATAACATTTTGCTGGTTGTATTCTGGAATCAGTCATTTTTACTAGTGAACCCTCATAGTCTATTTAAAAAAGTATTTTTCTTAGAATCAAAATCCTGGACATAGCTAATGAGAAATAACCAACAATATGAACAAATCATGATATATAACATCATATAAGCCATTAGTCTAATGTACACAAACTTAATGAAGACCTCTGAACAACAGCACATTTCACTTCAAATGGCCATATACAAGGTCTTCATTAAGTTGAAGACATTTATTTCTAAAAGATTATAAAAATTATGAAATAGTTAACCTTTTCTGGAGTCATTAACATCGTAACATTTCGTTTCCACTTGCAAGTACTATGAAACTCTGTATCAAACACTGAGTACAGCTACAGTGAAGGAACTATTTTCACCATTTGACACTCTATGGACTGTTACCTTGCTAATATTTTTCTGCTTTTCTCTTTAATCATCACAAATAAGACAAAACCGTAGCAATGAGGTTTCAAATTATTATTACTACTGTTTATAAAGCAAGTGGCATGTGAACTGTCCTAAAAATATCAAGCTTTTTATTGAAAATATTTGATTTTGGAGTCAGATTTGTTTCCATGCTATACTGCTATTTATTGGATGTGAGCATCATTTGACCTACTTAAAAATGTCAGAATATGTTTATTTTCAATCATTCAGATGCAAAATGACATACACATTGAAGAAGCCTGTATATATATATATGTATAGGACTTTGACAGCATTTTGATTTTGTGGTACTGATGTCACAATATTGGTACACAACTTCTGAGAACGACCCATATATGCACATCTATGCATGCATATATACACATATATACGCATATATATATGTGTATATATGTGTATGTATACGCACATCTATATGTGCATATAATTCAAAACCAGACACAATTAATTACTTTTTTGGGCTAATAAATTTATTAATCAGGCTTAATAAATTTTTGTTGAAGTCGGGTCGGGTGAAGTCAGGTCGGGTGAAGTCGGGTTGGGTAAAGTCGGGTTGGGTAAAGTCGGGTCGGGTAAAGTCGGTTCGGGTAAAGTCTGGTTGGGTAATGTCGAGGCAGGTGACGTCAAGGCGGGTAACGTCGAGGCGAAAAACGTCGAGGTGGGTAGCGTCGAGGCGGGTAACGTCGAGTCGGGTAAAGTCAAGGCGGGTAATGTTGAGCCGGGTAAAGTCGAGGCGGGTAACGTCGAGCCGGGTAAAGTCGAGCTGGGTAAAGTCGAGCCGGGTAAAGTGTAGTCGGGTGAAGTGTAGTCGGGTAAAGTCGGGGCTGGTAAAGTCGGGTCGGGTAAAGTCAGGTCGGGTGAACTCGGGTGGAGGAAGTTCGGTCGGGTGAAGTCGGGTGGGGTGAAGTCGAGTCGGGTGAAGTCGAGTCAGGTAAAATCGACCCGGATAAAGTCAAGCGGGGTAAAGTCGAGCGGGGTAAAGACGACCGGGTAAAGACGAGCCGGGTAAAGCCGAGCCAGGTAATGTAGAGCAATGTCGAGTTAGGTAAAGGCATATTTATTGCTATTGATATAATTATGCATTTTAAAAAAAAGAAGACATCCTTTAAAAAAAAAAGTATTCCAGTTCCAAGATTCGAACCGGTTACCCTCTGATCTTGAGACCAACACTCTGCCATCTGACCTACAGAGGAACTGGTGCCAGAATGCTGGGTGGTCCTGAAAGCATGTGAATAACGAATAATCAATATGGCTAGGAATAATATGAACAAAATTCAATAGTAAGGATAATAAATAAATAAATTTGAAAATAAATTCAATAAAATTTAAATAAATATCACCACATCATTGATTCATGACTGACCAGCATGGTGTAGCTAGAGGTGGGCTGGTGGGGGTGGGGGTTGCAGACCAGTGTTGCTGTGTGGTTATTGTCTTACTTTGTGTGTGTGAGGGGGGGGGGGCAGGGGGGGTAGGAGGTGTCAGGTGGGGTAACCCCTACCCTGGCCTATCTGGCTGGCAGGGTTACACCAACACAACTGTTTAATGGTTATTGAAGCATGACTGCTACCAAACCTTGTTTTAAATTTGAGTATAGGGGTACTACCAGTACCAGCACATACTGGGAGGCCCCCCACCCTCACACTTCCCTCACACGCCTCTGGCAAAAGCTAAAAAACCTACAGGGGACCACCCCCCGCACACCCCTTGAGGCAAACCCACTACAAACAGCCACAAACCAACTTACCACCTTCATCAACAGAACAAATCCACAACTGTGCTTACCAAACACATGCCTACAAACCCTCGCCAGAGATGCCCCCCCGCCGAGAGGACGTCATCAACAATGCCATAGACCTCCATTCCGCCCACGACTTTGACTGCCCCTTCACCAAGACCGAGCTCGAAAGGACCCTCCACCCCCTACCCTCCACCCCCTACCCCCCACCCCCTACTGCTGCCGTAGGCCCGACGGCGGCTGCTGCCGTCGAGCTGACGGCAGGAGGTTGGACAAAACAACGTAGGCCCGACACAATATATTTATTCAAAATTAATAGAAAACCTTATATATTTAATATAATCTTTTTGGTAAAGATGTTTTCTATATGTGTACCAAGCGATTTGTTTCTAAGTGGTGTGTTATTAGAGATATTTCACTTTTTCTCTATGGGTTAGGGTTAGGGTTACGGTTAGGGTTAGTGAAAAGTGAAATATCTCTAAAACCACACAACCTATTAACAAATCGCTTGGTACACATATAGAAAACATTTTTACCAAAAAGATTATATTAAATTTATAAGGTTTTCTATTAATCTTGAATAAATATATTGTGTCGGGCCTAAGGCGTTTGCCGGAAAAAACCAAGATGGCGGTGCTTCGACAACATTCCATACTGAATAATTTAAATCGTATTAACACGAATAATTCCATTAATACGTCATAATATGTTACAAAACTTTTACAAAATAATCTAAACATATTAATAAACAAACCTGTTAAATAATTCCTTAAAATTCCTGCGATTTCTGGAGTTATTTGTTGAAAAAGAACGCTGCTCAACGATCACACGTGTTCCGCTGGCGACTCGAGCCGGAAACCATATTTAAAGAACTGCGCATGCGTGGATCACCACCGTCGGCCCGACGGTGGCTCGATGGTGGCCCACATGTGGAAAATGAATGGAAACCACCGGCGGCCCACCACCATTGGCCCGACGGTGGCTCGATGGTGGCCCACATGTGGAAAATGAATGGAAACCAGCGGCGGCCCACCACCGTCGGCCCGACATTGGCTCGACGGTGGCCCAAATGTGCAAAAGATTGAAACCCAGCGGCGGGACACCACCGTTGGCCCGACGTTGGCTCGATGGTGGCCCAAATGTGCAAAACGATTGAAAACCAGCGGCGGAACACCACCATCTGCCCGACCGTGGCTCGATGGTGGCCCAAATGTACAATCGTAATAAATTACAACACTTTTACAAAATAATCTACACATATTAATAAACAAACCTGTTAAATAATTCCTTAAAATTCCTGCGATTTCTGGAGTTATTTGTTGAAAAAGAACGCTGCTCAACGATCACACGTGTTCCGCTGGCGACTCGAGCCGGAAACCATATTTAAAGAACTGCGCATGCTGGATCACCCCGTCGGCCACGGTGGCGATGGCCTGTGGATCGACCACGGCGCCCTGGCCCGACGGTGGCTCGATGGTGGCCCACATGTGGAAAATGAATGGAAACCACCGGCGGCCCACCACCGTTGGCCCGACGGTGGCTCGATGGTGGCCCAAATGTGCAAACTGAGTGAAAACCAGCGGCGGCCCACCACCGTCGGCCCGATGTTGGCTCGACGGTGGCCCAAATGTGCAAAAGATTGAAACCCAGCGGCGGGACACCACCGTCGGCCCGACGTTGGCTCGATGGTGGCCCAAATGTGCAAAACAATTGAAAACCAGCGGCGGAACACCACCATCGGCCCGACCGTGGCTCAACGGTGGCCCAAATGTACAAAAAGATTGAAACCCAGCGGCAGCCCACCACCGTCGGCCCGATGGTGGCCCGACGGTGGGAAATATGTGCCGACAGTGCGACCAATAGCCAACGTCGGCCCGACGGCTGTATGCTATCTGGGATAGTAGTCACTGACTCACTCAACGCAGTCCGCAAGATCAAGGACCACAAAGGTAGCCACTCTCTGGCCACCTTGATCCAGAACACCATCGCCACCAGACATGAAGCTTGCCTCGACACAGTGCTGGTCTGGGTTCCTTCCCACATAGGACTTTCCAGTAATGACCATGCCAACTCAGGTGCTCTGGACGGTTCTCGCTGCCCTGAGATCGACCTCGTCATAGGTGACTCCCTGTCCAAGCTCAAAGCCTCCTGCGCTAGAGCCACCAAAGCCCTGTGGGACACCTCCCTCCACCGCGACACCACAACGAACCCATACTCTATCAGTATGCCTACTAGTCCCAAAAGACCTCTCTGCTTCCGTGCAAGAGGCGGTCACGTGCTTCAGGACTGGATACAGGCAGTTCATCGCCACCCCTGCATTGCAACGATGTCCCTGTGGTGACCAAATCTTCAACGTCGCCCACATCCTGGCATTATGTTTGGCCTTTGACAGGACCGCCATCTGAGACTTCCTCGGCCCTGCACACAACCTGTCTGACAACCGAGCTGCGCTCGACATCCTCACAAGGCTCTCCAAGTCCTCTTGGGAGCCACTCGGCAGATTCTATAGACAGAACTACCACACCTTCGAGATCGGCGGCGGCCCTGAACCTGTCGCTGATGACTCTGAACCCGACAGTAGCGATGGTGACTAGCAACCACCAACCTGCAGGGTTGCACATGGTCAAACCAGAGAGCCCCATGAGGTCCCATCGGGGAGCCCCATGAGGTCTCCCATCAGGGAGCCCTGTGAGGTCCCACCAGGGAGCCCTGTGAGGTCCCAGTCAGGGACCCCTCAGTGAGGTCCCACCAGGTGGCCCCATGAGGCCCCATCGGGGTGCCCCATGAGGCCCCATCAGGGAACCCCATGAGGTCCCATCAGGGAGCCCCATGAGGTCCCATCAGGGAGCCCTATGTGGCCCCAAAACAAATCCAAAGCTAAAATAAATGGGAGATAACTAACCCCGACCCACCCACCACCCCTGGCTCACACCCCGCCAGGGCTCAGCACAACACCCCCCCAGGCCCAGAGCCCCATGAGATCCCGACCACAAAAAGAACAACAAAAAACCACGCATAAAAAAAAACCACAACCCACTAAAAACCTCACACACCAAGAGCCCCGTGAGGTCCCAGACACTGCACCCACACCGGGAGCCCTGTGCGGTCCCGGATACACCGGGTGTGACAGCCTCGAGCCCCGTGCCCACAACGTCGGTTCCCGCTTCAATCACCAATGGAGTGGGTGCTGGGGCCATGGACACCAAGTCACACCCACCAACCATACCCCGGTCCAGGAGCTCTGTTGGCCCTGGATCACCCACCCTGCAATGGGGGCCTGGAGGACCAATGCCCCATGAGCAATCTTCATACAGAAAAAGTGAAATATCTATAAAACCACACCACCTAGAAATAAACTGATTGGAACACATATAGCAAACATATTCAAGGAACAGATTATATTAAATTTAAATGGTTAGGGTTCTGCATTTCTATTAATTTTGAATAAAATTGACGTGTTGCACTGCACGTACCGGCAAACTCAATGCATTGTCAATGGCCGCGCCCATGGCCCTGTAGCCAACGACACCAGATCCCGCTTTGCTCTCCAGTCGAAGTACAGGACCGTGGGCCCCAAGAACGTGTTGCCACCTGCCGGGACACCGCCGCACCACGCCACCACAATAGCTGCAGGAAGGTGTGTGGCTGCTAAATGCTAGGAGGTGGTGGAGATGTGTGCTGGATAGATGCTCCCACCACCTGTATTTATACCCCAAGGGGGGACTTAGCAGCTGCCAGCCCAACTCAACCCTTACTTGAGGTTTGAGGGTCATAGAGGTGGTGACCAGAGGTGGTGATATTTTGCCGAGGTGGCGACCAGAGGTGGCGACATAGACTCACCACCTCCAGAGGTGGCAACCAGAGGTGGTGACAGGAGAGGTCGCACCTACAGCATGTGTCCCAATGCACCTCCATTACTCCCCTCTGATGTCATCCTTCAAAGCCATGTGAGGAAACGGCAAAGAACACATGGTACATATTGTCTCTGTAATAAATAAACTGTGAATAACTTAGAAATGCTAGAATAACTATGTGGCATGTTGTTATTGACGGAGAATATTGATCAAATAGGTGAAAAAACGACTTGTTGTCCGCATAAGACATTTGTCCGTTAGACACAGAAGCAATGCTATTAAATTAAAAGGGTGCCGTGAATGGGACCAGCACTTTTCGCTGTTATTCACAGAGATTCTTTATTGACAGGGGCCATTATTGACAGAGTAGACTGTATTTACGTATATTTAACGTGTGTTGATTCAGCAGAGGAAATTTCAATCACTCTACTTAAGAGGAAATTTCAATCGCAAATAAAACAACAATTAAATCCGTTGTTAGATAAACATGTTGTGCATTTCAAATAACACTTCTCTAAATTTATGTAGCTAGAGTTGTTGTCATGTCCTCCAAATATCGCAGGACAACCAATATCTCCAAAGTTGACCTTTTAAAATTTAAGTCATTTCAAACGAAATTAAAGTAGATTATAAAGACCAACCTATTACATTTATTTTATAAAGATGACAGAAACTCGATCAGATTATGCGATACTAACTGATGTGTTGGTGTTTATTTCACAGGCCCTATCGCAAGTGTGATGGTAAAATACTATGGTTGCCGAGTGACAGTGTTTGCCGGTGGCCTCCTGTCGGCCGCAGGTCTCGTTGCAAGTTCCTATGCACACAGTGTCTTAACACTGATCATTACATTTGGACTTATATCAGGTAAGAGTGGAAGCTGTCAACAGCTTTCCTTTTTCAACACTTGTTCCAGCATTCTGGTTATACAATCTTAATCTAATATCATAATATCGTATTGTTTATTGGATCCATAAAATCATAAGTATTTATCGTATAGTTATACGAATCTTACCTGGGTACAGATGATGGATAACTCTTGTTTTCCCGAGGTACAAGCCTCGGATAGTCATGGGCTAGGGAGAAGGAAACAACATTCGGGTACAGCAATCTTCACCTAATTATTCAGGATAAAAATGAGCTTAATGATTGGAACTCATAATGTTTTCGTTTTGGCACAAGCAAACGTAATAGTCGTGGCAGGGTGTGGTGGGCGGGCCCTAGCCCACGACTATCCGAGGCTTGTACCTCGGGAAAACAAGAGTTATCCATCATCTGTACCCAGGTAAGATTCGTATAACTATACTATTTTACCTCGGTACTAAGCCTCTGGCTACTCATGGTCGAGGGAGACCTTTTTTTCTTTGGTAAATAATAAGTCTTTTGTCAGTGCCGAAGCACTGGTCTTCCAGCCATTTTTCAATTCAGTGTTATTTACACAAAAGTATATAGAATCAGCTGTACAATACCTGTTGAATACACAATTCAATGAAATTCTGAAACCCAAAAGTTCTATAACAATATGGTTCAGTAGTGTCATATAACCAGATCAATATTAGTCAGATCAATGTGAGTATTTGCATAGTATTTAGACTGTAAGCACAAGTTATCTTCTGTATTCAGTTAGTAAACTTGTAGTAAGTTTTAATGTTCAGTTGCCTCATTTCTATCCTCAATTATCTGATGAACATAGCAATGTTTCAGTTGTAATATTAAAATTGTATAAGTCTCACCCATCTTCTTAGTTGGTGAGTAGGTGGGTTGCAACCCCGCTCGTCTTCTCTGGTCGTTTGTTGTAATGTTTAGCAAATGACCTTGCCGTCTTCCAGCCGGCATGTGCTAGGATTCTCTTCACTAAGATTCCCAACTGTCTCGCTTTCGAGACCATGGCACCTCTCGTAGAGTGAGAGGCATAGCGTCCTGTATTGACGCCCGCTGACTTGAGCACGTTAATCGTCAATCTGGTGAGCGTGTCTCTAGAGATAGCCTTATGTGGCTTGATGAAGCTTATCAAAAGCTGTCTGGAATTATGTATTGCTTTCGTCTTGGATATATAAGCCCTAATGGCTGACACTACACATAGCTTCCTATCTTGTGGGAAACTAGTTAAATGAATCGAGGAGAGTGGATCTCCCGTACAGTTTGATTTTAATAACTTGTCCAAATCAAACGTGGCCTCATTGTCATCGATGTCTATGCCATGAAGTGAAAGGGCAACAATTGTTTGGCCCCTATGGCCGGTCACTAAGAGTAACAGTACAGCTAATTTGTAGCCTAGCTGTTTAATCGATAGATGTCTATTACTAGGCCATTGTTGAAATAACTTAAATACCACTGAGACATCCCAAAACCTATTATATTTTGGCTTTGGAGGGTTTCTTTCATAAACCGATCTCATGAACCAATGGAGAACCTCGTGTTTGCCAATTGTTTCTCCATCAATTCTTGGTAAGATGACTGATAGTGCACATCGAGCTGCATTGATGGCACCAATAACCTAGTCCGTCATCCTCCATCATTCGTAAGAAATGGACCACCTGGGCAATGGATGGTTCCATTGGCTTAACTTTATGTATCAAACAATAAATGCCCCATTTCTTTAGGTAACTGGAATATAGTTTAACGGTCCCTGGTCTCCATGCATGCGAAATTAACCTATTTTGGGTGATTTTATCTAAGCCAAATTTTTGTAAATATCTACTTAAAAAAGGAATGCCAATAGGGGTGTCATGGATATGCCCCCCAGGTTTGTTACTTGGCCTTGGTGTTGTAGGTTTAGTGGCCCTCTGGGGAATTTTAAAGAGTCTTTCGCTCCCCATTCTACTGCCGCTCGCCAGGGTTGAGTGTTCCATTCTGCCACTATGAGCACTGCATGTGCCTCATCCAGCCTGATCTTCCTTGCTACTCTGCTGATTAGGCTGAATGGGGGAAAGATATAATAAAATTTATCATTCCAGATCATAGAGAAAGCATGAACTTTCCAGGCGTCTGGCTCGGGATGCCACGAAAAATATCTATCAATTTTCTTGTTTCTAAGTGAGGCAAACAGATCTACTTCTGGGGTTCCCCATTTTTGGCAAATCATGTCATCATTCAATGACCATTCTAAATGATCATGGAAATGGCGACTTTTAGTGTCTGCTAATGTATTCTGGCTAATTGGTATATGTGCTACTGTCAGCCAAACTGGTTGTTTTTGAGCCCAATTCCAAATTTGTTTTGCTAGTTCATTACATGGCTTGGACTTTGTCCCTCCCATGTTTCGAATATAGGCCATAGCGGTAGTGTTATCAGTTAAGACTTGTACATTGAATTTAGGCACTTGCACTAAATTCCTTAAACCTAAATAGATGGCCCGTAATTCTAATACATTTATGTGATCATTTATTTCATCATCTAGCCAACGGCCTCCTGTAGCGAGATGATCCCTATGGGCGCCCCAACCTTCTAAAGAGGCATCGGTTGTGACTACCGTGTTAGGTTCATCCATCCTGATAGGATTGTGTGAATGATGAATGTGGTCTAGCCACCATTGGATATCATCGTGACCATCTTTGGATATGGTCATAAGACCTTCGAAATTACCTTTAGTTTTGACTAACGCGTGATTTTTGTCTATCTCAAGGGACTTGATATGTGCTTTACCATATAATATGGCTGGTCCGTAAGCTACCATAATTCCAACAAGTGCTGCGACTTGCCTTATTTTTGGTCTCTTTAATTTTAATAAATTCAACGCTGTAGTTTTAAATTTGTCTATCTTGTCAGGTGTTAATGAGATCGTCATTTGTTCAGTATCAATAAAGAAACCTAAGCATTTTAAATATTTTGTAGGTATTAGTACAGATTTAGTATCATGTATGTAAAAACCCACCCGACGCAATGTGTGACATAGGTAATTTATTGCTGTTTGACAATCCTGTTGTGTTTGCACCACAATGAAGGAATCATCAATGTAAGGGAACATTACATGTTCTTTCTTGGCCATTTCGAAAAAAATTGGTTTTAACAATTTAGTAAACAACCTTGGTGCGCAAGCCAAGCCGTTTGGCAAACAAGTAAACTGGTAGATTTGTCAACACTAGCGAGCCAAGAACGAGGTGTTACTAGGTCTCGAGCTGTTTCTAAAGAAAACATTTTGAAATGTTTGTATTCTACCAATTTATTGAGTGTGGTTAAATCTAGAATCATTCTCACATCACCATTAGGTTTGGGTCTGGAAAATATATTGGAAATATACTCCCCATTAGTATGTTGAACTGGTTCAATAATACCTTTAATTGACTTAATTTATTGACTTCTTGAGCTAATGCTTGTTGTTCGTCTAAAGCTAGACGATAGGGAAAAGGTATATTTGTTTGAACGGGGTTTTCTATGAAAGGAATAGTGACCCCTTGGACAATATTAAAGATTGTTTGGTTCTGTGTAATTTTCTCCCAATCACTCAAATGGTTGGCAATGTTGCATGCCTGAAAGTCGCTTACAGTGGTCTGCATTGCGGCTTCTACTTGTTGACTGGCCTGGGGAACGGCTTCTGGGAGGTTGTTTCCCTCCTGAAGGGGCGGTTGCTGTCGTTCCAGCCGTACTGGTTCCGCTGTCCCCTTCCCCTCGCCTGATAGGCGAAGTTCCCGCTGCCGAACCGGCTGCCACGTTGACCGGTCCGCCGGCTTTGAAAATCCGAACGGACTTTCTTGTACCTTGTAGCGTTGTCGGTCTTTTGGGAATCTAGATGTTTAGACTGCTTGGCCACTGTTTCGACCTGTTTGAACAGGTATTGGAGTTGGCCGCCGAACATATTGGCTTGCCCTTAATAGGCTTTGGCGGGAGGAAGAGGGTATATTCCTTCCCATTGTTGTCGACGATTTTCTTCGATCGGCTACCTCCTTGCCTGCATCGGTTGTGACCAATTTGAAGACGTTTTCGAAACGCATGTAAGACAAGAAATTGCTGGTTGCCGTTAACACAGCCATTCCTGCATCCATATCAGAGCACAGAGTGGAGAATTTATTGTCCGTCATCATATGGTTGGCGATTGGCGTGACAGCTGCCAAGGCCGCAAGAACGCCTTTGTGGACTGTGTGCAAGCACGCCTCAAATTTCTTGCGGTCA
This sequence comes from Branchipolynoe longqiensis, assembly GCA_030323885.1. NCBI lineage: Eukaryota > Metazoa > Annelida > Polychaeta > Phyllodocida > Polynoidae > Branchipolynoe > Branchipolynoe longqiensis. Next base: position 51,556,740 of record CM059197.1, read on the forward strand.
TCACTCATGGTGACGTCCGTGTCCATCTTGTTGCGCGAGGCTTCTGGGATGCCCTTGATCCCCGTGTATTTCTCGCCGAACTTCGTGATTATTTCGGCGGGTTTGAAGGTGTGGAAATGACCTTTTATTATTTTCCTCGTCAGGGTACAGGTGTTTATTTTCTTTTTCTTTTCCACCCTGATCTTCTTGACCACCTTCCCAGTGATCTGGACATACTTGCCGGTATGTTCTGTGTCAGACTCAGAGTCCATAGTCTTCTTCTTCTTTGACTTGGACTTCTTCTTTGTCCGTTTAACCTTGCGTGTTTTATTGCGCGCCTTGTAGTATTGGTCCCCGTCGGAGGACTCTTTCTTTGATCTCTTCCGCTTCTTTGTGTGGAACTCGATTTCCGAGTCTGTAATCTGCTGTGGCTCAGACATATCCTCCCACTCCAACTCTTCTGATGCGGATGCGGGAGCTTTCGCGGAGGCTTTACCGACGGGACTTGGGAGCAGATGTTTCAGCTGCTCACGAATGAGCCGAACCACATGGTCGTCGGCGTTGGACAGCCCTGCCTCAGGAGAGCGGTCACGTGACCGGGCGGACTCCAGTCCAGGGGTCGCGTCGCCCTCACTGAACGAGTGTGGTACACCTTGGTTACCATGCTTCGCAGCCATCTCGAGTCATCTGTAACAACCAAAAGGTGTATTAGTATGTACTCAAGGAGCAACTGAACACTTGGAACAGTGCTAAAAAGTGCTCTCCAGCACTAATGGGCATTAAATCCGTATTTACACCGGTTTAATCCAGGCATGATAAGCTAAATTGTATGTCGAAAGTGCGACGGTTGGACGAACCAAACCGAAACCAATCGAGGGGTAGGGATCAGTGTACTGTTCCCTCCCACACTCTCTGCATCATACACTTCTTCCTCCCGTGGCTACTACGCCAACGAGTTGAAGAAAATGCTATGAAACTCTGAGGTATGCCTTAACCTGGGGAAATCTATTAATATTCCCGAATCTATCTAAACGATGAATTGACTACAGCCAAACATCTCTCCGTTTGGCAACGGGCGGCAAAAACAAAATGGAGGTGCGTCCAAAAAATCTACAGCACCAGATAACAAACGCAAATCATGAATAACAAAGTTAACATGAGGATAGACAACATGAAAAGTTGTTCAGTGTATGCTATGTGCATTCGTAATCTTCCATGTAAGTTCTTGTTCCTGTACTTACTCTGGAAACTTGGTATTACGTTGGTAAAAACTGCTGAGCTGCTCATAAGATCCTCCCATTATGAGCAGAATATGCTAATTGCTGTACCCTGATGTTGCTTCCTCCTCCCTCGACCACGAGTAGCCAGAGGTTTAGTACCGAGGTAAAACTTGAGTATACTATGATACAGGTAACTAAACATCAGTTGACCAATTTCTTCTCTTTTTTAATTTGTTTTGTTTGCTACATTAGTTAACGAAGCAAGGGAATTTTCTATCACAAACAATTAGTCTTCCTCATTTTACCTCTTATTGTGTGGATCGGAGGATCCGAACCCATGGGTTCATGGGTTCGAACCCTGGTCCAGTCAAACGAATGACTTAAAAATGTATACTTGTCACTTCCAGGACTGGCACTCAGCATTGTTAGGATAGTGCAAGGACTGGTGTGCTCAGTGTCAGGATAATGTGACTGAGTGGGATATCAGGTCATGGTGCTGGTGGCCTAGTCTCCCAGTGGGGTGGCAGTATAAAGTCACCATGAATTCGCACTGTCACAAGTTTGTACCCGTCCTGATATGGGAAATTAATTTTGGCAAGCATGTCAAAATTCTGACACCGTAGGCGTAAGCAGTAACAGGTTATATTAAATAGGTGTAATATGCCCTTCTATGCAGCAGCAAATGCCTAATAAGCGCACCAGTATCTAAGTTGGATATGTAGAATCAAACCGAGGTCAGCGTTTTTGTTTGAAAATGTGATGCTTTCATCGGACTATGCAACTTTAGGCTTTTAATATTTGCATACTTGTATTTATGTTGTTCTTTTTTCTCTTCCCCTCCTCCCTTCCTCCTTTATTTTCCTTGCAGGGACTGGGTATGGATTGGTGTTCACAGGCTGCATTGTTGTGATAAGTGAATATTTTGTCAAGTACCGTGTCTTCGCCATGGGGTTATCCCTTGCGGGCGGTGGCCTTGGCAACATTGCGTTCCCTTGGTTACTCGGTCCGCTTTTGCGCAAATACGACTGGAGGTCGGTGATCATGCTAACAGGTGCCGTCACCCTGCACATCTGCGCTGCTTCTCTCATCATGCGACCCATATCAACGGGTTGCAAGCATATCCCCCAGCCGAACCCGGAGCTGCGGAAGGACCGCTTGTCATGGCGGGAGAAACTGTCAAAGTATTCCAGCGTGCGCTTATTTTCCAATCTCTCCTTCTGGATGGTCTGCATCAACACGTTGCTGTACAGCTTCAGCATGTCCATGCTGTACACGCACATCTCGAGCTTTGCGCTGGACCTCAACATTGACCTAATTAACCGCAACATGGTGCTCTCCTGCCTAGGATTCTCTGGCATGCTTGGTCGTTTAGTGCTGGGGGGCGTCGCCCTCCTTCCCGGCATCAACACGCCGCTGTTGTTCTCAGCGTGCTATTTTGTTGCCGGCGTATCAATTTTGTTCCTTGCGGTGCAGACGACCTCCGCCGGGCTGGGCATCTTCTGCGCAATGTACGGGTTGTTCGCTGCTGGCTACGGGCCGTTGCTCTCAGAGGTCACCTATATGATCTGTGGCCGGGATGACTTTGCGGCGGGCTATGGCTTGTTAATGTTGTTCACGGCAGTTGGTCAAATCCTGGGTGCACCCATCGCAGGTGAGTGCAAGACTTTAATTACTACTATGGGAAGTCATGTACACAGCACGTTCCGTATCGGATATTGAATGCTTGTTTGTTTGTTGTTGTTTTACGTCCCAGCAACATATAGGGTCATATCAGGACGGGTACCAACATGTGACAGTGTACACTCATTGCAACTTTATAGTGCTGCCCCACTAGGAGACCAGGCCACCAGCACCATGACCTGATATCCCACTCAGTCACGTTATCCTGACACTGAGCTAACCAGTCCTTGCTCTATCCTAATTATGCCAAGTGTCTGGCTAGGAAGTGACAAGTATCAATTTTTAAGTCACTGGTTTGACTCGACCATCGGATATTGGATAAAGTACTAAACCAGACCAAATTTCAGTTTCTTTTTTTTATTTGTACATACTGTAATGGTAAATAATTATATCAAATATATATTTATGGTTTATATAGTTATATGGTATTTTCTGTAATTTTGGTACTTTGCATAAGGTTCAGCGTAAAGTGTATATATTTCCATATGCGCATACGATATTAACCCCAACAATCGGTTAAAATTGACACCCTAATTCCCCCTATTAGTAGGTCTTAGCAAGAGTGAACTGTGCTGTGATTAATATGACTGAAACTTCTCCCTTGTCTCTGTATTACTTGTTCCCATTGTATGGTGTTTTATTCCATATATCTATTCCGTGTAGGATCAAATTGAATATATTTGGGTTTTTTAAACTGGTTTTGTATCTACATTTGTATCTAGGTACAAAACTGTATATATATATCTGTGTGCTATATGATTTATTATGTGAATATAAATAAAGAATAGTCCCTAATGTTCTCAGTGCTCCTTCTGGGCACCTCTCGCTTCCCAACTCCCCTTATTCTCAGCAGCCCCCCTGTACACCCAGCATTCTCTGCTTCCCCTTTCCTGGGAACCGACTCCAATGGTCTCCCAGCTCTCACTTATATCGACTGGATAATTCATTATCATTATATAAAAAGGCGGAGCAGCTCCTCCATTATTATTGTTCAAATTATTACTGTGCAGTAATATTCCTGCCATTTAATTGTGTTAATATGTATATCGACCTATCACGGTCCGACTTGATCGATCTCGCCCTGCACTACTGCAGCGCCACTGAGTGTTGGCGCCCTGCGAACCTTCACTCAGCCATTCTGCGCCGGGCTTTCAAATCGACCACTTCGGCTGTTCGTCGCTCGCCGGCCGTCTGCCAGCCATCTGCTTGTCATTCGCCTGCTGTTCGTCATTTTCTCAATTCAAGTTGTGTGCTATGGTATTTTGTCATGAGTGTGGTGAGGGCCATAAAAAGGACGACAAAGTAGCTTGTGTGCGTTATCAGCAAGAAACGAAGAGTACACGGCACTCTTTATGGCTGCTAAGGGGAAGAAGCAGGCGGACGATGTGGAAGTGGAGGTGGTGGATGAGTCGCTTTCCTCATTAACTATTGATGACTGTGAGGAATGCTAAGGAGGATATAGCGAGAATCGAGACGGAAATTAGAGTCGGTGCGTTGGAGGGGCACCGGAGGGAGGTGCAGCCGATAAGGGACGACCAGCTGGCAGGACGACGGTGAGAGCATTCGGCCGAGAATGTGGATGAATTGAGGCTGCCGGCACCCACGTGGAATGTGGGTGTGTTGACTCCGGGCGCGCTGGGTGCTACGACCGGGTTTTCCAACTTCGGTCGCTCCAGAGTGCGAACGAGGGACGGTGGCGGACGACGACGAACACGCAGCCGCAGTTACAGCATCTCGAGCCGGCGACGACACAGTAAGTGGGCTTTAAAGCCCTACATGGTGGGTGGCAAGGAGGTGCGCCGTCTGAATGGCTATGAAGGGATTGCTGCAACGGGTTTGTGGTGCTTAGATATTCAAGAGCTGTGAGTGACAGATTATAGGGCTATTATTGAGCATATTGTCTTTATAATTGTTAGAGCCTGTGACGACTATTTCAAAGATTCAGCCCACATGGACTATGCGCTGGTGGTGCGCAAGTCAGTGGAGCAAATGGGGATGGTGGCATTTGCTAAGGTTAATTCAGGTGAGAGTGTGGTGCACTATGGTCCGCAGAATGCAAAGGTGTGCAAGGCGGGTGCTGGTGGTTCGTATGGGAGGAAGAGTACGAGCACTGGTTATAAACCGACACACTGCTGCTACCTATGGAACGGCGAGGAGGGGTGCAGCAGGACGGAGGAAGAGTGTAATTATGAGCATAAGTGTTTTAAGTGCGCTTCAAAGAACCATAAGAAATATAAATGTAAAGAATGAAAAGTGCCGGTGGCTCAGCCGAATTCATTTATAGCTAACTCCCGGAATGTGCGAACCCCTGACCTGTGTGCATTGGACAACAATCATAGGGCCAATTATTCACCAGTCGACTGCGACATTCCTGAGCTAATTGCAATTGAGCCTTCAGACTCTTCAGCCGGGGCGCGTGTGCAACTGGGCGCATGTGGCCACGCGCCACCAGTTGTTGACTTAGGTGAACGGACAGCGAGTCACATCCTACATGGCATTGATCCTAACAACACTGCAGGACATGACAGACTGTGTTGGACATACCCCGCTGGGTTAGGCAAGGACAAACAATTTTTGGTAGAGAATTGTGACAATGGTTGTCTATAGGTGTCTGTTGCTGAGACTGTATATTGCATGCCTGTACAATTTTCTGTTGCTCTCAAATGTGTTTATGGTATATGTATTTGTACGCATTATATTGCTGGAATTCCCACTCAATTAAAACCATGCAGGGTGTTCGCTGAATGTTTTTTCTGGGGGGAGGTCAACCCGGATTGGTGGTATATTTTATCTGGTACGGTTTTCGGATTCAGGGCTATTAATAAAAATTGCACCGTTACCTATGATGTTGGTAGAAATAAAAGCTCAGTTGAGCATAAAAAAATAATTACGGATAAGTTTAGGGAACAGCTTCAGGCAAATATAATATCAGAGACTAGGGAGAAGCCTAAATGTGTCCATAATGTTTTTGTAGTGCCGAAGGATGACGACAGTGGCCGTATGGTGGTGGACTGTAGTAGACCGGAGGTGTCTGTGAATGACCATACGGGACAAGTCACTGAAAAATGTTCATACAACTCAATAGATAATGTCGTCCATATAATGCAGTGCAGGGACTATCTTTGTACTATAGATATCAAGAATGCATATAGAGCGGTGTCTATTCACCCGGACGATAGGCTTAGGCAGGGATTGTTGGGCCCTCTTGATGATAGTGGGAGAAGCACTTATTACCTTTATAATCGCTTATATATGGGCCTGTCGTCCAGCCCCTATATATTCTCGCGTCTTTCAGACTTTTCCATTAGATGTGTGGCAAGGGAGGGGGTTATGACAGTCGTCAATTACTTGGACCTTGGTAGGTCGAAAATGGAAGCTTTAGCATGCCAATGGACCGTCATGTCGATTTTGCATAGAATTGGATTCTTTATTAATTATAAGAAAGTTACAGCTGCTGAAACTAAAGTGAGATTCCTTGGTATATTTAATGATAGTGTTAAATTGGAATTAACATTACCAGAGGATAAGTTGGAGAAAACTATTGCAATACTTTATAAATTGAAGGGCAGAAGGAAAGCTTCAAGGAAAGAGCTAGAGCAGGTAGGAGGCCTCTTGGCAAACTGTTCTAAAGTAAGTAAAGGTGGTGGAACCTTTTCATGAAGAATTTATGATCTGTTAGGACGTTTAAAGAAGTCTTATCATAGGATTCAATTAACTAAAGGTATTAAGGAAGACCTGAACTGGTGGCTAGCCTTTGCCAGGACTTTCAATGGCAAGGCGCAGATATTAGAGCAATTTGCTCCTACGGAGGCAGTTTACAGTGACACATCCAAATGGGGATATGGTGCATTGTACACCGATGATTGGTTAGTTGGTTCATTTAGGGCATCGGACGACGCATTGCTATCGGTTCTTGCTGGGCACCATACCGTCTATACAGATAGGGAGATGCGCGAGGCGCATATTAATGTGCAGGAGCTTTGGACTATATATGCAGCGGTACAGAGGTGGGAGAAAGACTGGAAGGATAAGAACTTATTATTTATAAGTGATAATACAGTCATAAGTACAGCGATTAATACTGGGCGCTCAAAAAGCAGCCAAATTATGTGCTATATTAGACGGTTTTTCTGGTCCTCCATAGAACATAACTACAACTTTCAATCGATATATATTAAAAGTAGTCTAAATTAATTTTGTGATGCTCTTAGTAGGCTCAATGAACCAAAGAGTCATACTAAGTTGGCTAATTTAATTGTGGGTAATTCCATTTGTTGTAGCAATATATTTTCGGCACCTTTGGCTTTATTGCAGGATGCGTGAAATTGAAGGACGAAAAGAAAGCATTCCAGTTGCAGAATTATTTAAAAAATTCAACGATCACTCGGACGGCTCAGCTTAACAAATATCTGGACTTTGTCGAGTTGTTCCACCCTGATCGGTCGCCTTTGCCTTGCTCTAATGAGCAGGTGGCATTATACACGACCTCGCTAGCCAGATCTTTGAAATTTTCCTCCATTCAAAATTACTTAAGCGGCCTGAATTCTTTTTTGCGCTTGCATTCGGAAGCTCCGATTGATTATTCAAATTTTACCTTGTCCTCGACATTAAAGGGTATAAGGAGGGTGAAGGGAGACGCCCCGTGTAGAGCTATTCCGATACTGCCGCACACGCTGAGGGAGATTTTTTCTAATTTTACTTCCAATCCAGGCCATGTGGCATGGCGTGCGGCGGTTCCATGCTCTTTTAGAAGTCTCCTCCCGAAATGTCAGGTAACTGATTCTGATTCCACATTATTGAGATGTGATTTTGCCTTCCATGATTGGGGGTTGATAATAACTCTGAGACGTTCTAAAACAATTTAATTTAAAGAGCGGTTGCATCAGATTCCGATTTCGAGAAGTCCTGATCGCAGGTTATGTGCGGTGTATTGGACAGAATTGCATTTCAGGCAATTACCAGCCCCATTGAACGCTGGGGCCTTCCAGGTACTGATAGGCCCACATGAGAACGCTCCCATGACTTATGAGGCATATCAAGGTGTCTTGAAATTATTTGCCTCAAAGGCGGGTATTGATACGACAAATTTAAGTTTGCACTCACTCAGAAGGGGGGATATACTTTCTTGCATATGTCAGGTGCATCTATTGAGGAAATTCGCACCAGAGGCGACTGGGTATCGGATACGGTATATGATTACATTAAGACTCCTTTGTCATCTCGTATTATCAATGATATGCTTTTTGCTGCAATATTGTCTTCGACTCAGCACTAGTATGGGTTGGGGGGATCCGCGGGCACGGCTCCTTTTGGCATTATGCTAGCCAAGATCTCGCATTAAAGTGGTCAACCCATACTTGTGTTGTGTCTTGTTTGATTTGAGAGTAGCCTAACTTTATAGACTGGATAATTCATTATCATTATATAAAAAGGCGGAGCGGCTCCTCCATTATTATTGTTCGAATTATTACTGTGCAGTAATATTCCTGCCATTTAATTGTGTTAATATGTATATCGACCTATCACGATCCGACTTGATCGATCTCGCCCTGCACTACTGCAGCGCCACTGAGTGTTGGCGCCCTGCGAACCTTCACTCAGCCATTCTGCGCCGGGCTTTCAAATCTTTAACCGGCTAGGCATTATGCTAGCCAAGATCTCACATTAAAGTGGTCAACCCATACTCGTGTTGTGTCTTGTTTCATTTGAGAGTAGCCTAACTTTATATACTTATAATATATTCACACATTTACAAATATAGGTAGGATATAATTCGATCTGAGAATAGTTCATTACACATATTTGTAAACTATTCGTGTATATTTATATATCTGTGTGCGATTGTTTGTGGGTGTGTGCGTTTGTTTGTGGGTGCACAATATATATCTTTGGTTATCTTAAAAGCCTGCTTGCATTGTTGATATCATTTATTTCTATCTGTCATGAATCATTTCTTTTATTTTTTTGATTTTCTTTTATTGAGGCTGTGTTTATACTGTCCATAGCATATAAGCTCAAGTACTCAGGCTTGTTTTCAATGCTGGCCAGCTGTAGTGGTGGAGTTATCTTATCACACAGTAGTAGCTGATAAGGTGTTTGATTGCATGTATTACAGTAGCAGGTAAGTGGTTGCTTAGTATGGTTAGTAGTCTATGTTATTTTTTTTGGATTTTCTTGGTATATATATATATATTATTTTTTTCTACTCTTATTACTAGACTAGCCTACTCATATTTACATATCATAGGCATGCACATGGTTGTTAGGTGTATTATCTGGTTAATTTTGGCATGGTTACCTTCCATTGGCCATACCGCTGGTGGGCCGTGACACATCACATGCCCCCTTGCAGTGCGGCTTAGTGGGGGATTCCTAGCCCATCTTGTTTTAGTATCCTTGCTTGACTGTTTCACCTTCGCTGGCTGAGTCTAGAAACCTACCTGAGCCCCAGTATGTGTACTTTGTGCATTCACTGAATGCGTTTCCAGGGGCATGTATTAGCTTTTTCTTTAGTTCCTCGTTTTGGGTGAATTTTGTATGGATGGACATAGGATATTACATAGACATTGGTATAAATGAAGCAGGGTAATAGAACAATATGAATTTACGTTCAAACGTGATGATTTAATAACTGTTCGTCGTTCAATTGCTCGGGTGTCAATTGTGTGGTGATTTCGTTGAATGGTATATTTTTATTTTATTTTTGGGGGGGTTATTTATTTTTGTGTTTGATTGGTTTTGTTGTGACATGACTGGTTGAAGTGTTTGATGTTGTGTGTTGTGATTGGTTGATGTGCGGGGGAGGGTGTGTGTTCCCCTTCCCCGCCTGGTGTGATGGATGCCCCCCTCCCCCCACCCCGATAGGAGGGCGGGAGGTGGTGGATGTGTGCAGCCTCGCAGTCTCTGCGCCCAGCAATGACCACGAATGAGCGTCCCCGCTCATTCCATAGAATGTACGTAGACAGGCCGGCAAAGAGTCGCACACCACGCACTGGTCGGGTGATGAGGCGAACTGAGCTGCTCGGAGCGCGTCCACCGGCTATTGGACTTTACTTCCGGCATTCCTCGCGGACGTTGGCGGGGGCGCTGCAATCGCGCGTTCTTATGTAAGCCCTGTCACACTACGACGTATAGCCTTAGCATATGCCGACATATGTGATTTGGGCCAACACGTTGGTGTACGCCGAAAAACGGTATGGGTATGTTAGGCATACCCTGGTATACGCTGTCCGACGGTGTCGCACGCCAAGGCATCAACAAAATTGTGAGCATGTTCAAAATTGTCAAGTACCATAACGTGTCGAAGAAATTAGGCATACGCTATGTATGCATTAGACATACGTCGAGATACGCCAGACATATGTTATACATACGTCTAAGTACATTAGCCATAAGTCCAGTCGTAAGTCGAGCCGGTGGAAATGTATAGTCCACATATTCAAAACATATGACAATGTATGAATAACGTACTTCTAACGTATGTCTAACATACGTGTAGCGTTTCTCCAACATGTCTTGACGTATTTAACGTAGAAGGTGTTCTTCTGGTGAACGAATAACGTATATAACGTTCACCAGCGTTCTGCGAGCGTTATGTGAGCATATTGTGCTTGGCCATACGTTCTATGATATGCTCTCATACGCTGTCATACGCTAGTAATACGTCAGACATACGTTGTGTATATGTCCAACTTTGCCTCCCACGCCGAAAAGTTTGACGCATCTCAATGTTTGAAAGTGATTTTAGCCGTTGAGCACGCGCTGACGCCATACGTCGTAGTGTGACAAGGCCAATAGAAACGTGAATCGCTCCCGCGCCCCGAATTATCCATATTGCTTCCAACATGAACAATGTATATGTATGTTAAAAAATGGCAGAAACTCAAAACCATTGAACTATGCAACTTTTATCTGACATCGTAGTCAAGATAAGGAGGGTTGTCTGTATATTTATATATATATAATAACCCACGGGGAGGCTAAGGACTAACATGTGTACATATATGCATAAACAATACCTGTACTCATAGAGGTGGAATATGAAATCACCAAAATCCAGGAAACGGAAACGGAAATAGCCCGATATGGGCGCTGTCATTTGTAAACTCACAACTATGCAGCAAACAGGGTGGATGACAGCGGTTGGCCTAACACCGTAATGATGCCCCGCCGCAGAGTAGCACAAGCCAAGTCACGGAACAACTACACTGGTCCTTCACTACAGATCTTCCATATATGGTGCGATGATGTCACCGGGACCAGTGTACGTGTTCCTCTGCGCTACTCTGCAGCAGTGATGTCAAGGCATTACTTCCATAGGTCCAATTGACGGTATTCGGGGTCAGCTATTGGTTAATAATATATCAAAACAAATGCCCGTTGCCATTGAATTTGCCGATATGCTCAGTTCAAAACTTAGATTTTATTCAAAATTACAAGAAATAAAGAACAATTTGGCATAAAAATGGATGCACAAATGAAATATTAATAGTTTATTCCACGGAAATGACAGCCGTCACCCGAGTTGCCAGAATTTCAAATCGAACACTGCGAGTGGAGTAAAAAGAAATACATGCGCAATCATAAAATACTTTGCTGTAGTTATATCGGGGGGTCGGTCCTAAGCATTGCTTATTCATATTATGGTTTGTGACAGATAGAAATAATTACTCATATCAACAATAAACAATGCAAACAGGCTTGTGACACAGATATATATATATATATATATATATATATATATATATATATATATATATATATATATTCGATATCTCAGAAGAGTGGTGTGTTGTAATTGCATGAGTTGTTACCATTCCTTTATGATGTCGACGTGCCTTCTTTTCAGGACTGCTATACGACTACACCAGATACTACCCTGCGTCGTTTTACCTCGCTGGTTCCAGTCTGATCATCAGTGCACTTACCATTCTACCCTACGCAATCCAACAAACGCACTGGTAATCTCACAGGGAAACAAAACACGGTTGTGTGCACAGGCAGTATGCCAGATGCAAACACCTGTTCTTGATAAACACTGTCACGATGATGCTACCGCCAGTTTAAATAAGCATTGCAATATGAAGCACAATTTGGGCATTAAATGCAATTAACGAGGACGAATTGCGTTTAATATGGTTATTCATAGATAAAAGATGCACCCCATACCTACAGTATGGCTGAATAACAACAACCCTATTAGAAAAAGTGGTGAAAGGCTGGGTAAATGAAATTCCTAATTTAAGAAGCAAAATATATTCTTCACATACAGCTTCACATTTACCGCTAGTTTTGATTTGAAAAATATAATAAAACATGTAGTTTAATAGACTAAAAAGTCGAAATGGGAGCATTTATGCATTCTCTCTCATTTCATCAACTCTGTGCTGATATAGATAAACACTGCATGAGGGAACGAGGAGCTCATCTTCTCTGATTGGTTGTTTGATATGCAACAGTCTTTGCCACTTCTTCTAATGGGTTGTTCTTCACACCTACTCTGAGTACGGGTGAATCTTTTTTCTAGGATATTCAGAGATCTGTTGATCTCTCAGGGAAGAACTGCCACTGGGACCCAGCATGCCGGGTCACATCTTTAGCTTTCATGGCAACAAGGGGATGGTTGTGAATACACATACACAAAATAGTATCTAATGTCACATATTTTGCAAGGACAATTTCACTGCAATCTACATTTGAAGCAAATGTATGGCAAGAATTGTATCAAGTTTGGTTATCAAGAGGCATGAACTATGTAGTCACAGGTGAAAGGTAAGTTTAAACAGACCAGGTATAGGCCGCGGAGACTCGTACTGTACTCCGACAAATGCTCTCCAAGCATACCTTTGCAGGTTTTCAGATTATGTAACTGTATACGTGGGGGGAGAGTGTTGAAATTGGTTGCTCCTGTTGTGGTGTAGTTAGTCCAGCAGCACTGACAAGGCTTTTAGACAGCCATATAGAGTGGCTGTTAAAATTTGCAATCTAAAATGCTAAATATAAAGTTCAAATGTTAATTTCTCATAACCAGCTACTTTTTGTGTGAATAATTGATTAAATCATGGAGATTAATAGACTTTAAAAGTTTAATTGAGAGCTTTCTCTGGCTGCCATCTTGGTGGTTGCCATGGCTTTCCTTGTGTGTGGATAGGTCATGTGATGAGGGAATCCCACCTATGATCTCATTCATACATCACAGACCTCAACACTCTCCTCCCACATGTTCAGTTGCATGAACTGAAAAAAACTAAGAAAAGTTATGTTTGGAGAGCTTTTGATGCTGGATTCGTTTGTATCTGGGTGAGGTATACCCGGCGACTTTAAAGTTTATAACCTATATAGTAAAAAATAGTGCTGGGAGGGACATATGAATCCTGGGCCGCGTTCAGGTTATGCCTCCGAGTCAACTCCAAGATGGGTCCGCCACATATTTTTGGCCTACTTGCTTTCAGGGTGCGCCTCAGAGACGTCTCACTTTTCAGGTAGGAAGCAAAAAGTGCCCCCAAAATGGTCGCCAAATTCAGTGGTTTCAGCCAATCAGAGCTGTTCTTTTCAATTGCAAATGGCTGCACTCTGTGGAGGCCGCCATTTTTTAGGCACCCGACAGCTAAAGTCGTTCAGACTAGCATGACATCCGGAATATCTCCAAGGCGCCTCCCAGGTGTACCTTGAACACAGCCCTGATGTCCACATTATAATCAGAAACTGCGACCCAGCTGGGTACCAGCTTCAGTCTGTCCTCAGGGGTAAGTTGAACTCGGAACACCTATGATGAGATCTCGTTTGCAGATAAATTAATCTATTAGCAATAGGGACTTTCAGCCATTAAGCAGGATGTAAACTGACCTTAGATTCCCCAGTCAATAACCAGCAGGCAGGTAACCAGGTTAAATTGTGCATCAAGCGCCATATATATTAATAACTATTTAATATGTAGCATTGTTTGTTCTTACAGAAGCACACTACAGTAGCACTTGTCTTCAATGGCCCTTATGAACGGCCCTGCCATCAGCAATTTGTTAATGTACAAACCTTTTTAAGATTTCATTTTACTGTCCCTCTGATGACAGGACACATGCTATGTGTCTGCTCGCAGAGTTGTCAGTTGAAAATAGATACTATTCTATCATAACCAGATAAAGCCCCAGTCACACCTACCCAGACACCCCGGATTTTGAGCCGGACCACACCCGGACCAATCGCCCGGACTGTCCCAGACCGCCCCAGATAAATTGGCTGTTTTCGTTGTTTTTTGCCTCGCAGTCACACCGCCCCAGACGAGCCCTCGACGAGCCCCGGACCAGAGGCCGGATCACCCCGGACCAGCCCGGACCACCCCTGGACTCCCTGGTGTAGCCACGGACTAGTCCCAGACGAGCCCGGATCAATGCTGGACCATGCCAGACCACACCCGATTGGCCTGGACCGCCCCGGACTGCCCCGAACGAGCCTCGATAGACCCCGGACCACCCCCAGACTCCCCGGTCTTGTACCCGGACTGGGCCAGACCGGCCCCAGACGAGCCCGGCCCGGCCCCAGACAAGCCCAGACGAGCCCCGGACCACCCCCGGACAGCCCGGACCGGCCCTGGTTCACCCCCGGTTCGCTCCCGGACTGGTCCGGACTGCCCCGGACTACTCCCGGAAAGCCATGAGTATAAAAGAGCATGCGGCGCTGCAGAGCTCATTTCCAAATCCAGCAGCGCCGAGCACACATCTCACCATGACCATCATCAGCATCATGCTGTCGGTCGCGATGCGACAAAGACTGCTTTTATTACTTGACTGCCGCTTGTGCGGTTGTACATTTCATGAAAGCTGCCTGCAAAAGTGTTGAAGTGCTGCTGGCTTTTGCAAGTTACCAGCGGCACTCTCTCGGGGAGCAAATAGAGGTTTCACACTGGCAAGAACATGTCAAGACAGGCGCAAAAACTATTTGTCCCTGCAGTGGCTGGTCGGGAGATGTTGGGAGTTCCATCAACCGCCATTAATGCTGCCACAGTGACATGGTTTTCTGTTTAGGGTTTGCTTCCTTAGCCTTCGGTTCTGTCAATAACCTGTACAACAAGGCAGTGGTTTACAACTCGGCAAGGCAGGGGCGTCAAACTCCCTGAGGTATTGCTATGCCTGGAATACCTGCATACCTAAAGCCTACAGGAAAGAGAATTGCATCCAAGAGGGTTGCTCAGAAGGAGCTTGCCACACACAAGGTAGCCACGAAAGCACGGAGGAAGCCAGCACCATCACCCTCAACTTCCAGATTGTCTTCCGATGAGGACTCTGTCTGGGACTGTCACCGCCTCCTCGTCCTGTGACGCCACCTACAGCAGTCCCGTTGTCAAAAGGGACTTCGTCTCTGAGGTGGAAGAAGGTGGAGGATCTTCCGCTCACAAGTGAGCAGCACATCGACATGTCTGAGTGGCTATGGTTGCACAACTATATCTATGTGAAGGGATGGCGCGACTATAAGAACACCGCTTTGAAGAGACCTGTGTGGGAGAAGGCCAAGGAGATGGGGTTGGACGACCCCAAACCACTGATCACTTGGTACGAATCAATATGGACAAAGGTCGGGAAATTGAGTGATTTGAAGTCCGGAGCCGCAGCGAGGGAGTTGTCCGACCGTTAGATGTATATCCAGGAACATTTTGGATTCCTGCGATCTCATATTGTGTGGCCGCCATAAAAATCGGGGGTGACGTTGCAGTCCTGCTTGCAACCCGTCCACACAACTTCGACAGCAACCACAGCTTCGGGTAGCGGCCCTCTCACCTGCATCGATGTCAACAATGACAACCTCACGCCACCTGACCAGGCTCCACCACCGTCGAGTCAACCACCACCCACAGCAGCAACGCTACCCGCAACTCCACACCTGGCAGCCAAGGGGAAGGGCACCCCCCTAACACCCACCAGCAACACCGACATCGACCAGTTGCTGTCACAACTGCGGGACCAGCAGGAGGAGGCTGGGATCATCCAGGGCCGGCTGAGCGGGATGATGGAGCCAGCGAAAGTGTCGCCGCCGATGCTGTGGGGAACGTGGCTGGGGGCGGTAGCCGAAGAGATCCACCCGTCGCTTCTTGGGGAGTTCTATTCGGAGAGTTTTGCCTTGGCGATGCGGCTACGCTCCCAGTCACTACTACTGCCACACCAGAAGGAGCCACAGCGTCCACAAGCACGTCGTCTAGAGCCTCAACCACCAGCCCCGTTGCCATTGCCGGCACCGGCTTTCCCTGTCCCAGCGATGGGATTACAACCGGGAGGCTCTGAAGTCATGCTCCCCGACCCGTCCCTTCCACCACTGCAAGACGCCACAGCTCCGAGGTGCGTGACCCGGTTGACTGGAGCAGCACGGCTCCCGCATGCCCATCCAGCATGCCAGAAAGCAGTGTGGGGAACATCGCGGGTCTGTCCGATCTCAGCTTTACCACACTAATGGCTGGGATTGGACACGACCCGGAGCAGCCTCTGTGAGGTGGACTTTGAACATTGACTACATTGGGACGAGACTGACTGGAAAAACCACAGGTCGCACACGGCCATCCAGCACGCCAGTGTGAGAAACATTACGAGACTATCTGATCTCAGCTAACCACATTAATGGCTGGGATAGGACATGATCTGAAGCAGCCTCTGTGAATGTGAGGTGGACTTGATGAACATCGGGACGTGACTGACTGGAACACCACGGGTTGCGATGTGACATGATCCGGATGTGCAGCCTCTGTGTTTGTGCACTGAACATTGTGAAATGAACTTCTGTAACATTATATTTATTGACTTATTATGCATGAGTGATTGTGAAGGTGATGGTGACCAGAGTTGTGAGTGTGTAAAGTATATAAACTATTACCACTTGTTGAAAATAAAAATATCAATAATATGAAACATTAACTACATTGTGTTTGTTACAATCTATATGAATGCTTTAGTCCATTTAGTTGATAGTCACTTGTAATAAAGGTAAAACTTATCTGAAACTAAGTAATAACTATTTAACAAATAAATTTCCCCCCCCTTTGCACTCCCAAAAAAAACCTTTTCGATAAATAGCACAGGAAATAAGTTAAGCTCTTATAGCAACAATAAACTACAAGAAAAAAAATGTATTAGTTTTATATTTCAGTATTAAGACCCCTTTTTGATAAATAGCACATTAAATAAGTTAAGCTCTTATAGCAACAATAAAAGGGGAAAAAACATTATAAAAATAAATACTAATAAGCTCTAACACAGAATTCTTTTTTTATTACTTTAAGATTTAATTAAGAGCTATTTATTTTTAATATAAGATTATAACTTAAAGCTGTTATAGCAGCACAACAAAAACAACAAGAAATAAACAAATTAAATTTAATTAAGATATTTTTATTATTACCGAGGTTTCTTTTCATATGACATTCACAATAATGATACATATTTCATTTGTAGGCACAGACATATAATAATAGCACATTAAATACAATTCTCATTGCACAATTGGTTAACAGTTCACACTTCGAAATAGTTCATATCATAGCATCTTGCCAAGGCACCGCTCCAGCCTCGGACACGTAATAGGCACTAAGATACTGTCTCTGGTATTTTGCTGCGATTGTCAGTCTGTTCCCACGGGCACCATAGATGCCGGCTAGAGGATTGTTCAGTCTCCAGGCTCCAGGAACGATGTGATTGCTGTCCTCCTGGTCCATCTGTGCAGTGTGACGAGCTGCGTACCACATCCACGTCAGATTATGTAGGCAACACTATCGACATTATGCCAACACTATCAACACAACTGTCGCTGGCTTCTGCCGCATGGTTGTTAGGAGGCACTGGTAGCGGTGAGCTAGAATCCCAAATGCATTTTCCACGATGCGGCACGCCCTGGACAGTCGGTAGTTGAAGATTCTTTCCGGAAGTGTTAGGTGACGTTTGGAGAACGGTTTCATCAACCACATTCTCAGCGCGAACGCATCATCAGCGACTATGAAGAAAGGCATGTCACGCTCATCATGCGGTAGTGGTTCGGCACTTGGAATACCAAGTCGTCCCTCTTCTATGTACTTCTTTAGTTCCGAACGGTTGAAGACTTGAGCATCGCCTGCAGAGCCATAGCTCCCAACGTTAACCCAGGAGAATTTCTAGTCACCATCCATGAGAGCCATCAATATGACCGAGTGGAATCCCTTGTAGTTCTAGTACTCTGACCCTCCATGGGCTGGGCATTGGATGGGGATATGTTTCCCAACAAGAGCTCCCAGGCAATGGTGAAACTGCCATCTTGTGGAGAACTGCTCAGCAATGCATCTCCATTCGTCTTCTGTAGTTGGAGCTTGAATCACCTCGTCACACTCGGCAATTATAGCTTCACACACCTCATGCATCGCAAGCGAGATGGTGTTGTGCGGAACTCGGAAACCGTATATCAGAGAATGATAGCTGTCACCAGAGGCTATGTAGCACAGAGTGAATGACAGTTTCAATCCAGGTGTTAACGCCTTTCTGTAGAACGTGTCCATTTTCTTGATTCTTGGAATGATGCGAAGGAGAACCTCCTTGAAAATATCCGGATCCATGCATAGAAAGTTTCTGTACGCTCGACCATCTTCGATACGTAACTCTTGCATAATATTTGCAAACTTCCCAAACTGCATTCTCCTATCCAACCATGGTCGAACCCACACACTTCTTCTGTTTTCTTTAAAAAAGTCTTCTCTGGATTAGCAGAACTTGCAACATAATCATGTTAACATTCTGTCATTGATGTAGCTGTAATTGCCAGTTCAGCAGCTGAAGTTGATGCCTGCACTGCTTCGAGCAGGCATCCATGATGTGCACCCTCTGAGAGTCAGGCAGGAAGTGATGCATAAAGTGGATTTGCGCCTGCTATATATATATATACTAAATGGCGCTGATCCGGGAGTGATCCAGGGCATCCGGGTCTTATCCGGGCAGTCCGGGAGTGGTCCTTGGCTATGCCGGGGGTAGTCCGGGAAAGTCTAGGGGTGGTCCAGGTTTAACGGTGGCTGAAACGTGGCTCATCTGGGGTGAAACAGCCCCGGAGGAGCCCTGGACAGCCCAGACCTGCCCTGGTCAACCCACGGTCCACCTGGACCACCCCCGGATCATGCCAGAGCGAGCCTGGATTGTAAAATCCCCCGGACCACCCCGGATGTTTTAAACATTTTAAAACATCCGGGGCGGAGCCCAGACGAGGCCAGATGAGCCATGGATCACCAAGGACCAGCCACGGATCATGGTGGATCACCACAAACCACCCCGGATGATGGTCCGGGGCTCGTCCGGCCCCTAATCCAGGTAGGTGTGACTGGGGCTTAACAGCGGGCATAAATACAGGACACGTTAACTATCATAGATAGGCTCCTAAATCGGAAAATACATTTCAGTATTACTATGATTCTAAAGAAAATGTAAGCCTCACACACACTAAAGAAAATGTAAGCTTCACACACACAAAAGATATTACTATGATTCTTAAAAAAATGTAAGACTCACACACACAAAGATATTACAATGATTCTAAAAGAAATGTAAGCCTCACATACACAATGATATTACTATGATTCTAATAGAAATGTAAGCCTCATGCACAAAAAGATATTACTGATTCTAAAGAAAATGTATGCCTCACATACACAAAGATATTACTATGATTCTAAAGAAAATGTAAGCCACCCACAAAGATATTACTCTGATTCTAAAATAAATGTAATCCTCACACACAAAAAGATATTACTATGATTCTAAAGAAAATGTAAGCCACCCACAAAGATATTACTCTGATTCTAAAATCAATGTAATCCTCACACACAAAAAGATATTACTATGATTCTAAAGAAAATGTAAGCCTTACATACACAAAGATAGTATGATTCTAACAAAAATGTAAGCCTTTCACACAACGATAAACATCAGAAACACACAAGTCATTCAATCCATAAATTAATCTTTTTTCTAACTCTGGAAATGACTTCCCGTTGAGATTTTTAAAAGCTGCAGTCCGATAAATGTATCAAATGTTGGTAACCTTGCTGCAAAGAACTGTAGAATAGAATAGTAAGTCAGTTTAATAGTAGCTATTATGGTTGAAGTCTATGGCGTTAGAGGTTTGATGTGCATGCCAAAATTATAATGGCATATTTTCACTTCAAATATGTCCAAATTAAGCATTTAAAGTGAACGTTATTTCAATCTAAAGTTAGGTAGGTTATAAGGATCAACTTAATGTATTTATATTTAGAATATGGAAGATAACTTATGCAATAAAATTACTCGCTTTCTCCCTTCCCACCGCCTTTACCCGCTTTCGCAGTAAGTAGTGTCCACCTGTGAAGGTGTGGGTCATCCAATCGATCCTGCTCAGTGGACACATTTGCAGTTTGGGTTATTTTCCATTCCAACCAGTGGTCCACAACTGGTTCATCAAAGGCAGTGGTAGGTGTTATCCTGTCTGTGGGAAAGTGCTGCTGCTTATCGGAAAGAGTAGCTTATGTGGTAGCAGTGGGTTTCCTCCAAAGAAATATGTCAGAATGACCTAGGTTTGATGTCCAATAGCCGATGATAAACATCAATGTGCTCTCGAGGCATTGTTAAATAAGACAAACCTGTTTCAATCAATTAAACCTGCAATATCCATAGTGCTAAAAGCCACTACAGCAAACTACGTGCACTGAACTTGTAAATAAATATCGACGGTGCTAAAACGGACAATTCAGAACGCTGAACCTAGTCTCATATGATGTGTACTTTTTATTTTCTTAAAGCATAATGTTCAGCATGGAGTTAAGCTGAAGTCGGTGTTTCAGAGCGGATCCCAGAACGTTCAACCCTATTGCCGGTCACTTTCAGTTTGGGATGGTGGGTGGTGAAATTTAACAGGACAGCTCCACACACCACTCGTCTGCATCAGACGCTGCGGATGAAGCGCGAAGCTCTGGTGGGTGGTGGTTTGGATGTTTCTGGCAGAAGCTGGTAGGGGGTTATAGGTATCGAGTCGTTATTAGTTACATCCTTGGAGCAGAAAATCGAAAGGTGGTATCATGGCGAATCGACCTAGGGCAGTGGGAGGAGGGGTTCTGCACACTGAATTACCCATGTTGCAGTGCAACATGTACAGCGAGAACCTGATGAGAACAGACACATTAAATAGTTCAAACCCACTTCCGCTACATATAAGTCAGTGAGAATGTGCATAAATTGAACACATTATATATTGCTCATTGTGCCAACAGTTCTAACTTGCAGTTTCATTGCATAATCTGATTGCTAGATCTCCATTTATAGACCCCTTTCAATGTTTATAAGCATTGTGTATGCGCGCGCAGCTTGGCTGCAGAACAAAGGCACACTGCATTGGGTTTGCCAGTACACGCAGTGCAAAACGTTTATTTTATTCAAAATTCATAGAAATGTAGAACCCTAACCTTTTAAATTTAATATAATCTATTCGTTGAATATGTTTTCTATATGTGTTCCAAGCGGGTTGCTTCTTGGTGGTATAGTTTTAGAGATATTTCACTTTTTCTCTATGAAGATTGCTTACAACCATTGACAAGGCATTGAGTTTGCCGATACGCGCAGTACAAAACGTTTATTTTTATTCAAAATTAATAGAAATGCAGAACCCTAACCATATAAATTTAATATGATCTATTCGTTGAATACGTTTTCTATATGTGTTCCAAACGGTTTGTATCTAAGTGTGTATTCTTTTAGATATTCCACTTTTTCTGTATGAAGATTGCTCACTGCCATTGACAATGCATTGATCAGGTTGAGTTTGTTATTGTGGTCGTAGCTCCACAATGGCCGCACTTCCGTTTAGCGTGACGTCAGTGCATACCCTATATTCACCAAAAGAAACGATGTGAGTAAAAACCATGCTTGAACCTGACCCATTCACCCCAACAGTAAATTTGTTGTCTGCTCCGAAATAAAGTCGCTTGCTCTGAAAAGAACTTAGCCACGAGGTTTGTGTGTGATTTGTAGATAATTACATTATTTTCACGATCACGGACACGAAATGGCATATACCATCACCTTATTGTTGATGATAAGCAATGGGGACATTTAGCGTAGTTCATTTTTCCGACTATAGGTGGCGCATCGGTACTAGTGGGCCTAAACGCAGATACTACAAGACAAAATGCAGCCAGTTTGCAGGACCATACCATTATATTATGTCAGTACACATAACCATAATGTCAGCATGTCAGTGACCAGGACTACAGTCAGTATGTCAGTACACCAGACTACAGTCAGTACACAGGACCAGACTGTCAGTACACTGGACTAGTCAGTACACAAGACCATACCATCAGTATGTCAGTACACTGGACTAGCCAGTACACATGAGTACAGTCAATACACAGGACTAATCTGTCAGTATATCAGTACTCAAGACTGCAGTCAGTACATCAGACTACAGTCAGCACACATAACCATACTGCCAGTATACCAGACTAGTCAGCACCCAGAACCATTCCGCCAGTATGTCAGTACACAGGACTACAGTCAGTACTCAGTACCATACAATCAGTACGTCAGTACACAGGACTAGTCACTAGACAGGACTACAGTAAGGATGTCAGTACACAGGACTACAGTCAGTACACAGGACCATACCAACAGTACGGAGAACCATACTGCCAGTATGTCAGTACACTGGGCCAATCAGTAGGCCTACACATACATGACTACAGTCAGTACTCAGGACCTTACTGTCAGTGTGTCAGAACACCGGACAACAGCCAGTTCTCAAGACTATACCATCAGTATGTCGGTACACATGACTGGTCAGTGCAAGGACTCCTGTCAGTATATAGAACTATACCTTCAGTATGTCAGTACACAGGACTACAGTCAGTAGATAGAACAATACCATCAGTATACAGGATTGCAGTCAGTACAAAGTACCATACCATCAGTATGTCAGTACACAGGACTACAGTCAGTACACAGGCCCATACCATCCGTATGTCAGTACACCAGACTACACTCAGTACACAAGACTAGTCAGTACACAATACAATACTGTCAGTATGTCAATAGACAGGACTAGTCAGTACACAGGGCTACAGTCAGTATGTCAGTACACAAGACTATACCATAGCTATGTCAGTACAGAAGATTACACTGTCAGCATGTCAGAACACAAGAAATACTGCCTGTATGTCAATACAGAGGACTAGTCAGTACACAGGGCCATGCCGTCAGTATGTCAGTACATCAGACTACAGTCAGGAGACTGGACTACACAGTCAGTACATCAGTATACAGGAGTAGTCTATACAGAGGACCATACCATCAGGCCCACTACTTCAGTGGCGACGCCAACGGCAATTGTTTGAACCACAACATCGCAATTTCCCCCATTAGTGGTCGCCTAAAAAGAATGCACGTCAAATGTGTGAAATAAGGGAAAGCACTGTCTTACACACGGCTTCGAAATGCTAAGGAGACTACACTATATAGTCGACTATGGACGAACTGATCTGTTAAAACAGCTTAGAATAAAATAGATGACATGGTTTCAATAATTCTTTAGTAGACCTGAAAAATATACGTATCATATTACATACAGTTCAGAATATAGATGAACAACTATAAAAATAAAATTGTAAAGAACCAAAGAAACCTGGAGTGTTTAAGGAGATTCATTTCCTACACATATATATATGATTTGTCAAAACTCTGTAGATTTAATAAATATAAGAGAAAATCTTCATTAAAAGAAACCCCTGCTTACACCAACACTGCTTCTAACAGCGTGATTTAGACTAGTTTGTATATGATTAGAAAAGCATCACATTCTATACAATATGCAGTAGTTACATTGTTACCTCAGTCAAGGTCAAGGTCAGTGGATGACCACACCAAGGCCACGTTCAGGGTACGCCTCAGAGGCGCCTCGGGGACAGCTCTACAACAGTTTTTGGCCTATTTGCATTCAGGGTAAGCCTCGGAGACGTCTCGCTTTTCATGTAGGAGGCAAAAAGCGCCTCGAAAATGGCCACTGGATTCAGTGATTTCAGCCAATCAGAGCTGGCCTTTTCAATTGCAAATGGCTGCCCCCTTTCGAAGCACCAGACAGCTCAAGTCGTTCAGAGTAGCACAAGGTCAGGAATTTCTCCGAGGCACCTACATTGAAGTGGCCCAGGTGTCCACATGCCCCTGCCGTTTACGTCATAGGATAAGGTTACAACAGTGAAACAGACATTCATATAATAAATAACAGGGTGCTTGCTCACAGGGGTCTTTGCTGACCATATTAAAAACTAATACTGGAATTAAGTAAGTCTATTTTTCTATCTGCATGCCAACTCTAATAGACGGGAATGATAATTTTTCGTTCAGAACAACTTTTATATTATTCGAAAACTTAAATTTGAACTAAAACCGATATATTTTTCTCAATAACCAAGGCTACACCCAGTTCAGTTTTTTTTTTAAAGCGGTTTGTTGTTGAAACATTCCATATCTAAAAGTAGAACAGCGTAGAGTTGTCAAGATATTGCGACTTTTTCCTTCAAATTTTCATTACAGATTTGAGCTAAACCGCAATTCAAGAGCTTAATTAAATTGTAAAATTAAATACCATAAAAATGCATATAGGCCTTAATAATATAAGATCTAAATTAAACAATTCATGACTTGTGTGTAAGCACCTTGGTAAATATTTATATTTATAATCTCAGTATCCAATCAACCTAAGTTTATATATGTACTATATATATATATACATTAACTTTTTATAAATTGTAGATAAAGACTGATACGTGTTTGATATGACCATCCATAAAATTGGAATTCCAAATACATTTACCCACTCGCCTAAATCTGGAATTCCATACACACACTTAACCAACTCTATTCCACAGGCAAGATCAAAATCGATCTAAAAAAGTGCCTTAAATGAAAAATGTGCACTCGTGCACGAACTTTATGAATTACACTTCCTCCTTTTAAAAAGAAAAAGATACACATGGCAAATTGAAAGGAATCTGGAGATGTCGAATAAAATAAATAATTTAAAAAACCAAAAGACAGAATCTCTAGTCACATTCAGTAACTGAATGCTCTTAAATAAGTGTCTGCTCTTTAAGACTGAGAGGCGATTCCCAGAGTGCATCACTTCCGAGTTGCTACCCACATTGTCCACGCCGGTCCCCAGGTGGGTACATGCATCATAGTGTTTCGAAGGTGATGCAAACAAAGCCAATCAGCTCAACAAGTGTTTTCTCAAATGGTATTGCACAGTTTGCACCCATAATAACTACCTAATTCTTTTTGGTCTTTTGTTGTATTTTTTTGTTGTTTAGAAAAAAATTATATAAACTTATATTCCACTCTAAAATACACATTTAAAGGTGCAGTGCTGACTACATATTAATAGATATATTATATATGTGTGTGTGATGCATAGAACATTATGCGAGTATAAAGGCGTGGAAGGGAATTATTAATTATATCGTGCAGGCCAAACCGTTATATGTACATACTACCCAGTAGCAAGAACGTGGGAACCAGCTGTGTAATAGTCGACTCATAGGTGATGTATTAAATAAACACAAGCACAGTCCGACATATCTCAGTGAATTTCTTTCTTATAATGCATTGAACACAAGGCATAAATAAATAACTGCAAATCATGATTGAATACAATAAATTATATATTAATAACAGAAAGAATATCTACATAAACCGGCCAAAGAGTTGGCAGTATTTCCTTCTAATAAAAACACACAAGTGATTAAAATAAATGAAAAAGACGTAAAATATGGTGAAAAATATAACGATCATTGCTACTTCTTTTTTACACTCACTGAATAAATAAATGAAAAAGAAAATGCAAATATAGTGGAAATAAATAAGATGGTGAGAATGTTAAATCACATGGAATTCTAGCCAATCACGAGTTCATATAATGGAAGTGGTTTTGCTAGAACCGAATAACAAGAGTTCACACATTCCCCAATTAATAATGTAATAAAGTAAGTAAATTATTGACACAATATAATACACGAGGCAAGGTTTAACTTTAAGTGAACACATGACAGTCTTAAAGCTGCATAATCTGATGAAAGCATGATATTTTTTAAACCAAAAGGATGACCGAATGAATTGAGTGCCCGCTTCCCGTATGGCAGGTCATGGGATTCGAACTCATGGGTTCAATCAAACCCTGGGCTCAGTAAAACCAATAACTTAAAAATGTATACCTGTCGCTACCTAGCCTGGCACTTGGCGTCAATAGAATGTGACAAAGAGCAATGGAATGAGAAAGACCAATTGTCTGGGATTGAAATTTCTCCTGCTTAATCAATGAATGTAATCAACAAAATTCAGACACCCTGGTGCCAATGAGTGCATTCAGATCTAAGAGCTGTTTGTTTTGAGGTTCCTAGCAACACCAAAGGTCATATCAGGGGGGGTACCACCGAGTTATGACAGTGCAGACTCATGGCAACTTTATAGTGCTGCCCCACTGGGAGACCACGCCATCATCACCAAGACCGGATTTTCGCACTCAGTCAAATTATCCTGAGAGTGAGCTAACTAGTTCCTGCCCATTTCTATTAATGTCGAGCGGCAGGCTAGGTAGCGACAAGTATCCATTTTGTAAGTCATTGGTTTGACTCGGTTAAGATTCAAGCACCCAACCTTCTGTATGGGAAGCCAGCATTATTATCGATTCAGCCACTGCGTTCAGGCACACTCTAAGAGTACAGTGGGCACAATAATATACTAGAGTGCATACAAGAGATGTTGCCTCATGCCAACACACCGCTACCATCTACTCTGCACTAGCTCGGAGGATAGGCTACATCACAGTGCAAGTGGTTATGGGGTTTTTCTTACATGTTTCTGTTATAATGCGATCAAAATTCCATATATAGATAACCAAAAGTCGCCGAAATCCGCCAAATCGCAAATCTTTCACCCCTTGTTGCTATCAACAACAATAAATTAAATTATAAGACAAGAGGAGTGCAACAATGTTGAAGAGAGCTACAAGTAAAGCCATCTCTTATCTTACAACTATATACCTCTAGGTGAAACTTCCAGATTGTCTCAATAAATAAAATGTCAACATCCTATTGCCTAACAAAGGAACCCTTAGCTATAGTCCATTGATGAAGTGCTATTTAGACCTGAAGCTTCACTGAACCAAAGAACTATTCTTTTCATTCGATTCCCTACTTTTTTCATTTTCTTTATTTTTTGTTGTACTTTGCATATGGGTTTAGTCTTGAGCAGTTCAGTATTGCAAATAATAAAATAACAGGACCAGCAAAGGTTGTCTTCAAAAGAAGTGTTCTTTGTAAGTATTACCCAAGCTTTTGTACAACGGGACCACGGCTGGATTATGGGCTTCAGCACTCTAATAGAGCGACAAGTGGCTTACGGGTTGTCGCTGGAGAAGAACTGACTTTGCGAACGATAGGGCCTATGACAGAACTCAATAGGTGCAGTGTAATCCCTAGCGCCAACTCAGAACCGCAATGTCACATACAACAAGGATGCCCTTGAGCTTCAACAAATTGCTGGCTACAATCTAGGATGCTTGCATATGCTAAACCTTTGGTCATTGGCCACTGGTTTCTGGCTGGTGCAGACTGCCAGACTATGATGAGCTTCTTCTACACCATCTTTCTTCAAAGCTAAATCTGAATAAAAAATTGACAACTAGTTTATGAAGATTTGCTCGAACCCAGTGATGAGAGTCGCCTCCAACAACAATAATAATAATAGCGGTAAGCAGACTTCCGCTAAGTTTTACAGCGCTGAACATATGCGGGGAAAGGACGCATTAAAAAAAATCGGAAATCCGCCGAAAAATCGGAAATTTGTCTTCCCTGGAATTTCTCTCTCTCTCTCTCTCTCTCTCTCTCTCGCTCTCTCTCTCTCTCTCCACATTTCGAAAACAGCGAAAGACCAACACTATGAACCACAATTTCAGTCCTGTCAGAAAGTATCCACCCACCAACAAAGTGGCGAGTGTGGACACATTAATCATTCAGAGTGAACAAGAGGTGCATAGACTGAGGACTATATTTACAGTATCCACGGGCACCACCCCAGGGTACATTGCAAGATGGCCACTTGGACCTTATTACAGGACTGAATCTGCATAGGACACAATACACCCTGCCAGTTAAGGGAAAAGTACCCGAATAGAGTGGTTCCAGATTCTTCCAATAAATGTCCCTAGCTTAACTAAAAGAGGGTGGCGGTGTAATTCCAGGAAGAAAAATACAATATAGTTGTCTTTTAAAAAATATATATATTACAAGTATAGAGCTTGATGCCTGTTGCGATGTGAATATCTGAATATAATCAGACATTTGATTATTTTTCTATGCATTCTTTACGGAGATATAGCATGTGAAATGACAGGCACACAGGGAAAGTATCCAAATAGAGTGGTTCCAAATTATGCCGATAGATGTCACCAGCTTAACTGGTGGGGTGGGGTGTATTGGGCGGGTCGGGCTTATAGTGGTACCAGAGTCAAAAACATGGTAAGCAATTTACCAGCTTTATATTACATACTAAATTATGAATAGATGTCTATGCATTATCTATACATGTACACTTTCAACACACCTTGGTGTATTACCCATTGATGCATGCTTAACCCAGTACAATTCACATTTCCTTTATCTACATGGAGTATTATCAGTATTACACAATGTTTTGACAAGTCTCTGACTAAGTGACCTCAATAAAACAACATTTGAAAATTCAAAATGGACATTCTCAGTTGTCGAACTCGAAGAGGTTTCTGGACTATTTCGTGGATTGAGGAAACATCTGATTACCGAAGTGCGTAGGAACGATGGTGGGATTCATACCATATGAACCACACAAAACTGTTTAAAAGGCCTGGAACGAGAATATGTATTTACATTTTTTTTTTTTTAAAGCAGCGGGCTAGTACTCCCCACCACTCTGCCTTCAAACCCAACTGGTCTATGACACATCTCCTAATGTAGATCGAAACTTACCCTAGAACTAGCTGGTCAGTCACCCTAACATTAGCTCCTTGTCTTTATGAACATTCAGGACAGACCAAACAGCCATGTGCTTGGAAATAGTAGATTGCGTAATGGCTATTAATTATGGCTGTACATAATTTCAATTCAAATAGTCACAACCAATAGGGCTAGTGACCTAATTTCCGCCGATGAAGGTGCTATGGGTGGGAGAGAATCTTTTATCTAAACTCAACAACATTCCTGACATTAGCACCCCCCCCCCCCACCACCACCACAACCACCGCCGCCTCCCCTTCTTAACCCCTCCGCTCCACTATGTCAGATTCGGTCCCACAACGCACCGCGGCTGACCAGCACGCTCAGCGGGACCTACTTTCCGCCGACAGAGATGCTATGTGTAGGGGTAAATCTTTTATCTAAACTCAACCACATTCCTGACATTACCACCACCCCACCGCCACCTCCCCTTCTCAACCCCTCCACCCGACTATGTCAGATTCAGTCCCACAACGCGCCGCGGCTGACCAGCCCGCTCAGCGGGACCTACTTTCCGCCGACAGAGATGCTATGTGTAGGGGTAAATCTTTTATCTAAACTCAACCACATTCCTGACATTACCACCACCCCACCGCCACCTCCCCTTCTCAACCCCTCCACCCGACTATGTCAGATTCAGTCCCACAACGCACCGCGGCTGACTTTAGCCCACTCGGCAGGACCTACTTTCCGCCGACGAAGGTGCTGAGGCTGCCGGGTATGGGCACATTGCTGCGGTCTTCCAGCACGACGGGCACCAGCTTCTTCATGGACCACATGTGGAACCTGTCGAGCCACTGGGAGGGCACATAGGCCAGCGGCAGCAGCAGCAGCTTGGTGTGCCAGCCGACGGTGTAGCGCAGGCGGGGGCAGCGAGCCGTCAGCGCGTGTACACACGCCGCCACAGTCTTGTTCATGTTCAGTGGCGCCAACTTCGTCGCGTCCGAGATGAAGTCTGTCACTGCGGTTTAAAAAAAAAAAGTAATTAAAGAACAAATTAATTAAAAAAGAAAATTGAAGAAGCCACATGTCTATCAGTCATCCTTCTCAGTACTATGTTTTGGCCGCAAACTCTACGACTTCATTAAAGCTGCATGGTCTGATGAAAACCTTAAAATTTAAAAAACCAAAACAATTATCTAGATGTGAGTCTACATATCTAACTTAGATACTGGTGCAATTATTAAACACTTGTTGCCACATTAGAAGGGAATACTGAGGCAATCTGTTACTGCAGAAGCCTATCGTGTGTCTGAGTGTGCTTGCCAAAATTAATTTTGCATGTTTGCTTTTCAAATTTCTCAAAAGTTAGCCAATTAAAATAAATGTTACTTCAAACTAAAGTGAGGTAGGTTATAACCCTCAACCTAATATATTTATCTCAGAAAATAACAGAAACTCAAAACCATCAGACTATGCAACTTTAATTTTTGTTAAATTACGACTACGGACGTAGCTGGGGGGGGGGGGGGGGGGGGGGGGGGGGGGGAGACATGGTTTGTATCATATTTTAATTCTTAACACTGATTGATTAATTGATGTCTGTTTTACGCCCATGTCGGCAACAAAGGCCATATTCACAGCGAGAAGTGTAACTTACATTCTGTCCATTTTCATTCATACAATCAAATATGTGTCAAAAGAGACTTATGAAATTCACGTTGAAGTCTTCAAGAAAGTTAGTTTTTTTAATTATTAGGAATAAGAAAATCAAGATGGCCGCCATGTAGACTGGCACTTACGGTTGTGGAAGTACTCCCGCCCGTACTCCTCCCTCACGTAGCGCGGCGCCTGGTCCCAGCCGCGCTGCACGGCTTTGCGCAGTCCCTCGTTGGACACACACCCCGTGTTGAAGGACCCCGGCTCGACGATGTGCACCGAGACGCCGTACTGGGACACGTGCGCCCTGCAATGCCAAACGCATTTTTGTTGGTGTGTGGAATATATATATATCTTCTTTTTTTTTTTGAATATATATTTTTTTCTTTTTGAATATATTTATTTTCTTTTTGAATATATATATACTAAGAAAATATGTATATATATTAAACAAATATGTATATATTCAACAAATATATATATATTGTTTGTTGAATATATACATATTTGTTAAATTTATATATATATTGAATATATATTGAATATATATATTTTGTTTAATATATATTTGAGAATATTTTTGAATATATATAAATATTTTACTATCTATTTTTTTTTAAATAAGTATTTAATTTTGTTAAATAGATATTTGGTCATCTAAATTTGTTTATATATATATTAATCTATATTTTGTAATCTATTTTTTAATATATCAACATATATTTTAAGAAAAATAAAGAAGAATAGTGAATGATGTTCACTTCTGTTGTGTCAGCAACAAAGGCCATGGTCCTTCTTTTAACAAAATATACACACATTTTTTATGTATATAAGATACTCAAAACTATCAGATTTTCCTTTTGTGATCAGAGTTACATAATTATTCTGCAGAATAATCTTATGTCGATATCAAGGCACTACAAAATCCGATGGCTTTTAGTTTCTGTCATTTTCTGAGATAAATATATTAGTTTGATCATTATAATCTACTTTACTTTGAAGTAACTTTTATTTAAAATTGCTAACTTTTGAGATATTTGAAGTGCAAAGTTTCTGGTACCATGCCAAAACTCTGATACCACCAAATGACAGCAATTCAAAATCATCAGACTATGCAACTTTTAAAATAATATATATATATATATATATATATATATATATATATATATATTATAAATATATATATATATCTTATATATATAATATATATATGTTCATATTGTGGGGGTGATGAAAATGGGAAATACTGCACCTAGAGTGGGACTCGAACCCACATCTCTTTGCATTCCGGGCCAGTGTGCTAACCATTACACCACCTAGGCTCCCTGATATCAACACACTCCCCACGCCTACCTGTCTATGTGGTTACTTGCCTGAGAGGTCAGTGCAGACCACTACACTCGTCCCCCTGGAATTGTAAGTCTTGTAATGCTTACAATTACATATATACAGGCAATGCACTAACACATACATACACAGGGTAGGTTCAACAACCATACAGCACAAAGCTTGTACAGGATCCTGATCACGGCAACAGTGTCATGGGGGTGATGAAAATGGGAAATACTGCGCCTAGAGTGGGACTCGAACCCACATCTCTTTGCATTCCGGGCCAGTGTGCTAACCATTACACCACCTAGGCTCCCTGATATCAACACACTCCCCACGCCTACCTGTCTATGTGGTCAGTGCAGACCACTACACTCATATTAAAAAAATGATAACCACGCTCTCACCGGATGCCGTCCGAAAACCACTCAACGCCGGCCTTGCTGACCCCGTAGGGCATGACGAAGGGGCTGGGAACGCGCGCCGCCATGGAGGACATGCTGACAACGCGGCCCTTGGCGCGTTTCAGCAGCGGGAGGAACGCCAGCGTCACCCGCACCAACCCCAGCGTGTTCACGTCAAACACGTCGGCGAAGTCCTCGGCCGACAGCCACTCGGGCGGACCCAGCACCGAGCCCACGGTGCCCGCATTGTTCACCAGCCCCCACAGACCTGCAGCCGAGAGACACGCGTGTGAAATAGGGGGTCGGGGGGGGGGGGGGGGAGTGAGGTCAAGTTGTGGAAGAAGGAAGATATAATACAGTCAAACCGACCATGGGATAGACTTTAAATGGTCCATTTAGGGAGGTGGTCGGTTTAGGGAGTTTTTTAATCGTTACAATGGTATTGTATGGGCGATCATTTGAGAATATGTTAGAATATGGTTACAATGGTATTGTTGGGACCAAAATAAAGCGATCGATATAGGGGAGTGGTCGATCTGTGGAGGTAGTCGGTTAGAGAGGTTAAACAGCACAAATAAATAAAATCACATTTTATTTCAGTTTCAGTGACAATATCTATGGCAATAAAAATCCAATGGATTTTTTTAGCAAAGTCTAGTTGGTGCCCGTTTTGTGACGACCGTTACCACAAACAGTCAATTGGATGAACATAATAAACCCGATTTAGTGTTTTTTAAATATATTTTCGTTTGGAATATGTCTATGTATTTTCTTGGGGTGGGTGTGAATCATTGTTAGATTTTCAGTGGGTTTTGATATTTGGTGTCCCTGTCATGAATGTCACACTTTTGCTCACCAGTATTGAATTTTAACATATATATATAATACCAAATGGTGGCTAAGCTTTAGGGTCGTTCTGATCACTACTCCTCTGTTAGTCGGCGCTGCAAATGCGCATCAGCATACTCCATTGATGGGTTGTTAATAGCATGCTTTTTTGTCTGGTGTACACATTTCATATTAGTTTTTATGGTGTTTTAAAACAAAAATTGTTTTAATAAATCTTGGTCACTTTGACCAGAGTGGCATCCATTTGAGTCACCTAACTGTGAGTGTTGTTAACTCCGCCATTGGATAGCACCACTGATATAGTTCTGTGGTACAGATTGATTCCACCAGATGGCAG
The DNA here is from genome assembly GCA_030323885.1 of Branchipolynoe longqiensis. Lineage (NCBI taxonomy): Eukaryota > Metazoa > Annelida > Polychaeta > Phyllodocida > Polynoidae > Branchipolynoe > Branchipolynoe longqiensis. The sequence goes on from CM059197.1 coordinate 51,590,178, forward strand.
CACTATATTGAAATGGGACCATGCACTAGTCCAGAATATAGCAGAGAATATATATATAAACAGCCTCTGAATATAGTCAGAGACTGTGAATATATATATAATGACAATTCAACACAATATTGGTCCAGGGACTGATGCAGAGCCTAGCTTTTACCCATACGCAGAGGCAGGCATGTGATTGGGTGCAGGGAAAAAAGTTATCATGGGGACACACAGCATCCCACTGAGTCACGAGAGGGATGCAAATAGTGTATTTCAGAGGTGTTTTGGCAGCCAGAAAAAAAAAGAATTAAAAAAAACCCACGAATTCCCGTTTCGGCGGCCAAAAAAAAAAACGGATTTCTGGTTAAAACCTGAGAAATCACATGCATGAGGGGGATAGGGCAGGGGAGCGAATGAGTCTTCTTGGGTAATAAACATTTGACAATAAATTGAAAGCTAATTTCGATTTCACAGATATTGGGAGAAGGTGAAGCTCATGTGTGACCTTCATTTTCCGGTAAGTTGTGTCGGACGAAGTCAACCGCCTGTGAGACTTGGTCCTGCTTGGTAATGTCCAGAATGAGGGTTTGGAGTCGCGATGACGTCACCAACTTCAATCGGTTTTGCGCCGCCTCAGTGAGACACGCCGCAAAGACATTCACACCTGGAATGGAAAAGGTTTACGGGATGGCAAAGGTTTGGTCATAATGCTTGCATTGCATTTGATTCGCGGCGGAGAAGGAGTGCCCCACCCCCCACCTCGCGGCGGTTATTCCATTATGTAACCTCCCCCGCAATCCCCGGCCTTATAACCCTGCCCTCCGGCTGCCTCCAGCCACTCTCTCTCCGACCCCCGCTCTCCTGCCTCCAGCCCTTTTCTTTTGGGCTATATCCCCGAGGAAAGGCTACCTCCGGGGCCGGCGCACTTCACTGCCAGCCTCCTTCCCGGCCGATGCATATCTTCCCTGCCGACGCGCACCATCAGCACGAAGCACCGCGTAACACTACCGCCCTACATTACCGCGATGCCTTCAATCGCCCGGGGACGAGGCCGTGGAGCTGGACGCAGAGGGGCCAGGAGGCCCTCTGACCAGTCCAGCACCGGGCCCTCCTCAGGGGCCTCATCTCCGGCGCGCCTACGCTCAGGAGCGGCGGCTGACTGGGCACGCTCCATGGAGTCGACCATGGATGCTACGATTCGGTCGGTGGAACGGCTCACCTCACTTGTCGACGCGATGACCGTATCCAGTGGCCATCCAGTGGCCTACACCTTCCAGTGGCCTACACCTTCCCGGCAGCGTCGGCTTACCCATCCGGAGCCTGCGCCACCCCAACTTCCCCTCCTGGGGGCGATCCACCCGCAGTACCAGCACTTCGTGAGGCACTGCACGCCATGGACGCCTCCAGCCGCCCCCACGATGCTCACCGCCCCGCCGTGCTACACATAGCCACCTCTGCGGCCGACGCCATGAGGGAGAACCTGGAGTCGGCCGAGGCGCACCACACCGGGAGGTGCAAATGTATTTCCCCATACTACATATTCCCGCATGACCTCATAGAGAGGGGGATAGAGGGGAAGGCGGTTAAAAAGGGGGAGGCCACCAAGGACGAGTACAGCCTCGCCCACCGGATGCTGGAGGCCCACCCGTCCTTCCCCTCCCACTCCATCCCGGGCCTCACACACCACGCCATCACGGTCTTGAGAGACAACCTAGTCTATCCGTGGCCTACCGTTCGCCGCTATTCTGAGACCGTCTTCACATGGATAGCAGACGATAGGCTGCCCCATGGATGGCATGACCCCATCGCCATAAACATGGTGAGGATGGAGGCCCTCACCGCCCCCGCCACCCGCCTCCCGGAGCTCCGACTCGGCGCGAACCAGGACCCAGCCGCGGTCTTACCAGGCCGAAACGCGCACCCCCTATATGTGGGAGGCCCACGGTGCCCCCTGCCCAGCCTGGAACCACGATCCAGCCTCTTGCGATCGCGCGGCCACCGGCGAGGCGCACAGCGAGGCGAAGCAAGGCAACACCTATTGCGTGACACATACTCACGGCCCATAGCGAGGCGGTCTGCATCACTAAACATCCCCATGAGCGCGCGACTGTGGCCGCCCCCTCGGCGGATTTTTGATCCGCCGCGGCCCCCCTCCTGGCCTGGAGGGCCGGTGCCGGCCCGGCTCCGCCCTCCCCCTGGGGCCCTCAGCCTCAGATCATGCCGCCCTGCATACCGCCCGCTGCATACCGCCTGTGGGGTCCATAGAACGCTATAATCTATTGTAACTTTAAGGGGCGCATACCCATCATGTCGAGCTTCTGCGCGAGGAAGTTGCCGAAGCCCGTGTCACAGCCGGCGATGAGGACGTACTTGTGGGTGAGGTCAGGGACGCGCACGTGGCGTCGCACCCACCCCAGCACGAAGTAGGCGACGACGCAGAACGACAGCCCGATGTAGGTGAACATGGCGGCCGGGGACGGGGGCGGGGGGCGTTGACGGGAGGAGAGGTCCGCGCAGACGGCCAGGGCCAGGGGCTTGTGGGGAGATATCGCCGCCCAGAGCAACTGAAGCTGGAAAGGAAGTGGGGGGTTAGAGTTGCTCTGGGTTGATTGATTGATTGGTGGTTGCTTTACGCCGTGTCGGCAGCATAGGCCATATTCACGGCGAGAAATGTTTGTTTTTGTTCAAACCATCGCTTTTACATGTAAAAGCATACAATCAATTTTGTGTCAATGGACACTCATGAATTTTGTAAACTCACAATCATATAGCTAAATAAAAGTCTAAATGATAGTATTATTCACCGATGAAATTTGTTTAAAAACCTATATGAGTTGGTACAAACCAGCTGCCCTCAAAAAGGCTACAATCTTTTCTTGTTTTACTTTAGTAAAAAGGTCTTGCATGTTGTTTGCAGTGTAAAATTGTTGGCGCAGGGCCATGAAATCCACACAGTTTAATAAAATGTGTTTTAATGTCAGTGGGGACTGACATCCAATACATTCAGGGGGAGGCTCCCCCTTGAGCAGAAAAACGTGTGTTAGCCACGAGTGGCCAATATGGCATCTTGTTAAAACAACCTGGTCGTGTCGCCCTTCCAGGCGACTCTGCGGCAGTCCATTCACGGAGGGGGTAATTCTATGGAGTTTGTTGTCTGGGTGTTCATCCCATTCGATCTGCCATAGGTTCCAAATGTATTTTTGAATGGTAGGTTTCAGATCAGAGTGGGGAATATGACAGTGTTCCAAAGGAGCAGTCAGGGCTCGAGTGGCCGCTTGATCTGCTCTCTCATTTCCTGGGATACCCACATGACTAGGCACCCAACATAGGTGAATGTCAAATTTTGCTATTGAAAGAGAGTTTAGTTTAATGAGTACTTTAAGTAGTATTGGGTGGTCCAGTTTCCTATTGTTTAAAGCCTGAAGGCAGGAAAAAGAGTCAGTGAAAATGATGAATTTATGACTGGCTGAGGTTTCGATGCACTCTAACGCGAGTAGGAGTGCTCGTGCCTCAGCAGTAAAGATGGAACTCTGATCTGGAATACGCGTACCTAGTTCACGTCCGTGGACGATTGCTGCCGCAGAGACTCTGTTGTCTGTCTTTGACCCATCCGTGTAAACGGCTAGGTGGGCGCTAAAAGCACTTCGCACATCGATAAAGCTTTCATGATATGAAAGTGGGTGCGTTTGACTTTTCTTCGACATGGCCAGCTGGAGGATGATGTTTGGTTTCCTCAGCTGCCAGGGAGGAACATCTGAATATTGTGAGGGTGCTATGTTATGTATATTTGCCCTCAAGGCCTCCAAATGAGGCTTTATTCTGAGGCCTAACGGCTTTATGTATGTTGGCCTTGATTCATAGAGGCATTCATATGGTGGCATAAAAATGGAGTTATATGCAGGATTTAAAATATTTCCTTTTAATTTTATCGCATATTGCATAGACAGTTTGAGCCTTCTACTCTTAAGGGAAGGCTCTCGGCCTTCGACATAAAGGCTCTGGACGGGCGAGGTTCTAAACGCCCCCAGGGCCAGCCGAAGGCCTTGATGGTGTATAGTGTCTAACTGTGATATGTATGATTTCCTGGCTGAACCATAAACAATACAGCCATAGTCCAATTTTGAACGTATTAAAGTTCTATATAATTGGAGCAGAACAGTGCTATCTGCTCCCCACTGTGTGTGGGCTAGAACTTTTAAAATGTCCAGTCCCTTAAGGCACCTGGACTTTAAGTACTTTATATGAGGGATAAAAGATAATTTGTTGTCAAAGATGACTCCTAAAAACTTGTTCTCTTTGACAACTGGGTGGCTCTGGGTGGGTTATTGAAATTCAACGTTAGATACAAAAAAGTTGATTAATTCGAAGAAAGTATGAAATCTTCGAGACCAAAAAAACCTTACCTAATTTGTATCCTGCATAGCTTACACAAAGCATATGTCAAGCATTTCAGTGTGCACACCGAAATTAAATTCGCACATTTTCACTTAGAATAAATAACTCTAAAGTTAACCAATTTAGATATATATTTGGTTGATTGGTTGCTGGAGCTATACGTCCTGGCAAATCGAAGATCATATCAGAATCGGTGCCGACTTGTGAGTGCGACTTTTTAGTGCTGCCCCAATGGGACTGGGACTGGGAGACCATGCCACCGGTGTGGTGGTTTCAGCGTGTTCCCGTGCTCAGACGTGTCCCGTTGCTTCTGCGCATGCGCGGATTTCGCATCAACTCGGATCACCCGAGACACTTATTGGCGCATGCGCACATCCTACAATGTCGGGTCGAATAATCGAATACGCTTCTCCGCGCTCGGGTGGAGATTTTTTTTTTTTTTAATAGCCGATAAAAAAATACAGCAAAATAGGATTTAAAGTATTTTATGATGGCCTAGTTTACCTATATTTCCATTTAATTAATCTAAGTTATTCTTTTTTGGCACACGGCACGTGTATTTGTCGACTCCACTCGCCGTGTTCTATTTGAAATTCTGACGACTGGGATGACCCGAGTCGCCCGGGTAGTGTTAATCGATTACGGCCATGTTTATTAGATTCTGACGCATGCGCAGAAGCGAGGGACACATCTGAGCACGGGAACATGCTGAAACCACCACACCGGCACTAGAACCTGACATCCCACTCAGTCCCATTTTCCTGACACTGAGCCAACCAGTCCTTTCCCTATCATAGTAATGCCAAACGCCTGGCTAGGAAGCGACAAATATAAATGTTTACGTCATTGGTTTGACTCGATCAGGGTTTGAACCCATGGGTTCAAATCCCATGATCTACCAAAACGGGAGAGTTTGAGTCTGGACACCTGGCAATATCATTGCAATAGAATAATGCAATCTTCATACAGAAAAAGTGAAATATCTCTAAAACCACACCACCTAGAAACAAATCGCTTGGTACACATATAGAAAACATGTTTACTAAAGAGATTATATTAAATTGATACGGTTAGGGTTCTGGATTTCCATTAATTTTGAATAAAACTAATGTTTTGCAATGCGCATACCGGAAATGCGCGTACCGTGACAAGGCATTGTCAATGGTCGTGAGCAATCTTCATCAGGGATGAAAGTGGTCTCCGGGGAAAAAAAGCGGAAATGCTGATATTCTCCCATAGGCTTAGCATTGTCAGGGAATCGCTGAAAATTCCAGGAAGTCGGGTTTCATACATATTGGTATATGCTGCTAGTGCTGTGGTGTTTGCACCACATATGGTATACGCTGATGGTGCTGCAGCGTGAAACAACGTATTGGTTGGTTGGTTGTTGGAGTTTTATGCCCTGGCAACATCTAAGGTCATATCAGGATGGGTGCAACGTATTAGCATACACTTATAGCTCTACAGGAAAAATCCCGGAAATCCGCGAAATCGCGGAGATCTTTCATCCCTGCTTCATATAGAAAAAGTGAAATATCTCTACAACCACACCACCTAAAAACAAATCCCTTGGTACACATATAGAAAACATGTTTACCAAAAAGATTATATTAAATTAATACGGTTAGGCTTCTACATTTCTATTAATTTTGAATGAAATAGACGTTTTGAATGAAATAGACGTTATGGGTTGTTTACTGGTTGATATCGCCACAATGGAAGCGCATCCGGTTGATGACGTCACGTGAAAACCCTATATATTCTTAATTGTAGCGTTAGTTATTAATTAGCTACTTAATATTTCCCCAGCCTAGACCAATGAAAGTGAATATTTGATCGACCATCTACTTAGACTACTAGTACTACTACTAGCCTAAAATCTAGGCCTATGGGAGTATGCCTATGCTCTAGACTAGAGTATAGTAGTTATAACTGAGGTTATGACTTTTTTCACCTTTTGAATCGTGAATAAAAAATTATTGTTAATTCATGGATAATGATTTAAAAGCCGAAACGCCAAACGGCGAAATGTTTGTCAAATCACTGTCCGCGAAATATTAGTGTCATCATATTACAAGACTCATTCGGGCTTACATATAATAGTCTCAATTGTATTATTGAGAGAAGCTTGCTGAAGTCATGTGACATGTCTTGAACAGTATCACTACTATCAGGCTGTGTGCAACTTTATTAAGCCTGATTAATAAATTTATTAGCCCGAATTTTCCGTGTCTGGTTTTGAATTACAAGACTCATTCGGGCTTACATGACCATTTATACGAGTGTGAACGCCAATCACTGTCACTACCAGTACGAATGGGGTCACTGCCGTTTCATGTTTTGTTGGTGTTACTCACTTACTGTCTGTACGACTGTAGTGTAGTACGGGGTGAATCTTTTATCGACTGTTACTTGTGACTTGTCTAATGCCAGTGTTTTTTAGCTCAGAAAACTTATAAATTAAACCTAGTGGAAACAGAAATGCATCTTTAACATATATGAGGAGAATTACTTATGCTGAGAAGCTAAATGAAATATCAGCAGGTTCTAATTACAATAGAAACACTTACAGAAATCTATAGAGGGCAGATTGCAGCAATGACCGGAAGTATAAATTGTAAATACAGTGTCGGAGCAACACGCGTCTGCTGCAATAAAACAGCGCCAAAACCGTTCTAACAATCTCTCCAGCAGCCTTGACATTGGATTTCATTAAACAACAACAGAAAAAAGCCCTGCTTAGATTACGTCCGGCCGTTCGTTTTTCTTTTTGAGTCTGTACAATGTCTATCATATGATAACGGATATATTTCCGATGGCAGAATAGTGCAGACGCAACTCCGAAATGATCGCGTTGGAGCCACGCCTTCTTCTAAACCGGAAACGTCAGTTAACTAACACAAGCCTTCGCTTCGGCATCAACGTTGCAACAGAAGCAGTCAGGCAGCATCCATATTTATATTATCTGGCATGTAGGAGAAATCAATCGACTTGAGAGTGGCATGCAAGCGATATGGCTATCAACAAGCAGGCAGCTTTTCCGTAAACATAACAGGTTTGATCAATCTTTATCTCGATTTCTACACGTTTAATGGATTGACAACCATAGGCATAGTCATAGACGATAGAGGGGGTGTAATGACGTCACAAGACAACTTTCAGTGGCTATATTGGATTACATACAGAAGGCTTGCAACTGCCTACACTGTGCTTATTTACTGATTTGTTGGTTTATTTGTCACTGTTTTGAGCAGTTTGGCCTCAGAAGTTGTTCCTAAAGTGTTGTAAGTAAACAGATTGAATATAAACTGCCGAGAACCTCCCAGAACACAAGAAAACTCTGTTTTGCTGCATCTGCATGCATTCACAACATGGCTAGGGAGGGTGCTCGTAATCCAAGATGGCTGACTGCTGAGTGATGGTGTCACATGCACTCCCTCTATTCTCCATTGACTTCTCATTAATGTCTAATCAATGGTCTAATACTTGTAATAGAGGGGGTGTAATGACGTCACGAGAGAACTTCCAGGGGCCATATTGGATTACATATGAAATGCTTGCAACTGCTTGCATTGTGTTCATTTACCGATTTGTTGGTTTATTTGTCACTGTTTCAAGCAGGTTGGCCTCAAAAGTTGGGGGGAAAGGGTATTTTGATGGAGGGAAAGTATTTTTGTTAATCATGTAGCCTCACATCAATGCTAAAGTGCAGTATGTTGACACTTTGAATTCTCTGTCAAAGAGTTAGAACAGTTCAGGCAGTACACGCTAGGTGGCGCCACAAACTTCGGCACTGCCAACTAGGTAGGCCCAGTGGTGGCCGTAGTGTTCTTGGTATAAGACAGGGGGCGCCATAGGTGGTATTAAGTGTAATCCAAGATGGTTAACCGCTGAGTGTTGACGTCACGTGCACTCCCTCTATTGACTAATAAGTCTTTGTGGTTTGTCTTTTAGGTGAATTAATGTAGGGATATGTCATGAAGCATTATACAGGCATCGGGTGGATTTTTGTTAATGGTTTAGTAGATTAGCCTTGTGCGGGATGCTATAAGTTGGTTGGGTAGGGGATAGATATGACATGTTGTGGTGGGGAGTGGTTAGTAACATGTTATTGTGTCAGCTGTGACCAGCAGTGAAATTTGTTGCAAGTCTACTTTGTCGGGAGTGTGCTAGCATCACTGCATCGACCAGGTTTAAATTCTGTTGTGCAACCGCCACTCCCCAACCCCCCCATTTTTGTCACCGGGCGCAGGCCTCGCGTGTGGGAAATCGGGATTTCGGTTCCCGTTTGAGTCAAACCAATGACATAAACTTGTCACTTCCTAGCCTGGCTCTCGGCATTAATAGGATAGGGAAAGGACTGGTTAGCTCAGTGGCAGGATAATGTGACTGAGTCGGATATCGGATCATGGTGCTGGCAACCTGATTTCCCAGTGAGGCAGCACTATAAAGTTGCCATGAGTGCACACTGCCACAATTCGGTACCCATCCTAATATGACCTTAGATGTTGCCAGGATATAAAACTCCAACAAGCACGATTCCCTGACAATGCTAAACCTATGGGACAATATCAGCATTTCCACTTTTTTTCCTGGATACCACTTTCATCCCTGTTTAATACTTACAAAAAACACACAGACAATGCATGTGACTATCCTTGCCTGAGAGGTCAGTGCAAACTACGACAATAGTATGGATGTACACAAGTGTTGATTTTTACTAAACAAAATTATGATACTGTCTTTGACCACATATTGTGTCCATACCGTACAAATAAAGCATTTTAAAGCCTAAAAAAGGAGAAAAATGCCTGTGACGTCATTAGGTCAGAGTAGCACAATCTACTGATTAAATGTTAAACTAATATGCATCGTTTTGCTAATACTGATAGATCATGTTCCCTGCTCGCATGCTACTTTTAATTTTAGGAATTTGCAATTTTGTGGATGTTTGTGATATAAGCTGTTCTGCGTACTGTTACTACTGTATAAAGCAGGTGTTCCCAATACAATTGCCCATTTATCTCCTGTGAAACATTGTGGCCATTAAAGAATATCTTTTCAGCACATTATAGCCACATGTGTATATTTTCCAACTAATTAGAATTTTTACTCGATTTCTTTTGGTTCGCTGTAGCCTTGCTTTCCCAGAATTGGGTGCAGCTCTCAATAGCAGACACACCGGACGCGGTGGCGAATCGGTAGAGTACAGTACTCCCATGCGGAAGGTCGGGAGTTAAATTACAGTCGAGTCAAACCAATAACTTACCAAATTGATACTTGTCACTTCCTAGCCAGTCGCTCAGCATTAATAGGAGAGGGCAAGGACTGGTGGTCTCGGTCTCAGGATAACGTGACTGAGTCAGATATCACATTATCCGGTCATGGTACTGGCAGCCTGGTCTCCCAGTGGGGAAGCACTATAAATTCGCCGTGAGTGTGCACTGTCAGAAGTCGGTACCCGTCCTGATATGACCTTAGATGTTGCCAGGAAGTAAATTTCCAACAACCAACAAACCAAACAGTTAGTGGCAGAGGGTGGATTCGTGGTGGAAATCCTCTACTATTCTCATGGACTATGAAACTATGTATGTGCACCGGCGAGGCTTGGGGCGGTGAGAGTCTACAGGAAGCAAGATGGCTATAGTATATAACACCATGTATGCTTGTTAATAATAGTAAGGCTTCTCTTTAACCCAACAATATAAATTACCCATTGTGGTACTTCAATTTCACATTACAGATTCATACCTCATTTTTTGTTTATCTAAATCAAATTGGGAGGGAACACACCAAATGAAAAAAAAGACAGATATGACTTATTATCTTAATTATATACTTACATAGGTTTTTTTTTATGACTGTGCTTGGTCTACAACTTAGTACACGTTCTACCTTTCTTCGGAAACAGTACTGTCAAGGATTTCCACCATCAACAGTAGCATCAACCCGCTCTCTAGTGACAGTAGCACAAACTAATGTTGTGGGTAGCAGCAGCTCACTGCGCATGCTCTATGGAAATGGTATATAATGCAAGCACAGGTGGCCGCAGCGCCAACAGTCAGTCATACTGGTTATCACACCACTGGTGTACCTAATCAATGGAGATGAGTCAATGTTTTGTGTGTTACATTGATCATGCAAAACAGTTTCTGACATAATTCATTGTTTGTGGGGGGAATAGATACGAGCTGGGCTATACTTTGGAATCCGTAGCGATTGTGTATGTATGTGTGTGTATATATTTTACCTCGGTACTAAGCCTCAGGATACTCATAGCCGAGGGAGAAGGCACACATCCGGGTCCAGCAATTAGTATAATCAACTCAAGACAGGAGGATGTTCGTTGAGTTGCTCCAGCAGATTTTTCATCTACGACGATATATAAATACTATAAGTATCGATTAAATTTAGGTGCTATTTGGTTATGATACCTTATAGCATCTTTTGAAACAGTTTTGATTACTGTAACATGTTATTTGTTAATTTTATGGGTGTTTTACTTTTGTGAAACATCGATAGAACAAAGCGACCATTTTCCTTTGTTCTACAAGCCACCCGTTGCCAAATGGAGAGCGGTGGAGCCACATCACGTTTGGATTTTTCCTCGGTTACTTTTATGGATTCACGTTGCAAATTAATCCTGGGTTTCTTTTATGGATTCCCCACATTTTTTGGGCGTACCTCCGAGTTTCGTAGCATTTTCTCCAACTTGCTGGCGCAGTAGCCGCAGGAGGGAGAAATGTACGGAACAGAGAGTGTGGGAGGGACCGATACACTGGTCCCTACCCCTCATTTGGTTTCTGTTTCTATACCATTAACCTACGACATTACACATTAGCTTATTTACGCCTGTGTTGAGATGGTTTAAATACGTTCTCTAACACCACTAAATGCACAATTATTTGGTTTGCATAACCTGTTGTGACATTTGGTCGATGATTCCGGTTTATAGTAACTTTCTTTCGATTGTTACAGACTTCCGATGGTTACGAAGCGGAGAAGATGGCGCCTCCAGCTGCTGCAGCAGGCCGCCCAGCTGACGACTACGACTCGGCGCCGGTGTTGAAGGTACCACCATCCCCTCAGCCCGGGGCACACATCATGTCGGATCCGAAGAGGGAAAGCGAGCTGGAGGTACTGACAGTAGTACCTTCGGACTGGGAGGCTCGCATGGAAACAGCTACAAACTCAACCTTGCGGAAGGAAAAGGCAGAATCCCCTGGAGGTAGACTCGGATTGGGAGAACATCTCAGAGGATGATAAATCCATGGAGACAGACTCGGCACCGGAAGCTACCATCACGGTCGCCAAAAAAAAGAAAGCGAAGAAAGCGGTGAGCTTGTCAGGAGACGAGTTCAAGAAGACGAGGAAGGTGGTCAAGAAGACCAAAAAGAGGAAGAAGGATTCGTCCTCAGATTCGTCTTCGGACTCTTCCTCTACCGACTCGGACACTGAGCGGTCAGGCCTGTACGCCAAGATTGGCGGAAAGGTCAGAAAGAAATGCCCTATGGAGAAGGCGAAGAAAGTCTTGATGACAACAATGATATGGGAGACAATAAAGGGACACTTCAATACCTTTAAGCCCACAGAGTTGATTACCAAGCTGGGAGAACAGCTGATGGGGATTAAGGGCATCCCGGATTCTGTTGTCAAGAGATTGACCATGATGTTCATCTCAATGCCGACAGCAAGAAGTTTGAAGGTGTCCTGACAGCGATTGCACCAGTGGCCAATCGAATGCAGATTTCAAGTTTCTCATCTCTGGCCAGAACATTGGACAAAGGCATCGCGATGCTAACAGCGGCAAGCAACTTCCTAATGTACAGACGATTTGAAAATGTTTTCAAAGCCGTCTGTACGGATGCTGGAAAGGAAGTGGCCAGATCCAAAAAGATTATGGATAACGATGGGAAAGAGTATACTCTTTTCCTCGCACCAAGGCCAGTGAAAGGCAAGCCCAAGACGTTTGGTGGACAGCTCCAGTACCTCTTTAAAGAGGTGGAAACAGGCACCAAGTGTGGGAAGCACATGGATGCCAAAAAGAAGGCGACGGATGCAAATTCCCAGTTCCGAAAAACCAAAGGGGATTTTCGAAACCGTCGGACCGCCAGAGGTGGACGGTCCGGCCCGACCTACAGCTTCCAACCCAGAGGACAGGGACAGCGCTAGCCATATGGCTGGAAAGACGGAAACCGTCCATTCAAGTGGGAGTATACTCCCAGCAAAACGTTCATTACCCAACCAGGGAACAAGGAGAGGTTGCAACCCAAACTCAAGAGGCCATGGAAATATCCGGAACAGATTTTAAAGCGGGCAATATTTAAAATTGTTTAGAGGAATGGAACTTAATTACTGATAATTTAAGAGTTTTAAGTATTGTGGAATGAATTTGTATTCTTTTCACACAAATACCTGCGCGAAAACATTCCTTTTCCCTATCGATTTGATTTAAACGAGCGGGAGGCACTAGATAACCAGGTGCAAGAATTTTGTGATAAAGGGATTATAGAACCTGTAAATCATGAACCAAGCCAATTTGTGTCCAACATTTTTTCGAGACCCAAGCCAAATGGAGATTGTTACAATGATTCTAGATCTTACAATCCTCAACAAATTAGTTGAATATAAACATTTTAAAATGTTCTCTCTCGAAACAGCCAGAGATTTGATAACAAAGAATTCCTAGTGTGGATCTTAAAGATGCCTACTGTAATGTATGTGTCTTCCAGTTGTGTTGTTATCCGAACACCCCCAGTGTGGCACAGAGTGAGGTCACTACAGAATGTTCTAAATAAAGTTAGTTACAGTACAGAACTCATTGTGTTCAGACGTCCTTTACATTACATGGTGTCAGATGTGGAGGCAATGGTGCTTTCCAGCCCATTGCTTCTGGTGGATACCGGGCCACGACACCCCGGGCACAAACCAACATATAATACAAGTTCATTTTACCAGGATCGACACCCTGGTCATAGAGAAGGTACCACTTGTTTGAACTTCATGTTGAAGTAGCTGCAGCGCGCCGGGCAGCCACTCCCCGGGCGCCAACAAAACCTGCACAGACTTTATTGTGACGGGTGACAATACGATGCACAGATGCATGAGAAGATGGCACACAGATGCACGGATGCCTAGAGGCACAGACACGACTGCACAGATGCCAAGAAGCATGGATGTACAGATCGTCGGCGGAAACGAACGGCTGTAATGAAAACGGCCGGAATGATGACGCGCAGGACGTCATGCCATTGCCAATGGTTATAGTGAATAAAAGACAATACAATGCACAGATGCCTGAGAAGATGGCACACAGATGCACAGCTGCCTAAACGAACAGACATGGATGCACGGATGCCAAGAAGCACGGATGTACGAATCGTCGGTGGAAACGAACGGCTCTAATGAAAACAGCCAGAATGAAGATGCGCAAGGCAACAGGCAAGCAACAGGCAAGGCAACGATATTCATCGAGAAGTAAACACGGAGCGCCGGGAAGAAAGCACCGGACGCCAGGCCACTTGAGGCACGTGAAGAACATTAAATGTGACTTATTATGAGCTGTGAATTGACATAAGATGGATTATGAGACAATACAAGGTAAAGAAACAATTATTTAAAATGTATAATTATATCATTAACATCGACATGAAAATATAGGTATGCTGATTTCCGAACACCCCCAGGACGGAGCAAAGCCACGTCACAAAAGAATGTAGTTCAAATTGGTGAATGTGACAAAGTAGCAGTTAGTAGTCAGCTTTGTTAAAGCTGCATACTCCAATGAAAAATATATTAATGATAATACCATATAATGCTTATACTGTAGTGTGTATAAATCACTAACGCATGTCCTAATAATTTAGGAATGTTATAACAAAAAGAAGAAGAAAACAACAACAAAATTAAAAAAACAAACAAAAACAATAAAAAACATGTATGATTCCATCATTTAATATTGCTATGGACTAGTTGTTAATAGCTGTGTTTACACGGGGAATTGTGAAACGATGTAGACAAAGCGATTCATATGAAGCGTTTTGGAAGCGTGTTTACACGGCGGAGTTGAAAAGTGTGTCGACGCCGGGAATCAGCAGGCGCCTGTAGCCGGCTAGCACTGCTGTTTGTTTTGTTTACACTTGGTGATTCGACGCCGATGTTGCTGCTACGGTAATATCGCTTGGAATTTAAGGTTAATTTAATTAAATTTCATTATTTGAGGATGTAATTCTGTTAAATATGATCGCATTTAATAGATTTCGGCCTAATTGGGCCCTAACACTGCCGGGTACAAGCGATTAGTTACTGCTCCATCTGTTGCTGGCAAGCCCTACTATTTTATACTATCGCCGCCCGGGAACCAGCTGAATCGCTTCAAATAAACCACCTCCCGAGGTGGTATAGATGACGCGTTTCATATGAAGCGATTCAGCCCTAAAACGCCACAGAACCGCGTCTACACGGCAAATGTGAGTCGATCTAGGCAAGGCGTTTCATATGTGGCGTTTTAAATCTCCCGTGTAAACACAGCTAATGATGGACATATAAAAACTAAAATATTGGTTATATAGAAACCGGAGTAAGCCAAGTATGCTAAACCTACCAAATGATACTGATATTTGTAATGTTAAATTTAATGTCATATACATTTGTAAAGTAATATTATATTAAATGATATTACACCACTGCCATATTACACCAAACAACCAACGTATACGGTCAAAAGCACACACCAAAATATAACCACACTAAAATTAATAAAACATTCTAGTGTTAATAAAATAATATATATATAAAAGATCAGAGAATGCAGACCAAAACATAGTATGTCGAGTGTGACGTTTTGAATTAGGAATGGTTTGGTTGGACTGTGCAACTTTAAATTGTTACTGTATGTTACCATGACAATACATGAAGAACATCACACATTTGAGGTCAAACAAAGACTTTACAGAACACATTCACACATAGGAAATGGCACATGAAGGTAACTGAGTATGTTTTTTTGTGATGTTTTGTAAATGCTGTAAGTTGTCGTACTTGTCATAGATCCTGTCAAATAGCTGTTGACTCAGTACTGTTATTGTAGGTAATGTTCACCGATGCAATTGTAATAATTAAGCAAGTGACATGCTAGAAATGCAGTACAGTAAGAATGACACATGATTAAAGTCAAATAAAGAATGGACACAACAGATGCAAGGATAAGAAACGACACATGAAGCTAACTAAGTATACATTTTGTGTGTTGATATAAATGCTTTAAATTGTCTTACATGTCATAGATGTTATCCAATAAATATTCACTCAATACTTATTAAACAAACAAACAAAAATGTTCACTGATGCAATTGTTACAATTAAATAACTGACATGCCAGAAAAGCAGTACAATAATTAATGACAACACATAGTTCAGGTCAAACAAAGAATGGACACAACTCATGCAAACATAAGAAACGACACATGAAGTCAACTGAGTATGCATTTTGTATGTTTTTATAAATGCTATGTTTAGTTGCTCTTCATGTCATGGATGTTCTTGACTATATATGTTGACTCAATGCTTATTAAGCAAACATAAAAGAATGTTCACGGTTGAAATTGTTATAGTTAAATAAGTAACATGCTGGAAAAGCTGTACAATAAGTGGTAACGTCACATACTTAAGTTCGAACAATGAATGGACACAACGCATGATAACATAAGAAACGACACATGCAGCCAGCTGTGTATGCATTTTGTATGTTTATGTTTATACATGTTTTTAAGTTGTCTTGCATGTCAAAGATGTTATCAAATGAATTTTGACTCAATGCTTTTATAAACGAACAAATAAAAAATAAATAAAAATATGACGAAATGTTCACGGATGAAATTGTTATATGAAGCATGAGTTTAATTTGAACATTTTGGGAAATGTTGTGCATGAAATACTATATTGAATATTTGAATCTCATATGTTATATAAGTCGTTTACTGTTGTTGCTATGCCACTTTCTGTTCTGCCTAGCAAGTGCCTTGTTATGTTCAGTTATGAATTGCATACAACGTTACGTAATAATACACTCATTGTTCAGGTCATATGAAGAAGAGACAAAATAAGTCTACATTTAAGAAGTGACAACTCACCCTGACTATGTATTCGTTGTATTACTTATGGGTCGTGTTTTTGTATGATGGGCTACATTCGATAGTTTCCCATTTACATGTTTCATGGTTCTCTTCTTAAACATAGTATGTATAATATCTCTATATGTATTAGGTCTTCATGTACAATGCCATTTACATTGTTCTGGAATGTTAGTAAATTTGAGCATGGCATTTTATCCTCGCAATACCTGGTACCATTCTGTTATGGATAGGAATTATTTTAAAGAGGGGGATATGGCGTTATGACATTAGTTATAATAACACAAGAAGGACCTGTTGCTATCGATGGTAGTTTATATATACAAAATGTTACCATTGAATTTTGTTCCTCTGTTCCATTGAAAGGGAGATGTAATGTATGTGTCTTCCAGTTGTGTTGTTATCCGAACACCCCCAGTGTGGCACAGAGTGAGGTCACTACAGAACGTTCTAAATAAAGTTAGTTACAGTACAGAACTCATTGTGTTCAGACGTCCTTTACATTACATGGGTCGTTCTCAGAAACTGTGTACCACTTGAGGTAGTTTACTTCAAATGCATATTTCAAAGGAACCCATTTAATTCAACAATTGCCATGTCCCAAGATTGCCAGATTAACGAGACCTATGCAACCTGTATTTGGTAAATTGGTCGTTCTCAGAAACTGCCTAGCACTTGAGGTAGTCTACTTGAAATGTATTTTTGAAAGAAACCCATTATTGGAATGTCAATATTTAGATTTCATCATTTAGTCCAATAATGTGGGAGATATTTTAGATCAAAAGTAAATGTTAACATTGTGTATTATGTATCTTATTGGGATGGATGTAGTTAAATAAATAGAAAATTACATCACTAATTTGTGACATTGTCAACAGCATTGAAAATAAAGTGTCACAAGCTTAATCAAAACCTCTGAACAACAACCCATTTCACTTCAAATGGTCATATACAATGTCTTCATTAAGTTGAAAACATTTATTTCTTTCTTTTTTTTTAATTACAAAAAATAGTTGACCTTTTCTGGAATCATTAACATCATAACATTCGTTTCCACTTGCAAGTACTATCAAACTCTGCATCAAACACTGAGTACAGATACAGTACAGGAACTATTTTCACCATTTAACACTATGCATGGATCAATTTATGGTATAGTAAAAGATCAATCCTGAAATTGCCCCTAAACATTGAAATTTGAGCCAAAGATTTGTGTAAAATTGTTGATTCCACTTGGACTGTTACCTTGCTAATATTTTTCTGCTTTTCTCTTTAATCATCACAAATAAGACAAAACCATAGCAATGAGGTTTTAAATTATTATTACTACTGTTTATAAAGCAAGTGGCATGTGAAATGTCCTAAAAATGTCAAGCTTTGTATGGAAACTATTTGATTTTGGAGTCAGATTGCTTTCCATGCTATACTGTTATTTATTGGGTGTGAGCATCATTTGACCTACTTAAAAATGTCAGAATATGTTTATTTTCAATTATTCAGATGCAAAAGGACATACACTTTCAGGTAGCTTGTATATATAGACTTTGACAGTATTTTGATTTTGTGGTACTGATGTCACAGATTTGGTACACAACTTCTGAGAATGACCCTACTACACAATTCCAATTTATAAATTGGATAGAAAATTCTTAAGGTTTATTTGGAATGACAAGCTTTATGCTTCACCTGTATGCCGAATGGGTTAGCTTGTGCTCCTCGCTTGTTTATAAAGTTGCTTCAACCAATTTTTTCGTTAATGGCAAGGAAAGGACATGTCATGTTTCCATATATTGACGACTCATTTATTGTGGCACAGTCGAAAACACATTGTCAGGAAGTGGTAAATGATCTTTGTCAGACATTCACCAACTTAGGATTTTATATCCATGATAAGAAATCAGTTCTCATGCCAAAAAGAGAAGTAAAATGTTGTTTTCCCGAGGTACAAGCCTTGGATAGTCGTGGGCTAGGGCCCGCCCACCACACCCTGCCACAACTATCACGTTCGCTTGTGCCAAGATGAAAACATTGAAGTATCCATATAATTTAAGATAATTTTTATCCTGAATAAGTAGGTAAAGATTGATGGACCCGGATGTGCTTCCTTCTCCCTAGCCCATGACTATCCGAGGCTTGTACCTCGGGAAAACAACAGTTATCCATCATCTGTACCCAGGTAAGATTCGTATAACTATACTATATATATATATACACACACATATACACACACACATACTTGGTATATATATACACACAAAGTATATATCGTATATATGACGTATATACTACTACACTAGTGCATATATCAAATGTATGTATCGCGAGGGCATCATACAATATACACACCCACACACACCTTGCATATATATATGTAGGTATACCCACTTTAAAAAATTTACCAAATCACATGAAACTCGCAGGAAACATACCTGCTACCAATGTATGATCACATGCAAAATTACAAGGCTCTAGCTGCATTCGAAAATGAGATATGACAGGCTGAAAAAACCTGTATATTTTGGCTGTTTGCACAAATAATTCAAACTGCCATTTTTAAAAACTCAGAAAATTAAAACTATTGATAAAATAATACAGAGATCATATTTGGTACGCACCATATTTATAACACAATTATCAAATGTATTTTTTTCTAGTCATACAACAGAGGAAGAAAGAAGATATTTTTAAAATGGGGAAAGCACCTCATAAGTATTGTACTTCTGCTTTCTCCTTTTTCATGTGAAAGAATTACTGATATAAATATCAACTTGTGTGTACATTGACCATGTGGAAATAAATATATTATTATTATGCATAAAAAATGACATTTGGTGTGATTTGCACAATTGAAATACAATTTCTTTTTCAAAGTCAATTCTGCCATCAGTTAACAATGTACAGGCAAAACATGTGATAGATATCATAAATATAATGGATATAATTAGAACATAAAGAGATACATGTGCTATGGCAGGGTAAATAAATTCATTTCAAGAAAAAAACCCACGGAAAATGGACTTTCCGAGAGCAATATTTCTGGGTCATGTTATACATCATTTTAAAGAGCGAGTTCTCCTCTTTTTAATGGCATAGAGGCTTTTTTAGAACTGATCACAGCCTATAATTTTTTGGGCAGGGTAAATGATTTCGTTTTTTAACACCAACAAATTCAACAAAAAAAGAACTTTCCGAGGGTGATATTTCTGCCCTATATCATTTTAAAGACCGTTTTCTCCTCTTTTAAAGGTATACATGTCTTTGAGAAGTGATCACAGCCTAAAATGTTATGGTCAGGGTAAATAAATTCATAAATATATATATCTTTTAAACAAACAAACAAACAAACAAACAAAAACGGACTTCCGAGTCATGTCATATATCATTTTAAAGAGCAATTTCTCCTCCTTTTAATGGTATAGAGTTCTTTGAGAAGTGATCACAGCCTAAAATTGTATTAAGTGTCAAAGTGGATACAGCAACTTTAACTTGTTTAGAAAAAAAGTAAAACCTAACTGCATCATTACAAAAATCACACTACATCATAGCTTTCCATTGATATAAGGCTCATTCTGATGGGTCGATGCTAAGAAGATCAGTAAAAAAGATTCTGGAGGGTCCAAAATGCATTGGCAGTCTGGTCACTTTCCCAAAGTGGCTATGCATACTTTGAAGTGAAGCAAATCACACTCTCACATATAATAAGGCCTCAGATGGAAGGTAGAAAGATTGCTTTAGTCATTAAATCATATTTGTAGCATGCATATGCATACAACAGGGCAAACTTGAGCAAAATTAGGTGTGCTTTGGCCTTGTCCTATACGGTTATAGAGCAGGGATGAAAGATCTCCGCGATTTCGCGGATTTCCGGAATATGAATACGTTGTTCAAATGCCACAGCACTACAAGTGTCTACTAATACCATAGATGAAGAATACATTGTATTCTTTATCTATGTTAATACATTGTTTTACCCTGCAGCACCATCAGCGTGTATATGTATGAAACCTGACTTCCGGGTATTTTCCACGATTACCTGACAATGCTAAACCTATGGGAGAAATCAGTATTTCCGCTTTTTTTCCCCGGAGATGGAGTGGGCATACCTAATATATGACATCATATATACAAATAGCCTGACCTGAGATAAGTAACTATATGTGGCCTCTATGGTCTAATGGTTAGGGTGTTGAACTTGTAATCTGAACTTCTTGATCCTGTGGGTTCAAACCCCATGCGGTTCACTCCTTTTTACTTTCAACAACAAAAAAACATGTTCCTCCTATATGTTTTTCTGATTAAATTATGCAATGAAATTGTACCAACATATAATTTACATTACAACAAATATATTTCCTCTCTAAAAAATTGAAATACCTATGTTTAAAGTGGCGAGCTATACCTCGTCTTGAAAACAAACAAACTCGGAATAGTTCAGATTTGTGCCACAGGGGTGGTGCATGCTTAGTACTGAACCTTTCCCACTTGGTGGTGTAGAGTGACCTAGATTGTTGTGACAATGGCTGGGTCAGTGGAGAGAAGGGAGGGTAAAACTGAGGTATTTTCAATTTTCTTGAGAGTAGTTCAAACAGGAAATATATTTGCTTTAATGTAAAATATATGTTAGTACAATTACATTGCATAATTCAATGAAAAACACATATAAATGAAAAACGTTTTTGTTGATGTTGAATGTAAAAAGGTTTTGGAGTGTATGGGGTTTGAACCCACACCACCAAACAACTTGGCCGTAATCGATTAACACGACCCGGGCGACTCGGGTCACCCGAGTCGTCTAAATTTCAAATCGAACACCGCGAGTGGAGTCGACAAAAACACGTGCCGTGTGCAAAACGACCCAACGCCAGTAACCCACCTCTTGGCTGGGGTTTGCTAGGAACGATGACGTCACACCTGAGCTTGTACCTGTAGCTACCACTACAAGTCCTATTCGTTGTTTTAATGCTTTTTTTAAAATAACCCAGATTGTCAGCTTATACGATCCTAAGATACTTTAAATCCTATTTTGATGTACTTATATTGGTTATTAAAACAAATAATTAGGTTCCGGGTTAGATTAAGCCACCATTTTTTCCAACCCGAGCGTGCAGAAGCTTATTCGGTTATTCGACCCGAGTCTGCAGGATGTGCGTATGCGCCAAAAAGTGGCTCGGGTGACCTGTTGTTCCTTGCCCGAATCACACATTTTTTTTATTTTATTTTTTACATATATATTTTTGTTAATGATTTTTTTGGGGTTAAATGTCCTAATCAGGACAGTGTGGATAACTAACTTGAAAAAAAGTTTCCAGGTAGTGGCTAACTAACTAACGTATCGACCCTCTGCGCTTTTTAGGGCGTGGCGTGGACTGCACCGCGCTGCCTCCTCCTCCCACGGCGTGAGGATGGCAGCAGCCGCCGACCATCCGCGTGACCCACGTGACCCAGCGTCCCCCGCCGCGCGCAGCAACAAAAACAACAACAGCAGCAGCAGCTCCCCGGGTGCTGGCGCCGGGGCGCAGGCGGGGTGGAGCGGGGGTGGGGAGGAGGACAGTCGCGTCGAGCCCGAGGCGGAGACTGGGAGCGCCGGGCCCGGGTGCCGACTGAGCATGTCGTTCGCCGGCTGCGGCTTCCTGGGGATCTACCACCTGGGCGCCGTGCTCACCTTCTCGAGGCACGGCCGCGGGCTGCTGCAGCGGGTCGACTGTTTCACCGGCGCCTCGGCTGGCGCGCTCGTCGCCTCCATCCTCGCTGTGAGGCCTGACGACGACAAGGTCATAGAGGTGAGCTGTCTGGCTACACTTTAGGGGGGATTAAAAAATATATCAATAAATTTCTTTTGCAATTTTAATTTAAAATAAATTTAAATTATTTAAAAAAATTATCGTCGATGGTTTTGAGTTTCTGTCATTTTCTGAGATAAATAGATTGGGTTGGTCATTATAATCAATTATTTGTAGGATCATTGTTTTGTACATAAGAAGAGCTGGGTGTTTTTCACTTATAAAACCCCTGATTGCACTTAAAATATTTTATGAGTTAGTCATTTTAAAGCGAGGTTACTTAAAACTAAAGTAAGGTAGATCATAATAATCAACCCAATATATTCATCTTATAAAATTACGGAAACTCAAAGCCCTCAACTTACAAATCTAAAAAAAATAAAAGATTATACTGATCAACCCAATCTATTTATCTCAGAAAATGACAGAAACTCAAAAACGTCAACATTAATTTTTTTAAGGAAGAGATTATAATGACCTAATATATGAACTACTCACAAAAGCTTCAAACAGTACAAAATAGGGCACTCAGGACAGTTTACAAAGGGCAAAATCTACACACAGAAGAACTACATGCTGAAGCTGAAATGGACAAATTAGAGACAAGGCGCAAAAAGCATCTCTTAGGACTCATGTACAGTAGAGCCCAAGACACAATATATACCGACACACATATTCACAATACTAGGGCAGCAGATAGTAACCTCTTGAAAATTCCCTATCCAAGGACTAACAAACTCAAAAGAGCACCTATTTATCAGGGAAGCCAACTCTGGAACAAACTCTCTGCCAAAACCAGGAACGCAACAACCTACCTGCAATTTAAATCTAGATTAAAGGTTGAGTACCCAACATAGACATAACATAATAAACCTCCCTGGATAGACCACAAACGTTGAGAACAGAAATAAATACATAGTCCCAAACCACTCCCCTCCCTCTGTGAAATCCCACCTGGCAAAAAGAGTAATAGAAATAACAACCACCAGAGTATACCCACCTGCCTATAGGACCTGACCAAACCAATAAAAGATATACTAACTCAAAGCTATAGTTTACCAAGACAATTTAAATGAGTCATGCAACCATTATTTGCATAATCCAAATTCCACTACTACCTTCATCAGCAAGTCATGCCCATTATATTAATGTCTCCTCACAGGTATGATCATCAAATCACTGATATAGTCTAAAGGTAAATGGCTATTCTCCAGTCTACATGTGCAAAATAAGATCGCCACTATATTTGTAATGCCTGATTTTAACCTACTATTGTGACTAATTGTCTATTTTGTTCATACCATCTCATCCATAAATAGTTCACATGCACTATAATCGTTAAGGGCGGAAGACCAGTGCCTTGATGCTGAAAAAAGATGTTATTCAACTGGAATAAAAAAAAAGAATTTGACCCCCAAAAAACACCAAAACTCTGACCCCCCATCCCCCGCCCCATAGGCTTCAGTTATTAAAGTTGATGGTTTTGCTTGTAGGATTGTATCAACATTATGCTAATGCTAACATTCGGCTTGTAGGATTGTACCAACATTATGCTAATGCTAATGTAGTAGTCTGCACTGACCTCTCAGGAAAGTAACCACACTACCTACGCCTACCTGCAGAGGTAGGCGTAGGTAGTGTGGTGATATCAGGGAGCCTAGGTGGCGTAATGGTTAGCACACTGGCCTGGAATGCAAAGACATGTGGGTTCGAGTCCCGCTCTAGGCACAATATTTCCCATTTTCATCACCCCCATAACACTGGTTGCCATGACCAGGATCCTGTACAAGCTATGCGCTGTATGGTTGTAGAACCTACCCTGTGTATGTATGTGTTAGTGCATTGCCTGTGTGTATGTAATTGTAAGCATTAAAAGACTTACAATTCTAGGGGGACGAGTGTAGTAGTCTGCACTGACCTCTCAGGCAAGTAACCACATAGACAGGTAGGCGTGGGTAGTGTGGTGATATCAGGGAGCCTAGGTGGTGTAATGGTTAGCACTTTGGCCCGGAATGCAAAGACATGTGGGTTTGAGTCCTACTCTAGGTGCAATATTTCCCATTTTCATCACCCCCATGACACTAACATTTGGCTTGTAGGATTGTATCAACTTTGTACTAACACTAACGTTCGGCTTGTTGGATTGTACCAACATTACACGAATGCTAACATTCGGCTTGTAGGATTGTATCACCATTATGCTAATGCTAACATTCAGCTTATAGGATTGTACCAACATTCCACTAATGCTAGCATTCGGCTTGTAGGATTGTACCAACATTACACTCTGGCTTGTAGGATTGTACCAACATTCCACTAATGTGAGCATTCGGCTTGTAGGATTGTATCAACATTATGTTATAGCTTGTGGGATTGTACCAATATTACGCTATCGCTAACATCCTGCTTGTAAGAGTGTACCAACACTATGCTAACGCTAACATTTGGCTTGTAGGATTGTACCAACATTATGCTAGCATTCAGCTTCTAGGATTGTACCAACATTGCACTAATGCTAACATTTGGTTTGTAGGATTGTACCAACATTACACTAATGCTGACATTCAGCTTGTAGAACTGTACCAACATTACACTAGCACTAACATTCAGCTTGTAGAATTGTACCAACATTACACTAACACTAACATTCAGCTTATGAATTGTACCAACATTACTCTAACATTCAACTTGTAGGATTGTACCAACATTACACTAATGCTAACATTCGGCTTGTAGGAGTGCATCGACTTCACGTATAACCTTGCACTTAACGTCCACAAGCATCGTCTCGGTCTGCTGACGCCGGGCCTCAGCCTGCTTGACCAGCTGCAAGATTTCCTAATTAGCATGCTGCCAGAGAACGCGCACCTGCTGGCGAACAATCGCCTCTTTGTCAGCCTCACCCACTCAAAGTCAACCCACAACACACTCGTCTCGCAGTACCACTCTCAGGAGGACCTCATACAGGTATGGCTTGACACCATTATGAAGATGGTCAAAGTTGCATAGTCCGAAGAAAGCATCAAATTTTCAAAAGCTAAACCCTTATGCAAATTAGAATCTCCGTTTTTTGTTGAATGATGGTTTATTTACCATGTCCATAACATATAAGTTCATAGAACTTGATTTCAATGCTGAACAGCTTTAGTCATTAGTTTGGGTTTATTGTCTTGAATGATTTGTTAGTAATATTTGCGTGTGTATTTATCTCAGAGCTACCTAGGAGCTTCCTGGTCCACAATTACCATTCTTAATATGTCAACATACCAAAATGATAATGGTTATGTTCTCCAGTGGTTCCTGGGGTAAGTCATTTTGTTTTACGTATATCTTTTTTGTATGCTTCAATGAATTTTTTGTGTCTGGTTGTGCTCGGTTGTTCATTCCAGATGTGTGCTGCCACAGATATGACACTTCTGTCATAGATAGGCCACAGTAGGTCTGCTATGGGTTATGCAACTTAGATCCTGGTGCAGTTATTAAGCATTTGATGTTACATAGAAGGTTGTACTAAAACAATTTAGCAGAACTTCATACTGCTGAAGGTTATGGGGTCAGAATTTTGGCAAACATGCCAAAATTAATTTGTCATGTTTTCACATCAAATATCTCCTAAATTAGTCATTTTACAGCAAAGTTACTCCAAAGTCAGGTAAGATGGATTATAATGATCAATCTAATCTCAGAAAGTGAGAGAAAATCTAAACCATTGGACTATGTAACTTTAAAGTTGCCTAGTCCGATGGTTTTGAATTTCTCTCATTTTCTGAGATATATATATTAGGTTAATAGTTATAATGTAACTTACTTTAGTTTGAAGTAACTTTTATTTTAAGTGGCTTGATTTTGAGATATTTGAAGTGTAAACATGCAAGATTAGTTTTGGCCTGATACCATAGGGTTATACAGTAACAGGTTTATTAAATGGTCGTTATTAAATTTACATAGCGTTACCTTATATGTGGCAACAAATGCTTAATAAGTGCATCAGTACCTAAGTTAGATATTTAGAATCAAATCTAGATAATTGTTTTGGTTTTGAAAATCTGATGCATTCATCAGACTATACAGCTTTAAATCAAATTAATTATAATGATCTGAGAAAAACACTGTCCAATCTATGAATCTATACACCGTCTAAGCATTATTTTATTTGTAAACACAGACCAACATATGAATCTACACACAATCTAAACATTATTTTAGCTGTGAACACATACCAACACATGAATCTACACATAATCTAAACATTATTTTAACTGTGAACACAACACATACCAACACATGAATATGCACACAATCTAAACATTATTTTAACTTTAAACACATACCAACACATGAATGTACACATAATCTAAACATTATTTTAACTTTAAACGCAGACCAACACATGAATCTGCACACAATCTAAACATTATTTTAACTGTAAACACAGACCAACACACGAATCTGCACACAATCTAAGCATCATTTTAACTGTAAACAGACCAACACATGATTCTACACATAATCTAAATATTATTTTAACTGTAAACACAGACCAACACATGAATCTACACACACTCTAAGCACTGATTTATTTATAAAACAGAAACCAACACATGAATCTACACACAAGTTAAACACTACTTTATTTATAAACACGGACCAACACAGGAATCTACACACACACACAATCTGGACACTAGTTGGATTTCTTTAGATAATAAAAGCTTTCACCATTCAAATACGCACAGAAATGGAATGGCCGATTGAGTTGAGTCTCGGCTTATCGTTTGGCAAATCTTGGGGTTTGAAACCTGGTTGAGTCAAACCAATGACACTACCTAGCAGGGTGCTATGCAGGATAGCGAAAAGAGCAGTGGTATTATCCACAATTGAAATTTTAACGAATGTAGCGACAATAAGTTAGAGACACTCATATTTGAGTATCAGTCACTGGTTAAGCGATAAAGCTAACATATTTAGCTTATGTAGCTGACTGTAAGTTTCCCCAAGATATGTGTTATCGTCACTGCTTATGCTAGTGTGATATGTTCACTATAACAATCCCCTACTTTAATATTCCACAAGTCCACTTGACTTATTTACTGCCACTTTGTCTCACTTATCTTATATTATTCTTGACCTCCTACTCACGATCGATATTAGCTATCACGCATTATCAAGATCAGCAGTACCTGACTACTATCAATTCCTCTTGTTGAAAAGTTATAATAATCTCCTTCGTCACAGTCTATCTAAATGTCTTTTAATTTCTCGAAATCATGACAATTCTAGTTTCACCTTAAAGTAGCATAGTCCGATGGGTTTGAGTTTCCACTAGTTTCTTTTCTTTAAAAAAAGAAATTTAATGTTTTTTTTATTTAAAAAAGAAATGAATTGTCAAACTACACCACATGTTAATTGTGGAATGATTAGGCCTAATATTGTTATTTCAGCTCACATGAGCTAACTGCTGACGACAATATCAGCGCCATATACATTACGATATATATTGTAAATAACTGTATTGTTTCATGGCTGGAAGACTAGTGCCACGACGCTGACAAAAGACTATTCAATGAATAAACTATATTTACAACAACAAAGGAATATATCGGGTTGATTGTTACCAACAATCTACCATACTTTAGTTTGAAGTATTTTTTATTATGAATGACTACCTTTGGAGATATTTGAAGTCAAAACATGCAAAATAACTTTTTTGGTGCGCATGTAGACATTCTGACACCATAAGGTATTTGGGGTTGTTTTTTTTCTCTCTTCTTTTTAGCATAGCAGGTTCTATGAAATTGACTTAGTATGCCCTCCTAGACAGCAGCAAATGCTTAGTGACTGTACCAGTATATAAGTTAAATATCTACAATCAAATCTAGATATATACAGTATAACCCTGTTAAAGCAAGCTCGGTTAAACCAAACAATCGGTTAATCCAAACTCATTTCGTCGGCCCGGCAAAATACTACCATTTATCATATAAAAAAGTTGGTGAAACCAAAGTTGGTTAATCCAAATTATCGGTTAGTCCAAACAAAATTGGAGGACCCCAGGCCACTCTGGTATGGTTAAACCAAACTTTCATGTAGTTATAAGGTCCTCTGATACCCCAAGACCCCCCCCCCCCCCCCGATTTTTTCATATCTAATAAATGGTAGTATTTTGCCGGGCTGCCGAAAAAGTTTGGATTAACCGATCGTTTGGCTTAAGCGAGCTTGGTTTAACGGGGTTATACTGTATATACATAGAAAAACAATAATCAAAGTGTCCACATACATTGTATATTACATGTGCAATACACGCTTATTCAGTGTCAAAGTCAAAGCCAAAGCTCGGTTAAACCAATGATCGGATAATCCAAACAAATTTCTATGGTCTGTTCAAGTTTGGTTTAGCAGGGTCATACTGTATTTTGGTTTCCAAAATTTGATGCTTTCATCGGGCTATGCATCTTTAATAACCGTAGGGTTTGTTGTCGACATTGGCTTTTGAACTTATTTGGAAGTTGATTAGAAATGATTGGCTATGTAATGTATGAAACTTGAGGTGAACTAGAATCTCATTTGTGCTACATTCGAGTTGCAAACTTTCAAAGATACGAACAATCCTGTTAGTGCTCCTGCTCCACTTTTACACCATCTGGCATCTTCCGCTTCCCTTCATCTCAACTGCTCCCAAAAAACCTTGACTAGACGCGGTGATCGAATTGGTAGAGCACATGCTTCCCATGTGGAAGGTTTGGAGTTTGATTCCCAGTGGAGTCAAAACGAGGACTTATCAAAATTATACTTGTCGCTACCTGGCCTGGTGCTCGGGATTAATATGATAGGGCAGGGACTGGTTAGCTCAGTATCAGGATAATGTGAGTGAGTGGGATAGTGGGTCATGGTGCTGGCAGCCTGGTCTCCCAGTGCGTCAGCACTATAAAGTCGCCATGAGTGTGCACTGTTACAAGTCGATAGCCGTCCTTATATAACCTTAGATGTTGTTAGGATCTAAAGCTCCAAACAAACCCTTAGCAACTCTGCTGTTGTCTTATAGCTCTGTTCATCTCATTATATGCACTTTTACATGGTTGGTTGTTGGAGTTTTACATCCTGGCAACATCTAAGGTCATATCTGGATGGGTACCAACTTGTGACAGTGCGCACTCATGGCAGCAGCTTTATAGTCCTGCCCCACTGGGAAATGAGATCACCAACACCATGACCCAATATCCCACTCAGTCACATTATCCTGTCACTGAGCTAACCAGTCCTTGCCCTATCCTATTAATGCTGAGCACCAGGCTAGGAAGTGACAAGTATCAATTTTGTAAGTCATTGGTTTGGCTTGACTGGGAATCGGAGGCCTGAGCTCTACCGATTCGGCCACCGGGTCCGGTGCACTTTTACATGATGGTGTTCCCATTGTGGTTATTTATGTTTAAATCCCCGTTCGGTGTCTTTGCAGTGTCTTCTGGCCACCAGCTACGTTCCTCATATCACTGGCAAGAAACCTGTCAAGCGCAATGGAAAGGTGAGCAGAGTATGCGAAGAGAAGCATTTCCTCACATTGCATTTCCTCCATGTGCTCCATACAAATTCAACAAGAGGATTACTTTTAGTTCAAGGCAACACTGCTATCACTGTACTTTCTTGTGTTCATTTATATTGTTAGTAGTAAACATGTAAGTTCTCAGAATATTTCGTTTACATCGCCGTAGCACCTGTCTTCCAGCTATAATAATTAATTGTAGGAAATATTTAGGTAAAATACCTTTCATTAATTAATTAAATTAGAATCGATGAATTCACAATTTCATGGTTCTAAATAGTTTTCTAGCTATAAATTACAATTGCACAATCCAATGGTTTTGTGCTTCTGCCATATTAAAAGAAATATATATATATATATATATTGTTTAATATTGTTATAATCTACTTCATTTTCTTTAGTTTGAAATACAGTTTGATGTATTTCTTTATTATAAATGGCTAACTTTGGAAATTTGTGAAGTGTAAGCACGCAGAATAAAATTGGGATTGCACCCCAAAATGCTGGACATCATAGGGCTTGCAGCGGTGCAGCAATAGGTTCTAATAGATTGATGTGATACTCCTATGAAACAATAGGTTCTATTAAATTGACTTAATACTCATATACAACAATAGATTCTATTAAATTGACTTAATACTCCTATGAAACAATAGGTTCTATTAAATTGATTTAATACTCATATACAACAATAGGTTCTATTAAATTGACCTAATACTCATATACAACAATAGATTCTATTAAATTGACTTACTACTCCTATACAGCAATAGGTTATATTATATTGACTTAATACTCCTATGAAGCAATAGGTTCTATTAAATTGATTTAATACTCCTATGAAGCAATAGGTTATATTAAATTGAATTAATACTCCTATGAATCAATAGGTTCTATTAAATTGACTTAATACTCCTATACAACAATAGATTCTATTAAATAGATTAATACTCCTATGAAGCAATAGGTTCTATGAAATTGACTTAATACTCCTATGAAGCAATAGGTTCTATTAAATTGACTTAATACTCATATACAACAATAGGTTCTATTAAATTGACTTAATACTCATATACAACAATAGGTTCTATTAAATTGACTTAATACTCATATACAATGCTAGGTTATATTAAATTGACTTAATACTTCCCATGGTCTACCAAGACGGGAGACGGACGCTCAACTTATTCAGCCATCCCGTCTGGTCATAAATATGATAGGTGTACCGGTATCTAAGTTGAATTTGCATATGACTAGATTATAGATATTGCTAGGATGTAAAACCCCAAGGAGCAATGTAGGATCAAATCTGGTGCTTAAAATTTTTTTTTTTAAATTAGCTTTCATTGGATTATGCAACTTGAACTCATAATTTCTTTCTTACTCTATCATTTGCAGAAGTACATTGACGGCGGTATGAGTGATAATCTGCCCATCATGACCAAGGGCCGGACCATCTGCGTTTCTCCATTCTCTGGGCGGTACGATGTCTGTCCGCAAGACATGACTGGGGCCGGCTACCACGTCAACCTCAACCGCCAGGATTTCCAGGTAAACTTCCCGCCTAATTATATAGCCAACTGGTGGGCTCAGTGTCAGGATATTGTGACTGAGTGGGATATCGGGTCATGGTGTCGGTGGTCTGATTTCCCAGTGGAGCAGCACTATAAAGTTGCTATGAGTGCGCATTGTCACAAGTCAGTACTTGTCCTGATATGACCTCAGATGTTGCCAACGGGTGCGGTGGCCTAAACTGTAGAGCGCGCCGGCCTAGCGTGCCGGAGAACGGGAGGTCAGTTCCTGGTCGAGTCAAACCAATGACTTATCAAATTGATACTCGTCGCTTCCTAGCCTGGCGCTCGATATTAATAGGATAGTGTATGGACTGGTTTAGCTCAGTGTCAGGATAATATGATTGAGTGGGATATCAGGTCATGGTGCCAGTGGCCTGGTCTCCCAGTGGGGTAGCACTATAAAGTTGCCAAGAGTGCACACTGTCACAAGTCAGTACACGTCCTGGTATGACCTTAGGTGCTGCCAGGATGTGAAGCTCCAATAACCAACCAAACTATTATCGTGGGCAGAGTGACTGAGCATGGCCAGACAAGCTACCGTGTTTGCAGACAAGGGGCGTCACAATTGACTAGGTTTCATAGTAGATAAACAATTAATAATAAGAGTAGTACAGTAGATGACTTAGGATAATAATGAGTGAAAGCTTCTGAATTATAAACAAAAATCCTCCGGTGCTGCTGACACTGGTCTACATCCGGTGGAGGCGAGGAGGCCGCAGGTGGTGCCACCGGTACAGTGTTGGGTCTTACGGAGTAGAACAATAATGATAATAATTCCCTTAAGTATCTTTATACTCGCGTAATTCGTTATACATCACATAGTGCTTATGCATCACATATATTATATATTTCAGGTGAATTACCAAAACATAGTGCGCGGGCTGCATGCCTTCTTCCCGCCCAAACATGTGCTACTCGAGAAGTACTTCCATCAGGGCGTGAGGGACGCGCATCGCTTCCTGAGGCGTGAGAAGCTGTACGATGACGACCTACCCAGTGGCCCCGGACTCACCAGTGGGGGCGAGCTGGGCGGGGGCGGGGGCGGGGGCGAGCCGTGTGGGGGCGCGGTTGGGCTGAGTAGTGTGGTCGCCAAGGAGACGCAGAGTTCAACCGACGCGCCCACCACAGCGTGCCCTGAGAACGCCGTGACGTCACAAGCGAATGTGGCGCCACCTAGTGGGCTACGGCCAGCGGCTGCGGATTCATCGAAATGGCAGTATGTGACGCATTTATAAGTTATATTTATAGTGCGGCGTTCGAACGGCATTCATCCCGCGTGTGATGATAACAGAGCCGTGGCACTGGGGAGTCGTACTTATGCAGGCACTTTATGTGATGGCATTTTTAAGGATTATGCATGAATGTCTGGCACAAGCATCGATAACACTACCGCAGAACTGTGGAGTCATACCTATGCAGGCACATTGTACGATGCCATTTTTAAGGATTGTCCATGAATGTCAGGCACAAGCATCGCTTAATTTTGTTGGTTTCCGTAAGGATGTATCCTCACCCCACCCGCAGCCTCCGAGAAGCCATGAAGAAGTACAGTAGTGCATATTTACAAAGGATATATCTGAATCTGGACCAATGTTGGTGGGTTGTTGGAGTTTTGCGTCATGGCAACATCTAAGGTCATATCAGGACAGGCCAGATCCTTGTTGTTCTGACATAGGTGACATGTCATCGGGGGGACAGTCAGTCAAATGAGGCAAAAACAGTTTGTACATGTATTGAAAAATATTGTTTGTTGACCACGAGGGGTCACTTAAGACAGGTGTCCTGTCATTGGAGGGAAGGTTAAATGAGACAAAAAACAGTTTGTACATGTCTTGAAAAAATGTTCGCATATGGCAGGGTTTACTGATCACAAGGGGTCGCTTAAGACGGGTCCTGTCATCGGAGGGATGGTTAAATGAGACAAAAACAGTTTGTACATCAGGGATGAAAGATCTCTAAGATTTCGCAGATTTCCGCTTATACTAATATGTAGTGCAGACGCCGCAGCACTATCAGCGTATTCCTATACTACTAATACGTGCTTCAAACGGCGCAGCACTATCAGTGTATACCAATATATATGAAACCTGACTTCCGGAAACTTTCCGCGATTCCCTGACAATACTAAACCTATGGGAGAATATCAGCTGTTCCGCTTTTTTCCCTGGAGTCCACTTTCATCCCTGGTACATTGGAAAAAATGTTCGCACATGGCAGGGGTTTGCTGATCACAAGGGGTCGCTTAAGACGGGTGTCCTGTCATTGGAGGGAAGGTTAAATGAGACAAAAACAGTTTGTACATGTCTTGAAAAAAGGTTCGCATATGGCAGGGTTTACTGATCACAAGGGGTCGCTTAAGACGGGTGTCCTGTCATCTGAGGGATGGTTAAATGAGACAAAAAACAGTTTGTACATGTCTTGAAAAACATTGTTCGCACATGGCAGGGATTCGCTGATCACGTGGGTTGCTAACAACAGGTATGACTATGTGCTGTATGGGTGTGGTGTAATTATGCTCTTTCATGAATATGTGGTTATATTTTGTCTACTGGAAGGCTTATGTGAAAGCATGGTTACTGGACCAATGAACGAAAATACGGTGCATAGCAAGTATTTAGAGTATTATACTTAATTGGCAAGTCTGAGGAGCATTATTATGAATGCAAAAAATAAATAATAATAAACAAAAAACACGGGTAATTGCCCGTCCTTAATTAGCTAAGTGCATGGATAATAATATATGTAGGTTAGGCCAAACAAAAAGAGATGCTTGTTTCCCATGCACTTTTCTTCTCTCAAAATTTGCAGTGGGTAGGTTTTTAAAATATATTTGTTTAAATTTGGTATAAGAAGTTTGAGGCAATGTTATTTTTTAATTTAAATGTTATTTGGTCAAAGAAATTTGTTGTATAATTGGCCGCTAAGCTGAACTTAAATGTTGCTAGAATGTAAAGCAAAGAATAATATTCTTTGTAATACTTTCTTTTGAAGGTTACTGTCATAAAAAAAAAAATGCTTGGGTGGAACTCGTGCTTCCTGAGAAATAAATATGTATTTTTGTTTGGCCTTTAGCTTTGTTTTGGAAACCTACTTAAATTACTTCAACTAATTCAATGGGTATGGTGTTTTACAATCACCCAGTAACCCTTGCAAGAGTAAAAGGTATATTTTTGTATGCCGTGATAATGCTGATGAGTATTTCCTATTGTTGCCAATATATCAATGTGTTCCTTTATATCTTAAAGTTGCATAGTCCGATGCTTTTGAGTTTCTGTCATTTTCTGAGATAAATATATTAGGTTAATCGTTATAATCCATCTTACCTTAACTTGAAGTAACTTTCATTTTAAATGGCTAACTTTTGATATATTTGAAGTGCAAACATGCCAAATTAACATTGGCAAGCACACCAACACTCCGAAACCATAGCCTTCAGCAGTAACAAGTTCTAGTAAACTGACTTGGTATTCCCTTCTATGCGGCACAAATGCATAATAAGCGCACAAGTATCTAAGTTATACCCCAGTCACACGAGAGGCAGCGTTCGCCGCCAACCTCCTTACGCCCAAAAGGACGCCAACCATCCAGCGTCCCATTCGATACATTGATTCAAAAATGATGTCGGCGTCCTGGCGCTGCCCTGGCACTTGCAACCTCCTTGCGTCCAAAACTTCTGAAATGGATGCTGGGAGGTTGGCGTCCTCGCGGCGCCAGCATTTAAGGAGGGCGCAATGAGGACGTTTTGACGTCGCGAATCGATCGTAAGTGAACGCAGGCCTCGTGTGACTGGGGTCTTAGATATGTAGAATCAAATCTAGGTCGGTGTTTTGGTTTTGAAAATTGGATGCTTTCATCGGACTATGCAGCTTTAAGTAACCACCCCCCACCCGCACCCCATAGCTGTATGTGATGTCCATGAAACACATTGTTTATATTTTGGAAATATTCGGATCATGTGATGTGTTGGAATACCTTGTACTGTTAGTGTTTGAGAAGAGGCTGCTTACACAGCACAACATGGTGCATGATGGTACGGTCACAACCTATAAACAGAACTGCCATGTGTAATTTTGTGAACTGCCAATCAAATGGGTGAGATGCCACAGCATCTAGTGATCAAAGAAGATTTACCGCGAGCGCTTCATACCATTACCCAGTGTGGTGATATGTAGCTTGTAGAATATAAAGAATCATCTTTTACTTAACATGACCGGATGTGGCAATATGTAGGTCATAGGTAGTAGGATAAAAATGATTCACCCTTTACTTTTCAAATCTTTGCCCGACTATGGTGATATGTAGAAGGTATTAGCTTGTCAAATAAATAGATTAAACTTTTCCTTTGCACGTGATCAATTATCACGACATGTTGATGGTCATAGCCTGTAAGATAAAAAAGAATTCTTCTTTTATTTTTCATACCATGACCGGTGATGGTGATATGTAGAAGATCATAGCGTGTCAGATAGATTCAGCTTTTACTTTTCACGCATGACCAGGTATGGCAATATGTAGAAGGTCATAGTTCATTAGGTAAGAAGGTTGACCTTTTACTTTTCATGCCATGACCGGGTATGGCGATATGTAGAAGGTCATAGTTCATTAGGTAAGAAGGTTGACCTTTTACTTTTCATGCCATGACCAGGTATGGCGATATGTAGAAGGTCATAGTTCATTAGGTAAGAAGGTTGACCTTTTACTTTTCCCATGACTGGGTATGGTGATATGTAGAAGGTCATAGTTCATTAGGTAAGAAGGTTGACCTTTTACTTTTCCCATGACTGGGTATGGTGATATGTAGAAGGTAATAGTGTATCAGGTAAATAGGTTCAGCTTGTTACTGTTCACACCATGACCAGTTATGGTGATATGTAGAAGGTCATAGTTCATTAGGTAGGAATATTGACCTTTTACTTTTCCCACAACTGGTTATAGCGATATGTAGAAGGTCATAGTTCATTAGGTAAGAAGACTGACCTTTTATTTTCCCCATGATCAGTTATGGTGATATGTAGACGGTCAGAGTTCATTATATTAAGAGGATTGACCTTTTACTTTTCCCACGACCGGTTATGGCGACATGTAGAAGCCAAGGTAATCATTCGTAGAATAGACAGATTCGCCCTTTACTAGTTAACCATGGACAGGTTTGGCAATAGGCCAATGTACAAGATAGCTGGTCCAAGTTCATACATGTTGCATATCAATGGTTTAGGTATTGTCATGTGATAAGGTCACTGTCACTTTGATAGTGGAGTCCCATAATGCATGAATGCAAAGTGTAGGTTCACTTGCTTGATAATTATGGTATTATACATTTAATAAGTATCATTTATGTTTCATTTAACCATCTTGATTTACATGACTGTTCGCTTAAATTTTGTTTCAAATTGTATTTCACGCCAATTATGCATTAATTCTTGCAGTTGATCCCTAGATTTTTAACTTACACACATTTAGATATTTAGTTTTATATTATGCACCATTTGACTTATCCTGACAATTATTGTTAGACAAAGTAGACTGCATTTTTAGCAGTTTATAATTCGCAGCACTCGGACGAAGAACAGAACAAGTGTTTGTGAACTCGAATTTATTCAGATAATGAATGAGAAATTAATCAATATTAATCAGAATCAGTGTCAGTGCCCTGGGAGGCGAACGAGGCTGGCTCGACCTGCAGGTGGCCGGCACCGTGTGAAGCGAGGAAGGCTAGCTTTCTGTGTCAGTAGTCATTGTTCAGATGAGTTCACGGGTAATCAGTGGTGATTAGTCCGCCTGGAGTGAAATGAGATAGACATGATGAACAAGGTGATAAGTAAGCAGTGAGGTTGTCTAGATCAGCACTTAGCTCCTATGGTAGAGGGTGGGAGGGTGGGTAATGTTTGTACTAGAGCCAGGACCGAAGTGGGGATCGGTCACGTGCTGAAGGTCGACTAGCCGCGTTCGCGAATTAACTATGTTTACGTGTCAACATACGTAATTTGTTAAGTTTTCACGTCGTCCTCATTTAAACCAAAATTGTTTATGTGAGGTATGTATACCGTACAATACACAGTGTGTATTTAATATCCCTGAAACATGTAAT
Organism: Branchipolynoe longqiensis; assembly: GCA_030323885.1. Lineage (NCBI taxonomy): Eukaryota > Metazoa > Annelida > Polychaeta > Phyllodocida > Polynoidae > Branchipolynoe > Branchipolynoe longqiensis. The sequence continues at coordinate 51,627,665 of CM059197.1, forward strand.
TGATCTTCGTCTGACTACTTTTGTCGTCTATGACTATGTCCTACATTTTGAGAACGCTTGATTTTTACATCGTTCGCTTAGTTTTATTTTATCCACATTTTATTGTGTTGCTCTCAAGTTGCCACGGACATTGACTGTTGCATATCATATGAGTAAGAAAATCAAGTTTGGCAAAAATTAAGCATATAATAATTGTCTTTGTAATTTGAAAGAGAGAGAACAGAGGGGGTTGGGTGAGGGGTGAAAGAGAGGGGGGAGAGAGACTTATGCATAGAGAGAGAGACAGACAGACATGACAGAGAGAGAGGGAGGACTTAGCAATTACTTTAAAGGAGATTTGGAAATTAATATTAATTTGATGCATTCAAGAATTGCTATATATAAGTTATTGTGTTCATGCTGTTCAAGTGTAATCCACTTTGTTTTTGTTTACTAATTCCCCTGTGTTCCCATTAGTATGTCACTTACTGTAGAGTAATAAGAATGCAATAGAGTGATCATCAGCGACTACTGTTGCTGATTGGTTGGTTGTTGCAGCTTTACGTCCTGGCAACATCTAAGGTCATAACAGGACTGACTGTTGCTGATTGTAGGTGGCTTTCTTCTGAGCAAGCTGCAAATAATCATGTCCAGAGGAAACCATATGACACAATGACTAAGCGATGGTAGGGGCGTTGGGCTGTACCTTCTGCCTGTAATCCAGTATTATGCCAGTGTTGGGTGTTGTTTTGTTGTTGTCATTGTTGTTGATTTTTTTTTCAAAGATATTATTCCCGATGAATAAGATCTTTATTTCAGCACCCAGACGCCCTAGTCTTCCGGTTATTTTCGAAGTCAGTTAAAGTTTCATAGTCCGATGGTTTTGGGTTTCTGTCATTTTTCTGAGATAAATATATTAAACCAATTTGGGTTTTTTTTGTGTGAGGAATTTATTTATCCTGCTCATAAGAGATAAGTGTGTTAATACTTGTTTTCACCGCTGGACTGCACTAATCCAATTTAATTCAAATTTTTTAAATTTAGTTTTAGTAGTCATTTTGGTTGTCTTGCTTCTTTTTGTATGTCTTGTAACTGTTTGTAGATTGCAAACAGTCCAAAATCCAGCTTTTACTATGCTTTGTGTTAGTCTAATTAATCGATATTTTTATAATCTACTTACTTTAGCTTCATGTACTGTTTATTTTAAACGGCTAAGTTTTTAAATATTTGAAGTACAAACATGTCAAAACCGTGACACCATAGGCTTTATAGCAACAGGTTCTATTAAATTGCCTCACTATTTTCTCTTTTATGTATCACAAATACTTAATAATTGTATCAGTATCTAAATTAGATATGTAGAATCAATTATAGATAATTGTTTTGGTTTTGAAAAAGTTATGCTTCATCGGACTATGCAACTTTAATTCGTGATGGAACACCTTGGATACAAAAACAAACAAAAGAGGACTGGTCGGTTGACAATCGTCGGTTTGTTTAGAAAAAGTCAATTTTGGTGTAATTAATCAGGGATTATTACTTTTAATATTCGTTGTTCCCCCATATGTTACTGGGTTCAAGAAAGTTGAACCAAACTGAAGCATGGGAATTGGGAGTGAATTTGTATTATTTCTGGGTTGGTCCTAGTTGGATTCTGGTAGTAGCCTGCCTGTCCAGTTTGCATCTCAATAATCTGTAGATATGGAATTGTGGTGTTTTTTTTTCAAGTTTGTTTTATTCAACGACGCCTCTAATTCTAAAGCACATTGAATTTTATCATTGGCTATTGGAAGTCAAAGATGTGGTCATTCTGATATTTCTTTAGAGGAAACCCACTGCTGCCACATAGGCTACTCTTTCCGATAAGCAGCAAGGGGTCTTTTATATGCACTTTCCCACAGACAAGACAGCACATACCACAGCATTTGATGGACCAGGTGTGGACCACAGGTTGGAACGGAAAATAGACCAAACGAATTGTGGTTTCCGAAGTGTATTGTATTTGGGCCTCTGTTTAAAATATGTTACGGCCATTGAAGAATGAACCAGTGTTTCTTGCTGTATCTTAGTTGGGTATAATGGACGGTGTAGTCATGCCCTCGTCATTTGAAGTTGTCCAATGCGATGGTTTTGAGTATATGTCATTTATTTATTTATTTTAAATATGTATGTGTGTATATAATTATGTATATATACATATATGTACATATACACATATGTATGCATACATATTTATATATTTCTTTAATTAATATATATATATTTATTTATTTATATATATTAAGTTGGTCCACTTTACTTTAATTGGCAGTAGTTGTTATAAATGGCTAAATTTGAATGTATTTGAAGTGAAGACATGCAAAACAAATTTAGTGTGCACACCGAAATGCTGGACATCAAAGGTTTGCGTCACTTGCAGCCATTAAATTTACTTAATGTTCATTCTGTGCAGCAAACCAAGTACAACAGTCTCTAGATTAAATGTGGAGGATCAAATCTACACAAGCGCTTTGCTTTCGAAAATGTTATCTTGCCATCGGATTATGTAACTTTAATCTTTTACCAAGTTTATGAGTGATGGTTAATTATAGCAGCCATTTGCTGTTGTCATCTTAGACATTGTTGCTTCTATATTTGTTTTAGTTCAGTTTTCCTAGAAATCGATTAGGATATTTAAAAATTGGTGTATTTTCCATTTTTGTTGTGGTACGCATGTCCTTTCGATAGGAATATTAACTCACGTGGTAATTAGTGAAACTGAAACAAATGCATTCATCTCGATGTAAACAAAGTATTTGTGTAATTTTGAGGGCATGTTATTTGGTAGGTTACTACTACCTCTGAATCTGTTCAGGCTACTGCAGCAGTATGGGGTGAATCTGACTACCTGATAGCTGTATTACAAGTTTGTCCCCTTAATATTATGCCAAATAAATACTTTTTAAATTGGTGATTGTCCTTTTGAAGTAAAAATCAGGGTTGGGTGGGTGGTTTTTATTTTTGACGTAGACGTAATACATAACCAGATGTGGTGGCCAAATGAGTTGAGAGTCCTCCTCCCATTCTGGTAGGTCATGGGATTCAAGCCCTGGCCGAGTCAAACCAATGACAAATTGATACGAAAGTTGAATTGCTGCTAGCCTGACACATTTTTAACAGTTTCAATTTTTTTAAATTCAATCAGGGGCGGGCGATTTTTCAGGCACGGGCGGGGACAATCACCAATTTTTTTTATTTGGCCGAATGCCCATTTAAGATGTCTCAAATCGAATCTCTATCATATCTCAGAACAGTTGCTATACCTCTGCTAATTCAATGACTCAAGATGCCTAGTGTGTTGTTACTATTTATAGCTTCAGAATGTTAAGCATTTCCCTCCATCTTATATTTTGTTGTACTTAATCGCAACTCTTCTTACACAATGGATAAATCAAAATTGTTAATGTATATATTTATCTTAGTTTCTAGCAATTAATGTGTAGCCAATTATTCCCAAACTGGTATCATTTAACACCTTGAATTTAAACAAAATAATTAAATTTTAAGCGGAAAACATTGATTACAACTGCAGATTGAGGGAATGAATCAGGAAGTCGCAAGGTAGCCTTGGTAATCATGTTTGAGGGCATTACAACTATGTACATGATGCAGTCATTAACACTAACGACCATGCTATCAGCTATCTATCTATATATAATACCAAACGGTGGTTAAGTTTTAGGGTCGTTGTGATCACTACTCCTCTGTTAATCGGCATTGCCAACACGCATCATCGTACTCCACTGATGCTTCACCTTTTTGTGCCTACCATACACATTTAATATTAATTTTGATGGTTTTTACTACCTTTGGTCACTTCGACCAGAGTGGTATCCATTTTTGAGTCACGTAACCCTGAGTGTTGTTAACTCCGCCATTAGATAGTGCCACTGATATGGTTCACCACATAATGGTACACTATCAGGGTGTATTCACACTATCAGGGTGCCAATTCTACAGATATATCCTTTGTAGATGTCATTGGTACTCTACACACAGACAAGACCTTTCACAATACCGGTGAAATTTAGTGGCGTACATAAATTTTAAATTGATAGAATCTATTATTATAACCACTGGACGTAATGTTTTATTTAATCAGCATACAGTTGTTACAAAAGAAATGGCAGCCATAACATGTGATTGAAGTAAGGTTCACACTTGGCCTGTAGTGATCAGTCTGTTCTCCACTAGGCTGCATTGGGACCACATAGATAGTTCGACACTTATCTACAATTTTATTTTCAACGGTCCAAATTAAGCTGGTAACCTTTAAATGATAAGCGGGTGACCCTTAAAGGATAAGCTGGGACTTTTAATGATAAGCTGGTGACCTTTAAATGATAAGTTAGTAACCTTTAATGGATAAGCTGGTGACCTTTAAAGGATAAGTTGGAAACCTGTAAAGGATAGCAGACATATCTCACACATATGAATACATGTATGTAGAAAAATGACCAAAATAGTGAACAATTGATATCGGGTATTCATTTATTTTTCGTGCATAGAAAAAACTTAAAGCTGCATAATCACATTTTCTAAACAACAACAAAACACATACTTAATCTAGATTTGATTTTATATATCCTACTGGGATACTGATGTACTCATTAATAACTTATTACTGGATAGAAAGAATATTTATCTTTAAACAAAAATAAAGAATTTCTAACTTATTATCTAAACCGAATGCTTTTCACTCTAGAGAATTGAGCAAATATCTCCCAATGCGTATTCAAGAGTAAGTATGATACGGACGTGCTTAGTTGTATTAAACATCCGATTTACAGGAGTTGTAAAAGAAAATCTGTCTGAAGTTGTTTCAATATATCAATATTCTAGTGGCAAGAAGTACATAGCTGAGGTTAGTGATTACTAATCAGAACCGAACCGTTGAGTAAACATTTCCCCTTTGAGAAATTGTGAATTTATTGTCCCTCTTCTCTGTTCTATGTAATGTATCTGACTGGTTAGGTCTCAAAATAAATAGAGCTCCAACCCTAGCGGAATGAGTTGAGCCTTCAATGAGAAACTTGTTTGATTGTTTGTTTAACCCCTCACCCAGCACAAAAAGTAAACATTGGCTATGGGGGGGGGGGGGGGGGGGTCATACAGTGGGTTCAACATATCTGACCAAAACAAATTACATTTCAAACAGGTAAAATAGAGCCAAGAAATGTATGCCAAAAGAGCATACAATTGTGGAAAAATCACAAGTGGTATATGATAAATAAAATCACCAGTGAAAAGCTTTATGGGAGAGAAACAGACCCAGCATGGAGGTATGGGGGAGGGGGGGGGGGGATTGAAAATGGCCAAAGTCCGTTTGTAGAGTAAAGAGAAACCCGGTTCAAATGCGATGTTTGTGAAACATCAAGCTGTTATAGTATAGCCACAATAAATATACGTCAGTGAATATCACTGTCAATTTTATTAGATTAAATCATGTATATATATATATATATATGCTGTATAAGAATTACATGAGTATAATAACCCGGAATATCCCTCATCACTCACTCAGCTCCATGGATTGTGGGACTCTCTCATAGTCATCTACTGCTCCAGCCTCCCCACCTCAGCTCCGATGGTGGCACCACCACCCCTTCACACTGTAACCGCCACTCACTTACCGCAAAAATAAAGTTTTAGGCAAGGGGGTTTTGTTCCTCTATCCAGAGTAAATGGATCATTCTATGAAACTGGGCACCACATATTTGGTTTCCACATTACGATGCTGATAATTTGTTCTTTCTTTGATTGATTGCAAGTCAAATAATTATTGTATCTGTGTATTAAGTATGTTAGCAATAGTATATTTATTGAACCTATCCCAAGAAAGAAATTAAAAATTTACTTATATGATTTTGTGCTAATGTGAAAATTTACACATTTACACTATGCATGTAGCAAAACTTTTTTCAACTTTTTTCTTGTAAGTCATAACCTTGTCTGCTTAACAGTATTCAATAAAATCTTGTTTGACTATGTTGTATATGTTAAAATGGGGTTCTGGATATGTCTGATTTTCATGTTACATGAGTGATATTCATGTATTGCTCAATTTGTATAAGATCTAATTCAAAAAGTGAAATTCATTTTTTCAACTCTGACATATGCACAACATGCAAACCTTCATAGGATATTGGATTAGGCTATTATTTGGAAGTTTTTTTTCTATTATTTGGAAGGTTTTCACTTTTGGTTTCCATGTCACACTTTTGTGCCCAGTTTTAGAGAATGACCCAAACACACTCTCACCCACTATCAGGTCTTCCTCTTGTTCATTATGTAGGCAAACTATTATATATATATAATACATTTTTATCGTTGGCCAAACGATAGAGGCATGTAAGCTCTAATTGCTGTTAATAGTCAATTTCCCTTTATATATAATTGATTATGACAGAGTATTAATTAGAATGCATGTCTACTTTAAATTTTATAAACAAATTAAATATAGAATAATATCACTCAGTGGGAAATTGAGTTATGGTGCTGACGGCATGGTCTCCCAATGGGAGATATTGTGTGAGGAGCAGTGGAATGAAGAAGCCAATTGTCATATCAGGGCCGGTACCGATTTGTGACAGCGCACTCATGGCGACTTTATAATGCTGCCCCACTAGGAGACCAGGCCCTTGGCACCATAGCCCACATTCACATTATACTGATACTGTGCTAACCAGTTCTTGTCCTATCCTATTAATTCCAGGCTATTGTTTGTTTGTTTGTTGTTGTTTTACGTCCTAGCAACATCTAAGGTCATATCAGGATGGGTACCGACTTGTGACAGTGTGCACTCATGCCAACTTTATAGTGCTGCCCCACTGGAAGATCAGGCCACCAGCACCATGACCTGATATCCCACTCAGTCACATTATCCTGACCCTGAGCCAACCAGTCCTTGCCCTATCCTAATAATGCCGAGCGCCATGCTAGGATGCAATAAGTATAAATTTTTAAGTCATTGGTTTCACTCGACCAGGACCTACCAACACGAGAGACAGACGCTCTAACTCATTCTGCCATCCCGTCTGGTCGAGAGCCAGGCTAAGTAGCGACAAGTATCAATGAGTCGTTTGTTTGGCTTGGCCAAAATTAAAACTCCTGACCTTATGCACGGGAAGCCAGCGCTCTGCCGATTTGGCCACCGCGTTTTCAGTAACCCCCAATAAAGTTGGAAGTTTCTAAGATCTGTAAATAACAGATCCCGCCGTTGGTATTAAATGTACATTGTCTAGCCAAAATCCATTGTACCTGAATGAAGGGACTTGGCCATCCACACTATTACATAATCATGTATATTTTAATATGCTAATATTATTACCAATGAAGCGTTGTTGTCTGGTTAGTTCCGTGAGTGGCCACTATCCTCAACTGGCGCCTGTCGGCCCCACCGTCCATCTGCGACGACCAATCCAGCTGTATCTGCTTTCACGTATACATTACCGTGCTGTCAACCTGGAGGTACTGAGAATTCTTGAGGTTTTGTGTTGCGGACGTGGAACCCAAGTGGCAGCAGCAATGAGCGTGCTCGGAGTCCGGGGGCATGCCCCCCCCCCCTCCCCCATACTTCACAAAATATTTTTTTAATGGCTTTAAAATGGACTATTTAAGGGCATTTCCAATGGGTTACAGGCTGATATTTTAGCACATGTATAACATATTTTCTAAGTACAGAAACTTGTAGGATTTTGGGGTCGATTCATGACTCGTGAGGTGACTGTTCAGAACCTTCGAGTTCCATGGCTCTCACAGGAATTTCGTGAGAGTTGGCAACATTGACATCACCATGGCAGATTTTGCTTTCAATTTGCTTCTATTAACAAATATATATATATATATATTGATGTATTATTCCGGAATATAAGTAATTGAATTGAATATTTTGAAAGAGAGAATTAATCTTAAATCACATTTACAGCTATATTTCAGTGAGACTTTTATTTTAAAATGTTCACAGACACCCCATGCATTCCCCTGAAGACGTGTAAATTGTTATCTTGTGACCAGCCGATTCCATCAGGATGACAGTGTACTAGTTGTACAAAACTGATTTTAAAGTTGTTTCTTATGGGCCTTCACGTATTGAACAAAGCGCTATAGATTCGTGTACTCCTCTTCTTGTTTAAATTTGCACAGTCCGATGGTTTTGAGCTTCTATCAATTTCTAAGTATATGAGATTGATCGTTATAATCTACCCTACATAACATCGAAGTAACTTTTATTTAAGATGGCTAACTTACGAGATATTTGAAGTGCAAACATAATCTTAATTTTGGCATAGGCTTCAACAGTAAGAGGTACAATTAAATTTACTTAGTATTCCCTTATATATAGCAACACATACTTAATAACTGTACCAGTATCTAAGTTGGATATGTAGGTTTTGCTTCCGAAATGTTGATACTTTATCGGACTATGCAACTTTAAACAACGATACATAAATAAATCATTGATATAAAGTCAATTCTATTCAAATAGAAAACGAAACTATTTATATAAGTTAAGTACTGTATTCACACAGCGGGTACAAACAGGATTTCCAGGATCAGGCCAGAAACAACCATTGTGTCTAATTATATGCTGCTGTACATATACAAATATTCGTGATGATGATGAAATATAATCATCACCATGTTAGACGAGTTTCATGAAGATGTCCAAACTCAAAGTAAAAAAAAGAAGAGAAAACTTTGCATTGCTTGTGTTGCATTCAATGTTAGAACATTCTTCAAAGTGGTGCCTTTGCAAGGTGGTCACTGGTTGGGGTGCCGGGGGAAAGAGATCCAGGGTTCATACTAAATTTAAGGCCTTTTTATGGCGTTTTCAGCTACGAAATTCATTTTTTAAGGCCGAAAAAATATGACAATGATTATATAGCAGTCAACTCTTTCGTCACCTTACTTCACCAGGTTTCTGTTTGCTATTGTTATAAAGCAAAAGAAGCAACTCGGGAATTAACATCTTTATTATACTTAACAATAGTCCTAGATTAGTTAATAAGCCACACACTTAGCCATTCACTTGTCAATGAAATTTGGCCGCTCTCCTCCAACTTTTTTTTTAAAAGTTTTTTTTTTATGCATTTGGTCAATTTTCAAGGCCATTTCACGGTATTTTCAAATGTAAGGCCTTTTCAAGAGACACCTTCAAATTCAAGGCCTTTTCAAGATTGTGCGAACCCTGGGATCCCTAATGCACTAACACACCCACACACAGTCTGTAGATGAAGTATGTTCATCTCAGGTGCCAGGTTCTACACTCAAGGATCGCACTCCTTCAGTAAATATAAAAGAAACCACCACTTGCTACCATGTGAGAGGCAGCACTAGACTAGAGGATGTACATGATTTTTGACAAACTATATAGTCGCTGTTATTACAATCGCTGATATACATTGGAGGCATGCAGGGTCCGTACACATGTGAAGATATGGAATTCAAGGCTTTTCAAGGCTGTTTTTGATAGGAATTGAAGACTATTTTCATTTGGATTTAGTCTGAAATCGCTATTTCATTAGCTATTCCGAATGGCGATTTCAGACTAATTTAGATCAGTGGGCACAGTTTAATGGAATCCAAGGCTTTTCAAGACCAATTACCCGAACTAGGTTAAATTCAAGGCTTTTCAAGGCCTTGCAATGGGGAAAATGAAGTTTAAGACTTTTCAAGACTTTCCAGGCCCCGTACAGACCCTGCATAGAACCGTCTAGCAGTTTGTGTGAGAAACAATTACTAGGAAACTTCTAAATCAAAGCGCCACTTGCTAACCTTCACTGCGTAAAGGCGCATAGTCCGATGGTTTTAAGATAAATATATTAAGTCGATCGTTATAATCTACCTTACTTTAGCTTGAAGTAACTCATTTTAATTGGCTAACTTTTGAGATATTTGAAGAGCAAGCATGCAAAATTAATTTTGGCAGGCATGCCAAAACCTTGACACTATAGACTCCCGTAGTAACAGGTTGTATTAAACCGCCTCAGTATTTATTCCCTTCTATGTGGTCTCAAATGGTTGATAAGTGCACCCATATCTAAGTTAGATATGCAGAATCAAATCTAGATAATTGCTTTGGTTTTGAAAATTAAATGTTTTCATCGGACTATGCAGCTTTAAATAAATTGAAACTTACATGGGCATGGGTACCCAATGATTTGTTTGTTTATTGGAGTTTTACGTCCTGGCAACATTTAAGGTCGGCACCCAATGAAAGCGAGGCACTGGGTGGGTGGTGGGACTTTCATTGCACCTTCTGATGTTCTGTTACACCCAGTAAACGTGACAAGTAGAAACTAACATAGCAACCATGTGACTTTTTTTTAGAATGCATAGGTACTTTTTTTTGTACACAGTCAAGCAGACAGTCAATGTCAATAATGGTTCAGTATTGTTTTATGCAGGTCATAATTATGAGTTATGTCATCATGTATGTCTTAGGATAATTCGATGGTTTAAATTGTCGCTATATTAGGCTGACCGGTTTAGACTACTGTCACTTTTTGTTGTTGGTACATTAGTTGTTTAAGTAGGGGAAATTTCAATCATGGACGATTGGTCTTCCTCATTCCACTGCTCCTTACCCTATCCTAATAATGCCGAGTGCCTGGCTATGAAGTGACAAGTATCAATTTTTAAGTCATTGGTTTGACTCGACCATAATTCGAACCCACGATCTACCAACACGGGAGACGGACACTCTAACTCATTCGGCCATCCCATCTGAGATTGCAGTGGGGACTTACATCTCATGGGTTTTATGTTGTTTGCTGGTAGTTTTCTTTGTGAGCACACAGCTTTGTCACATTGCTTAAAGTTGCATAGTCCGATGGTTTTGAGTTTTGTCATTGTCTGAGATAAATATATTAGGTCGCTATAATTTACCTTACTTTACTTTGAAGTAATTTTTATCTTAACTTTTGAGATATTTGAAGTGCAAACAATGCTACATTAATTTTGACAAGCACGCCAAAACTCAGGCTTCAGCAGTAACAGATTCTATTAACTTGACTCAGTATTCCCTTCTCTATGCAACACATGCTTAACAAGTACATTAGTATCTAAGTTTTTTAGTACATTAGTTGATTAAGCATGGACAATTTTAATCATGGACAATTGGTCTTCCTCATTCCACTGCTCCTTTCCCTATCCTAGTAATGCCGAGTGTCAGGCTAGATAGCGACAAGTATAAATTTTTAAGTCATTGCTTTTACTCGGCCAGGGTTCAAACCAGAAGGTTCCCGAATCCCACGACCTACTAAAACAGGAGGCGGACACTCAACTCATTCGGCCATCGCGTCTGGCAGGGAATATGTAGAAATCAAATCTAGCTAATTGTGTTAGTTTTGACAAATTTGATGTTTTCATCGGACTATGCAGCTTTGATGTTTGGGTGAAAGTTTAGGTGTTGGACTATGTCTAGCTCTATTTCACAGTATTTACACAGGTACATGGCTAAAGAGCACATTTAGGTATAAGGCTCCCCTGAGTGTTAACAGACTGCAGTCATTGACCCATCCTGTTTGTGGTGCTGGACTAGAAGCCGAGCGGGTGCTTTTGTACAAGGTCGCCATTACTAATGAGGTCCGTTGAGATCTTGGCCAGCTTGTCGAACAGGGAGCGGCTCGTTGGAGACTTCAGTTGCGCCAAGTTGTCGGTGATCCGGTCTGAGGCCTGGCAGTGAAAAGATGACATTCCATCAGCCAATATTGCCTCTATTTGGGGAAGTGAATTTAATTGTATTTACATGAACAGCATATATTGGGCCATTCTCAGAAGTTGTGTACCAATACTGTGACATCAGTACCACAAAATCAAAATGCTGTCAAAGTCCTATAAAAAAGCTTCCTCAATGTGTATGTCCTTTTGCATCTGAATAATTGAAAATAAACATATTCTCACATTTTTAAGTAGATCAATTATATGCTCATACCCAGTAAATAGCAGTATAGCATGGAAACCAATCTGCCTCTAAAATCAAATATTTTCCATACAAAGCTTGACATTTTTAGGACATTTCACATGCCACTTGCTTTATAAACAGTAGTAATAATAATTTGAAACCTCATCGCTATGGTTTTGTCCTATTTGTGATGATTAAAGAGAAAATTAGAAAAATATTAGCAAGGTAACAGTCCAAGTGGAATCAACAATTTTACACAAATGTTTGGCTCAAATTTCAATGTTTAGGGGCAATTTCAGGATTTGTCTTTTACTATACCATAACTGGGCCCATGCATAGTGTCAAATGGTGAAAATAGTTCCTGTACTGTATCTATACTCAGTGTTTGAAACAGAGTTTCATAGTACTTGCAAGTGTAAACAAAATGTTACGATGTTAATGACTCCAGAAAAGATAACTATTTCATAATTTTTATAATTTGTTTTTAGAAATAAATGTCTTCAACTTAATGAAGACATTGTATATGACCATTTGAAGTGAAATGTGCTGTTGTTCAGAGCTTTTCATTAAGTTTGTGACACTTTATTTTCAATGCTGTTGACAATGTCACAAATTAGTGATGTAATTTTCTATTTATTTAGCTACAGCCACCCCAATAAGATACATAATACACAATATTAACATTTACTTTTGATCTAAAATATCCCCCACATTATTGGGCTAAATGATGAAATCTAAATATTGACACTCCAATAATGGGTTTCTTTGAAATATGCATTTCAAGTGGACTACCTCAAGTGGTACACAGTTTCTGAGAATGACCCATTTATGTGACATGCCTTTTAATTGGTTGGTGGTTGTTTGTTGGAGTTTTACATCCTGGCAACATCTACGGTCATATCAGGACAGGTACCAACTTGTGACAACTGTGCACACTCATGGCGGCGACTTTATATTGCTGTTTCACTGGGAGACCAGGCCACCAGCGCCATGAACCGATATCCCACACAGTCACATTTTCCTGACACTGTGCTACCCAGTCCTAGTCCTATCCTATTAATGCCGAGCACCAGGCGAGATAGCAATAACTATCAATTTTATAAGTTATTAGTTTGACTCGGCTGGGATTGCAACTCCCGACCTTCCGCACGGGAAGCCTGCGTTCTTATTGTTTTGGCCACTGCGTCCGGGTGGCACTGCTAAGACTTGTTGCGGTGAATTGAGGCAAAGAGCGTTTTTTTTGTTTTTTTTAAAATTGAGGTTGTATTTATACTGTCCATAGCATATAAGCCCGGATACCCAGGCTTGTTTTCAATGCTGGCCAGTTGTAGTGTTGGTGTTATCTTACCACACAGTAGCTGCTGATAAGTTATTTGATTGCCTGCATTTCACTAGCAGATAGATAATTGGTTGGTATGGTTAGTAGCCTATGTTAGTTTTTTTTAATTTTCTTGGCATATATGTATTTTATTTGGTTCTACTCTTATTACTAGACTAGCCTACTCCTATTTACATATCATAGGCTTGTATGTAGCTGTGTGGTGTGTTATCTGGCTACTCTTGGCATGGTTACCTTCCATTGGGCATCCCGCTGGTTGGCCGTGACATATCACATGCCCCTTTGCAGTGCAGCTTAGGGGGGGGGGGGGGTTTCCTAGCCTAATTTGCACAGATATTTTTTGTAAGATTTTAGGTCAGGAATTTGTCGTTCCTTTACCGTTTGGGCATTCCACACCTTGGCAGCCATTTCCAGCATGCTTCTCTCATGAGCTTTTATTTGGCTTCTGGTCTGCTTCAGTAGTGGGGCATTATTTGCTCTAGTAGCCCTTTGCGGTTTTGTTAGAAGTTTATTGTTTTGACTGTAGCTATATTCTAGTGTTTTCAAATGAATTATTCTCCTATTTTCTAGTAATTTCACATTGGTTTTTTTGTGTATGTCATAGGTGGGGTCAGCTTGTCTACTCTTAGACAGATTTTTAGGGCTCCGTTCTGCAGTATTTGCAGTTTTTTTAATAGTTCTTTTCTCACACCCATGTAGTTTACATCTCCATAGTCAAAATAAGGGAGCACCATGCCCTTGAAGATCTTTATTGACATTTCTTGAGTCATGTAGTCTCTTATCTTTGCAAATAGCCACAGTTTGTGGTTTACTTTCTGGATAATTTTACTTACCTCTTGGCAGAAGACGGTGCAGAGCAGGGCTTCGTGCTGCGCAGACGCGTGGCCCTGGTTGAGGGAGCGCGAGGCACGCGACAACACAACGGCCATGCCGTACGTGTCCATGGCAGCGTTCGCCAGGCGGTTCAGTAGGAACTGCTCATCTGAACAGGCGAGAGGTCAAGTCACTTAGTAAGGCCTCAATTCAACTCATATCGATTTATATATATGGGTTATTCACTAAACCTGGGCATCACATAGTTGGTTTCCATGTTACTATGCTGATAATTAATTTGTTCTTTCATTGATAGCAAGTAACATAATTATTGTTGTCTCTGTGTATTAAGCATGTTAGCAATATTACATATATTCAATCTATCCTTAAAAAATATTTAAAAACCATACTTGTATGATTTTGTGCTAAAGCAAAAATGTGAAAATTTACACATTGGCACCATGCATTTACATAACTTTTTTTTCAACTTATTTCTTGCAAGACATAATCTTGTTTGCTTGATTAATCAATAGTCTTGTTTGACTGTTGTGTATGTTAAAATGATGTTCTGAATGTGTCATTGATTTGCATGTTACACAAGTGATATTAATCTATTGCTCAATTTGCATAACATCTAAATCAAAAGTGAAATAGCTTCTTCTTTTGTTGTTGTTATTAAACTGACATATGCACAACATGCAAACCTTCATAGGAACATGGATTCTGCTATTATTTGGAATGCTTCTTTTGCTATTATTTGTAAGGTTTTCACTTTTGGTTTCCATGTCACACTTTAGTGCCCAGAGAGGGTCGGGTGGTGTTACAGTACGTTGGCAGAAGGGATGGTCATTGATTTTCTTTTTTTTATTGGTTATACTTTCAATTTCCGTAAATTCAGACAATCATATTCATCACTGTGCGTAGCTTCCATTTTAATCTGCCATTTAATTTAAAAGCAGTGAGTTACAACAAATACAAATTCTTCTTTACGCCTACAAGACAGTGCGCCGGCCCTACTCACTGATCACTCCCTTGCCGTACTTGATAAGCAGCTGTTCGACCGCCACCCCGAACCCTTCGATGGCTTTGGTCATTTGTGTCGTGGCCTCAGCCAGGTCGGGGTGAGTGTACTGGGAGAGGGACACTGCAGTTGAGAGCCCAACCATCCTGCAAATAAGCACGCGCACAGTGTCTTACTTAAGCTTAGGTCACAAATGCTGCAGGCGCCGTACGGTGCTGCGGTCTGCGGTGTATCTTGCTGTTTATGCAAATGTTTCGGCGGTGCAGCATGCAGTTTATCTCTTCACAAATTGTATTCTTTGTGTTGAATTTATACACATATTTAATATACAAAACAAAGTCATGACTTTCTTAATATTGATCACATGAACATGAATTTTGTACCATTTTGATATTCATTTTACAACCTTTTTATTGATGTAAACAAAGGTGATCGCACAGTGTTGTGGACTTTAGATTGCCAGGATTGCGGCCTGCGGCATTGCGATTTTTCGAAAGTTAAGATAACTCCAACTTAAAAAAACCGCAACACCTTGTGGCTAGCAAAAAAAGTACGCTCACCGTACGACGACCGTAACTCACCGTACTGTCACCGTACGGTCTGGCCGATGTGGCAACTTACGGCCGCCGTGGGCATGCTGTAACGCATTTATGACCGAGGCATTAGAGAGGGCAAACATGATGCAACTTATGTGGGCTGGCCATATAGTCCGCATAGATGAGCATAGAATACCAAAACCTTCTACTGTGAACTTGTAAAAGGACACAGAAATCAAGGTGGTCAGAAGAAAAGATTAAAGGGCTGAGTTAAATACAACCTGATGAAATGCAATGTTAACACTTCAACCTGGGAAATAGTGGCCAAGGACCATGTTCATGGCATGCTTCTATTCATAAAGGCACATCACAGTTTGAAGCTGATCCTATATCGCAAGCTAAACAAAAGCGTCAGCAGAAAAAAGATTGTCTCCATCTACCAGACTCTCTGACCACAGCTACACACACGTCCAATGTGCTAGCACACATTCTGAGCACAAATTAGACTTATCAGTCATCGACGAGTTCACAACAAATGATGAGTTGCTGTTGTCATTGCCACCGATGAACAATGAAGAAGACTGCAGTATGCGTGCCATGATATAGTACCAATGTCAACAGCTTCTTATTCATCCAATTGGTTGGTTGTTGGAAGTTTTACGTCCTGGCAACATCTAAGGTCACATCAGGACGGGTACCGACTTGTGACAGTGTGCACTCCTGGTGACTTTATAGTGCTGCCCCACTAGATCAGGCCACAGGCACCATGACCCGATATCTCACTCAGTCACATTATCCTGACACTGAGCCAACCAGTCCTTGCCCTATCCTAATAATGCCGAGCGCCAGGCTAGGAAGCGACAAGTATTAATTTCATATGTCATTGGTTTGACTCGACCAGGAATCGAACTCCCGATCTCCCGCATGGGAGGCCTGCGCTCTACTGATTTGGCCACCGCACCCGGTCTTATTCGTTCAAGGCACAGCAAGGAGAAGATGGAAAGGTCAGTGTTCTAATCAAAAAATTTAAAAATAGTCTATTATATATAGTTGATTGATTAAAAACCTTCACTTCCAGAAGATGGGAGATGGGGTAAGAATCCGACGGAATATTTGTTAACAGACAGCTGAATTTTGAAGCGGGTAGGGACAATGTTTTATATGCTTTACAGAAAAAAGAATGTTTACATATTGAAATGACTCAAATATGACATACCTCTTGGCACGTTTTGCAGACTCATCAATAATGAGCCCCAAGTTGGCTGCCGGATTCTGGAAAGCCTTTTGGAGTTCCTTAAGGTGACCTCCCGCATACTGAGAACAATGGTGATCATTATAAACAGGTGAAAGTAGACAAATGTATGTCTTAAACAAAATGCTAATAGTTGTTTTACATCCTAGCAACATCTAAGGTCATATCAGGACGGGTACCGACTTGTGACTGTGCACCCATGGCGACTTTATAGTGCTGCCCCACTGGGAGACCAAGCCACAAGCACCATGATTCGATATCCCACAGTCACATTATTCTGATACTGTGCTAACCAGTCCTTGTCCTATCCTATTAAGGCCGAGCGCCAGGGTAGGCAGCGACAAGTTTGAATTTGATTAGTCATTGGTTTGAGTCGGTTGGGATTCGAACTCCCAACCTTCTGCCTGGAAGCCTGCGTTCAATCGATTAGGCCACCGTGTCCGGTCAAAACGCTGATAAACAAGCAGGACAAAATCCTTTTACAGTAATTATCAGTATTTTAATTTCTTTCCCCAATTCCAATTGAAATATCTTTGATTACACTATGTATGTCAATGTCATCCTGAAAACTGCCAGAAAAAGAGCTTATTAATTATCAGTATTTTCATTTCTTTCTCCAATTCCAAGAAATGACTATAGTACTTGTTTATTAAACTACTTGAGGTCAATGTTTTTTTTGTTTTTACTAAAATGTAGTTTATTCAGTGAATAATGCCTTTTGTCAGCGCCAGAGCACTGGTCTTCCGGCCGTTCAGTACAATTTGTTAGTACATAAATTAAACTATCGGTGATTTAAAGAGTAAGAAATTAATAAATTTTAAAAAGTGTGGAAGCCTATTAAAAAACACCGTATGGTTGTGGGAAGTGGGGGGGGGGGGAAATTAGCTTAGTTTATTATTCCTCATACTACGAATGCTGACTGGGATCGACTAGCGCAGACTACTTATACTCTCTCTCCTCTGATCATCGTCTTCGTATTAGATTGATTCGTAAGAATCTAAGTAATACGTCAACTTACAGGTAAGTCTAGTTTAACTAATATTGACATAAAACCCGTCAGATGTAAGTCCCCACTGCAATCTCAGACTTCCGATCCATTCATTAGGCCACACAATACAAAACACTTGTGATAGGATCCAACAATGGATGGGTTTCTCGCATTTGGTATTGGTGATTGGATCCACTGATTTGCATATCTACACTATATATATGTGTATTGGAGATATGTTATGTTTTTGAAAAGAGAAGAGAGAAAAACAAAGGAAGAATGATACTGGAACCAGGAATTCCACTTCCTGTTCCATACTAAAGCAATTTTCGTCTGTATTTAGACCCAATAGACATGCACTGCGTGAGTGCAGACACGTGAATGCGCGTCTATTCAAAGTTAAAGAATTTCATAGATTTGTTTTTGTCATGCCTCTGAAATAAAGTGGGATTGTCTTATTTTATGTACATTCAGTCTGAATATGATCGTAAATTTGTGCACGCTTTCAATCTTGAAATGGGGGGGGGGGGTGCTTCTATTGGGTAGCGTGCTTCTATTGGGACATATACGGTCTGTTGTCATTCACCCCAACTGCAAGTGCGGGGTGAATCTTTTATCTACTGTAATGGATGGTTTGGTGATGGGAAGGGAGTCGACACTCTACTTGCTGAAAATCACCATAAAAAGAGCTTATTCCACGGAATAAGCCAGAAAACAGAATACATCGCGACTACAATGAGATATAGCTATACACATACCTGAATTCCTGTCAGCGAAACAAAGAGTCGAAGGATCTCATTGGTGCCTTCAAATATTCTGAAGATGCGAACATCACGCATAACCTTCTCGAGCCCGGTCTCACGCATGTAACCCATTCCACCCAGAATCTGGATTGCCTCATCAGTACAGAACCATGCTGCCTCCTGGAGAAAGGTAGACCAACAATTACTGCCAAAACAAAACTAGGCGTCATTGCTGCCCCGGGAACAGCGAAGTAGGAAGCAAGATTGGGAATAACATTATTTTCATGCCAGGCAGGGTCTCCGGCTTTCTTGCCCAGCTGTACTCAATGCAGCTGTGAGTAACCGGTAACAATGTCTGACATGCAAATGAAGTTATGCAGAGATATGAATATAATAGAGTACAGGACATATCACAATACAGTTCAATAATAATCGCAGTACATAATATAGCATCAATAATCACAATAAACAATTCTACATCAATCAAGTCAAAAACTAATTGCATTAAAATCATTATCAGATCAAATTTTGTATCAGGTCAATTTCTTAGTTTTTTAGTTTGTTTTTTTATCTTGTTCGGGTATATTTTTGATACTGAGTCAAACGCAGTGGTTGTGGGTGGGTGGGTGGGTTGAGAGGAGGTGCTGCTCCGACGGTGGTCCATGTGCGAGTGGCTAGTAAGAGGCTCGCTGGTGTGAAGCTTTGGGGGTGGGGTTCTTGAGAGTGGTATGTGTTTGGCCATGGGGGTTATAGGGTTGCCCAGGGGGGTGGCTTGTTGGTGTGAGTGGCAGGTGGGAGGGCTGCTGACCTGTCCTCTGCACCCCCAGCAATGACAGCAAATGAGCGTAATCCGCTCATTTAACCCAATTAACTCAGAATTGACCTGAAGTGTGATAGTGAAATGGGCATGCTTTTTGCTCATGGTGATATGGTTATTGTGCATAAATTACATGTGAGAATTGACTCAGAAAGCATGACACTGAAATGGACACGCTCTTTGACTAACCCCATTATGATTGTATTGTATGGTTCAGCAAATCAGGAGTACCTGAGTATCAAAGCAACAAATATGCAATAATAGTTATTTTAGATTAGTTATCTTAATAATGTGTCACGAATTAGGAGTCGAACAGAAACGTCTATCGAGGGTAACATTTATTTTAGTTAATAACTTCTTGCTTTTGTAATAGGCTGCATATGGCCGGTTACCACTGGTCTGTCTTCTTGAGTGCAGCGTGGAAAGAACAAGAAGAAGAAATGTATACTTCCAAATTTATTGCAGTATCTCCGCTCACCACGACATGACAGAACCAAGTAGCCCGCCCCCTGACCAGCCAGGTCGCAGGTAACCTCTCAAGTTGTTAGCCAGACGAGGTAGGGGCAGCCCACCCGGGGACCGGCCCACTGGTTAGCCTGTCACCACCTGTCACAGTAGAACTGCAACAGTGGGTAGTGTAGTCTTTGCCACCACCGCAAGGAGGTGAGGCTCATATTGGGACGATTACACTTTTAAGGTATACTGCTAAAGTACCTCGATAAGCGGGCAGTGTTGTTGCTTCTAAGTCGCTTACTCACTTGTTTCATGCCGACTCACCGATGCATACACTTTTCCTATGGCAGCCTCAATCTGGAATTCCTTGGAACCCTGGTCCATGTTGGCGGACACCATGTAGGCCATGGACTCGGACACGTACTGCTGGATCGCCATACGAGCAAGCTTCTCTTGAATAGTGCCGAAAGACTCGATCTTACTGCCGAACTGTGTCCTTGTTGATGCGTGGTCAATCTGAAAGGCAAACACTTGAAGTTAGAAGATAAACTACCAGCTGAGCTGAGCTGGGGCTGGGGCTGGGGCTGGGGCTGTTTGCTTGTTTCTTTGTTTGTTTGGTTGGGATTTACATCCTAGCAACATCTACGGTCATATCAGGACGGGCACCGACTTGTGATAGTGCACTCATGGTGACTATAGTGCTGCCCCACTGGGACAGCAAGGATGCCAACACCATGACCCGATATTCGTGACAGTCACATTATCCTGACACTGAGCTAACCAGTCATTGCCCTATCCTCGTAATGCCGATCGCTAGGGTAGGAAACGACAAGTATCAAATTTGTAAGTCAATGGTTTTGACTCGATCGGGATTCGAACTCCCGACCTTCCCAATGGGAATCCTGCGCTCTGCTGATTCGGCTACGGCGTCTGGTGTTAGTGTGGTATCAGTTTCATCAGACCGGTTAGGTCACGGGGCATAAATGGATATCTCCATGGAGAATGAGTTATCAACATTATTTAAAGTTGCATAGTCGGATGGTTTTGAGGTTTTGTCATTTTCTGAGATAAATATATTAGGTTAACCGCTATAATCTATCCTACTTTAGCTTGAAGTAACTCATTAAGCTAACGTTTTGAAATATTTAATGTGCAAACATGCCAAATTAATTTTGGCAAGCACACCAAAACCCTGACAGTAATACTAGGTTCTATTAAATTGACTTGGTATTCCCTTCTATGTGGCAACACATGCTTAATAAATACATCAGTATCTAAGTTAGATATATAGAACAAAATCTAGATAATTATCTTGCTTTTGAAATTTGATGCGTCATCGGACTATGCAACTTTAATAAATGCACAAGTATCTAAGTTAGATATGTAGAATTAAATCCAGGTCAGTATATTGGTTTTGAAAATGTGATGCTTTCAACAGACTATGCAGCTTTAACATTTAATATTTTGAAAAACCAACGTCCCCACCGTTGCTGTTTGATGGTTAAATAACCGGGGTTTGTTTTTCAGATGCTGACAGCATTTGGAAGGGGAGCAGAGTGCAACTAACATAGTTTACTTACGGCCTTTTTGATGACACCACGCATGGTTCCTGATAGTGCGGCGACCATTCCGAAGCGCCCGTTATTCAGGATGTTCATGGCCACTTTGAAGCCGCCGCCCACCTCTGCAAACACACCCCGATAAGTACTGTACTTGTTGTTTTACTTCCTAGCAACATCTAAGGTCATGTCATTTGCTTTGCTTGTTTGTTCGTGTTTTACATCCTAGCAACATCAAAGATCATATCAGGATGGGTACAGACTTGTGACAGTGCACACTCATGGCGACTTTATAATGCTCCCCCACTGGGAGACCAGGCCGATATCCCACTCAGTCACATTATCCTGATACTGAACTAACCAGTCCTTGTCCCTATCCTATTAATGCCGAGTGGCAGGTTAGGTAGCAACAAATATCAGTTTTACTAACTTGACTTCATTGCAGAATAACTAAAAGGTTGTACCTCCCAGAAGGCAATCGGCTGGAACCTTGACGTCTTCAAAGTATACCTCGGCCGTATTGGAACATTTGATGCCCATCTTTTTCTCTGGTGGTCCGCTTTAAAATGAGTACATTGGACACCAATGAATATACATCTTTGAAATAATTTGATGTATCAAAAGGAAACTGAATGCGTCATTTACATTTTACTTCCATTGCTTACAAAGGGGAAAAAAACCCAATTGGTTGGTTGGTTGTTGGAATTTTACATACACGTAACATCTAAGGTCATTTCAGGATAGGTACCGACTTGTGTCAGTGTGCACTCATGACGACTTTATAATGCTGCCCCACTGGAAATTCAGGCCACCAGCACCATGACCTGATATCCCACTCAGTTACATTATCCTGACATTGAGCTAACCAGTCCTTGCCCTATCATATTAATGCCGAGTGCCAGGCTAGGAAGCGACAATTATACATTTTTAAGTCATTGGTTTGACTTGACCAGGAACCGAACTCCCGACCTTCTGCACGCGAGGCCAGCGCTCTACTGATTAGGCCACCTCGCCCAGTCCCTCATTTGGTCATCATGAAGTTGCTCATGTTTAGTTTTTTTTACAATTGTAGAGCTAATTGCCTCAAATAAAGGAGTACAAAATGTCAGGTGCAACATTAAAGTAGCTCCTGGTGGTGTTAATGCGTCCCACAACGGAACAACCAATATAGAACTGTCTACATACAGACCACCTGGATGTCCCTTGTTTGTTTAACGAACCCCCCCAGTAAATAAGTAGATATTGGCTATTGGGGGTCAATTAGTGTTTAAACATTCCCCAGATATTACATTTCTACGTACAGACCACCTGGATGTCCCTTGTTTGTTTAACGAACCCCCCAGCAAATAAGTAGATATTGGCTATTGGGGGTCAATTAGTGTTTAAACATTCCCCAGATATTACATTTCTACGTACAGACCACCTGGATGTCCCTTGTTTGTTTAACGAACCCCCCAGCAAATAAGTAGATATTGGCTATTGGGGGTCAATTAGTGTTTAAACATTCCCCAGATATTACATTTCTACGTACAGACCACCTGGATGTCCCTTGTTTGTTTAACGAACCCCCCAGCAAATAAGTAGAATATTACGTGTGTCTGTGTTACGAACACTAATGATATGGATGGGTCAATTAGTGTTTAAACATTCCCCAAATATCACATTTCTACGTACAGACCACCTGGATGTCCCTTGTTTGTTTAACGAACCCCCCAGCAAATAAGTAGATATTGGCTATTGGGGGTCAATTAGTGTTTAAACATTCCCCAGATATTACATTTCAAACAATGTAAAATAGAGCACAGAAATGTATGCCAAAAGAGCATACAACCGTGGTAAAATCACATATGGTGTATTGGAAATAAACCCAACAATAAAAATGGAAAATGAATTTTTGGTTTTTAAAAAAAAGGAAAAAAAGGTTTCCCTAAAGAAGGAAAAAAAAGTTTCCCTAAAAAAGGCAATAATGATTTGCGGATGGAATCGGAACGACTCCATCACACCCTCATTTCCAAAACACCATCTTTAATTGGTTGGAGGTGAAGACATCTCACCAAAATGTGCACTGTCAGTATACACCAGAAGTAGACCATTTGTCTGATGGTTCTCACAGATGGGACGATGTCATGCAGTTTGTTAATGTTTTAATCCCACTTGTATTGCCATTTGGATTTTATGTGAGTGCATATTAGTGGTTTTAGATCAGAGTGGGGCATCAGACATGGTGCAACATAACAGTTCAGAGTAGGTTAGGGTGGGAGTGAGAGATAGCGCAGAAAGTTGGTTGGTTGTTGGAGTTTACGCCCTGGCAACATCTAAGGTCATATCAGGACGGGTACCGACTTGTGCCAGTTCACACTCATGGCAACTTTATAGCACTGTCCAGCTGGAAAATCATGACGCCAGTACCATGACTCGATATCCCACTCAGTCACATTATCCTGACACTGAGCTAACCAGTCCTTGCCCTATCCTATTCATGCCAAGCGCCAAGCTAGGAAGCAACAAGTATTAACATTATCCTGACACTGAGCTAACCAGTCCTTGCCCTATCCTATTAATGCCAAGCGCCAAGCTAGGAAGCAACAAGTATTAATTTCCTAAGTTAGTGGTTTGACTCGACTGGAAATCGAACTCCCGATCTCCCAGATGGGAGGCCTGTGCTCTACCGATTCGGCCATCGCGTCCAATAGCGACAGAAAGAGGTCTCAATAATCGGATCGCAGATACCAGTTGTAGCAATGTAAAGGAATGTTAGACATGTGACGATATGGAATTAAAGGTTATTCAAGGCTGTTTTTTAATTTGGATTTCAAAGAAAAGAAACAACAATGGCGAATTGCGATTCCAGACTAATTTAGATCAGTGGGGACAGTTTAATGTAATTCCAGGGTTTTTAAAGACGAATTAGCCAAAATATGTTAAATTGAAGGCTTTTCAAGTACTTGAAGTGGGGCAAATGAAGTTCAAGACTTTCCAGGCCCCGTACGGAACCTGCAGACACTACTTGGGGGAGGGTGTCGTTACCTAGAGACGCCCTCGAAGGAACGCTCCACGATGAAAGTTGATACTTTGTCCTTGACCTTCCCGGTGTGCTCATCCTTCACAGGCGTCTATTGAGGAGGGTAAATACGGTTAGTTTTAGACGCATTAACCGACTTGTGACAGTGACCACTCATGGCGACTTTATAGTGCTGCCCCTCTGGGAAATCAGGCCGCTGGCACCATAACACAATATCCCACTCAGTCACATTATCCTGACACTGAGCTAACCAGTCCTTGCCCTATCCTATTAAGGCTGAGCGCTAGGCTAGGAAGTGACAAGTGTAAATTTTAAAGTCATTGGTTTGACTCGACTGGGAACCAAATTCCCAACATTCCGCACACGAGGCCCGCGCTCTACCGATTCGGCCACAGCACCCGGTAGTGGACATAGGGTGTACAAGTCATGTGATGGGTTCAGGTTGAGTTAGGACAAACCTACCCATGATCAATAATCACCTTATCGGACTGAAACAATGCTAAGGATAACACAGAAATGTTCTCCTTAAATCGGTCATTAAGCCCCAAAAGCATTCACCATATTGTGATTTTAAATATGAAAAAGATTAATATGAAATTAAAATTGTTCCCAGCAATTTCTTTCTTTGAGGAGTTGCAGCTTGTTAATTTAACTATTCAATTGCAGGGGTCCTGGGTGGCCGGTGTCACAAAATAGATTTGCATCCTCAGAGAGAGAGAGAGATGGAAGAGGTGAGGGAGGACGTGGGAGGTGAGAGGAGGGAGGTGGAGGTAGAAGTTTTATTTCAAAATAAAATCGCCGGAGACGATTTTATTTCGAAATAGAATCGCCGGGGGAGACAATTTTGAGGGGGCCATTATTTCGTGACACCAGCACTATAGCAGTGACCAGCAACTTTTGCGTGTCGAGCAGCCCAGTTCCTGGCACCGACCCACCTGGGCAAACACAGTGAACACGTCAGCGATGCCACCGTTTGAGATCCAGATCTTGCTTCCGTTCAGCGTCCACGTCTTACCATCATCAGAGAGGACTGCTCGCGTTCGGATAGACTGAAAGCAAACAAGTATAAAAAATTACACCCATCCAACTGGTGAAATAACATTGTAGTTAGTTTGCTAGCGTTCGGATAGACTGAAAGCAAACAAGTATCAAACATTACACCCATCCAACTGGCGAAATAACATTGCAGTTAGTTAACACGTCATGAAACACGCGTTCACCTTCAATTTTCACAATATCCAACCATGCAAGACAGGAAAAACCTAGATAAAAGATTCACCATGTACTTGTAGTACACGGGTGAATGACAACGTAGTGTAAATATGGGCGAAAATAGCTTTAGTATGGAACAGGAAGTAGAATGCCTGGCACCAGTGTCAAATGGTTACTTATATCGGCACAGAGTTGGTGAAATGGGAGAGAATGCAAAAAGACAAGATGGCGGCCATAGAATGCCGTCGATTTCACTTTTAAAGTCTATTAAACTGCATGTTTTATTACATTTTTCAACTCAAAGGTAGCAGGGAAAATATAAAAACATATATAAAGAATAAATATTGCTTCTTAAATTAAGACATTATTCACTCAATTAATTTCCCCAGCATGTCGAAATTCTTCGCCAGCTTTTCTAATGGGTTGGTTTTCACCCCTGTACTGTCAGTACGGGGTGAACCTTTTATCTAGGAAGAACCCTGCTGCTATACATAGCATAGCATTATAGATGCCTAGTTCTGAACACAAAAGTTATAATATTATTTCCTAAAATGCATCAAAAGTGCAATAAAAACTTTGAGTCACGGGTGAAAGATGCGTAACGACGAAAATTTATTTCACGATACAAAATCCAACAATGGATCAAATCTCTTCTCACCATGATTTTCAAATATACCGTGGGATTCTACACACCTACTGATGATGTGGTGTCAATTCATAAAGAGGATGTTGTGCTATGATGCTCTATTTCTGTGGCATATCACACATCGATGAAGAAGAAACATGCGTTCACCTGTTGTCATCTTCATCCTCTAAGTCATCACAATATCTTTTTCTACATAAGAAAACTTATAACACTCAAAAGAAATATTTGCATACATGTAATGTGTACAAAAAATGCCCTGAACAAATACATTTTTTCCATGCTATTAGCAGTTTCTAACCTAAGTCATTATTGAGTGTCACATGAAACATGCATTACATGTTACATGAAACATGTGTTACAATTCCAAGAACATCATAAGTTCGGGAAGTGTTCCAAGATTACTTTGAAATATGTCCACAGCATCAAAAACTAAGAAGCATAAATACTTTTTCATCATATGTGGTGCTTGTTTCATCATGAAGGAACAATTTTTCCTTTCCATGTAACGCATGCTTCAGTGTCACAAACATATATGTTCTCTGTTCTACTCTCAAGTGGACGAACACTCATAAAATTGCCCTTAGTTACTCCTACTAGTCCTAGTGACTGCTGTTCAAAACCTCACTAGGAAATAATAAGGGTCTTGTTCTAAATATGACATAATGCGGGTTTTTGTGTCAGGCCGAAACACGCATAACGATCTCCACTTGGTCATGTTCAAAGCCACACTGACTTGCAGTCAGGGTCCAAACTGCTTTTTTTTAAATTGTGTCTTAAAATTGGATGTATGTGGAACACAACAAGCCTAATTGGGATAGGCTGTAACATATTTCAGTTTTGACCTCCGATTTCCCCCTCTTTAGGACCAGCACTGAAGAAGAACCCATATACCTCATCTATACAAGTCATGGTCTCAAACTTTATTATAGAGTTAGTAAAAATCCTTTAAAAGCATACGATGGTATCTTTCTCTGGAGAAAACTAAACGGTACCTCAAGATAAGAGCTATCAAGATTTAAGTTAAATTCCGGAAATTCAATCAAGCACTCGTGACAAAGCAACCGCAGTTGGCTTTTAGCTTTACTGAAAGTTGCATGGTCCGATGCTTTTGAGTTTGTTATTTTTCTGAGATACATATATTGAATTGACTGTCATAATCTACGTTACTTTAATTTGAATTTAGGGCACATGACTACCGGTTCTGTTGTTCGTCAGAATCTTAGCAACACTTCAAATTCCCAGTTAAGTCTCGTCTTACTACACATTCTTGCCTCATTTGCCAAAAACACCGGAAATCAGTGTCAGGGAAGAGACTTCGTAGTCCAAGAAATGTTTGTATACTAGAGCATCTGTATGATCTTTCTTCATATGCACTAGATCAAACACAATATCAAGTGGCTTAATATACCATGATGGAAGGACAAAATATGGATGTGCTTCCATATCATCAGATTTGATGTTGGAAGCTATTGTTGATTGTTGTTTTGCGTCCTGGCAACATGTGGTGTTCTCTGTGGCGGAGTGGTTAGAGTGTCTGACTTTTTTCTAGGTCAGACTCCTAATCTGAAGGTCGGTGGTTCGATTCCCCGTGCCCTCATCTCTGCCAATTTGGATTTCCACCGCTGTGTATAACTTACAGCGTCATCAAAGGCCAGTTGCTCTCATACCATGTCTATGTGGTGTGGGAGGTTAAAAATCCCTTGGGTCGGTAAAAGTGTAGGCTCGGGCTTTCTATCGACAAACTGTCTAATGGTGAAAACAAGCCTATTAAGGCTTATCCATGATAGGCAGTATAAATCTTTTTTTTTTAAAATATATATATACGGTCATATTAGGACGGGTTCCTACTTGTGGCAGTAAAGGGATCGTGTGGTTGTCATACTCACGCTGGCGTCAGACCCCGACTGCGATTCAGTCAATGCGAAGGCAGCAAACTTCTCTCCAGATGCAAGTGAAGGAAGATACTTGGCCTTCTGTTCTGGAGTACCGAACAGGAGGATACCCTTGAAACCGATCGACTGCAACGAAAATCATCGATTATTTAGCTGTGTCCACAGGATCTTCTAATCAGATAATCTGATGTAGGGGATGCTTTTTAAATACTGATGCTGAAAGTTTGTTTGTTGTTGTTTTACGTCCTAGCAACATCTAAGATCATATCAGGATGGGTACTGATGTGTGACAGTGCGCACTTATGGCGACTTTATATGTGCTGCCCCACTGGGAAATCAGGCTGCCAGCACCATGACCCGATATCCCGCTTAGTCACATTATCCTGACACTGTGCTAACCAGTCCAGTAATAAATGCAATAAGTGCTAAGCAGTAATGCCGAGCGTTAGGCTAGGTAGCGACAGGTAGCGATTTCATAAGTCATTGGTTTGATTCGGCTGGGATTCGAATTCCCAAGCTTTTGTATGGGAGATTTGCGCTCAATCGATTCATCCGCCGTGTCCGGTGGCTGAAAGTTTTAAATTCCTTAAAGCTGCATAGTCCGATGAAGCATCAAATTTTCAAAACGAAAACAATTTAGATTTGATTCTACATATTTAACTTAGATATTAATGCACCTATTGAGCATGTATTGCCACATAGAAGAGAACATTGATTAAGATATAGAACATGTTACTGCAGAAGCCTATGGTGTCCGAGTTTTGGTGTGCTTTCCAAAACTAATTTTACATGTTTATTCTTCAAATATCTTAAAAGTTAGCCATTTAAAATAAAAATTACTTTAAATTGATTGTAATAATCTACCTTACTTCAGTTTGAAGTATTTATCTCAGAAAAATGACAGAAACCCAAAACCATCGGACTATGCAACTTTAAGTGATGTGATAACACACCTGGTGAGCTCCAAGTGAAATTCCTACAGCAAGATCAAAGGCGCCAACTATCTCAACGAGCCGGGCGTACTGTGTGTTTGTGAGGCCGACACCACCTGCAACATAATTGTGTTTGTTGTTTTACGTCCTAGCAACATCTAATGTCATATGAGGATGGGTACCGACTTGTGACAGTGCGCACTCATGGCAACTTTATAGTGCTGCCCCCTGGGAGACCAGAAGGCCAGCACCATGACCTTATATCCCACTCAGTCACATTATCCTGACACTGAGCCAACCAGTCATTGCCCTATCCTAATAATGCCGAGCAAATGCTGGCTAGGAAGCGACAATTATCAATATTTAAGTCATTGGTTTGACTCGACCAGGGTTCGAACCCACGATCCCATGGTCTACCAACACGGGACCTGCAACATAAAGCAGCTTCATCAAGTTCACATAGTTTGCATGGCAAGTTCAGATTAAGTCGACTCTTGCCTCACCAAATTTACATTCAATTACATGAGAAAAGCTATAAACAACTACTTAAGTTCATATCAATTTATGCATGGTATCTATCACTTAACCTATAGAGTGTTCTTTCTTTTCAGTTAAAGCTGCATAGTTCGAGGAAAACATCCACTTTTCTAAATCAAAACAATTAGCTAGATTTGATTCTACATGTCTAACTTAGATACTGGTGCACTTATTAAGCATTTCTCGCCACATATAAGGGAGTATCGAGTCAATTTAAAAGAACCTCTTAGTGCAGAATCCTATGGTGTCAGAGTTTTGGCATGCATGCTAAATTATTTGTGCATGTTTGCACTTCAAATATCTCAATAGTTAGCCATTTAAAATAAAAGTTACTTCAAACTAATGTAAGTTAGATTATAATGATCAATTGAATATATTTGCCTCGGAAAATGACAGAACCTCAAAACCATCGGACTATGCAACTTTAAGTAATGCTTAGAAAGTATTTTTCGCCTCACAGATTTCAAGAACGTACATCACATGCAAAAGGTCCACAGTATTAAGCATATCCGATTTAATATCATACTTAGACTACATTAGTGCTAGTTTAGATTCACTACAGAAGCTATATTTGCTAATACAATTCGAAAACTAGTGCCTTGTTGGGGCAATATTAAGAGCCTCCAATATAGTTTGAGCATCATTTGTCAAAAGTAGGCGGATTTGAATTCTAATCTTAAACTTGATATTGACTGAAAACTAATTAAATCCCGATAGCACAATTTTGCAACCATATTTGGCCCGACTACGAAGAAATTACTGGATAGCACTCAATTTATATCCAACAGGTTACACTTATTGAAACATAAGTAGACTGGCAGTAGAAAATCACGAATAAGTTTCTTAGGTTGGTTGGTTGTTTAAGTTTTACGTCCTGGCAACATCTAAGGTCATATCAGGATGGGTACCGACTTGTAACAGTGCACACTCATGACGACTTTATAGTGCTGCCCCACTGAGAGACCAGGCCACCAGCTCCATGACATGATATCCCACTCAGTCACATTATCCCGACACAGCCAACCAATATGTGCTCTATCCTAATAATGGTGAGTGCCTGGCTAGGAAGCCACAAGTATCAATTTTTAAGTCGTTGTATTGACTCGACCAGGGTTCGAATCCCACGATCTTACAAAACGGGAGACGGACCCTCAACTCATTCGACCATCCCGTCTGGTCCACTTCTTAGTGAATCTGCCTACCGTGTTCCTCTGAAATTTGAAGGCCGAAAGCACCCAACGCCTTCAATCCGTCCAGGGTATCTTGAGGGATACTCTCATTGGCGTCATTAGCGAGGGCATCATTTTGCTCCTGTGTGGAAAAAAGACGATTTAAATATATCCTATTCATTTTTTATAGTAGTGACAAGAAACCGATTTAGTAAAAACACATAACAATTTATATAATAAAATTACATTTATATCAATTGATTTGTTTGTTGTTGTATTACGGCCTAGCAACATCTAAGGTAATATCAGGATGGGTACTGATTTGTGAGTGCACACTCATGGCGACTTTATAGTGCTGCTCCACTGGGAGACCTGGTAACCAGAACCATAACCTGAGATCCCAGTCATATTATCCTGATCCTGCGCTAACAAGTCCTATCCTATTAATGCTGAGCGCCAGGCTAGGAAGCGACAGATATCAATGTTATAAGTCATTGGTTTGACTCGACCGGGAATAGAACTCCCGATGACGAATTACATGGATATTAAGTCCTACTATAATATAGTATAAGTATTCATTTTTTCACATGACAAATAGTATAATAAAATTACATATATGAATTGGTGATCGAGTTCACTGTGCTACTGAACTCATAGCATTTAGAGTGATGGTGATGAAAACAGTGAATTAAACATCACATACCTCAAAGAACCTTTGCGTGGGTCCAGTGAGGACTTGCAATGTCTCTATTTGGTCTTCTGACAGTACTGAGGAAAACAGGTCAAATTCATTAATTCTGGGAAAGGTCTAGAATGATCAGTATATCGAGGATGAAAGTGGTATCGGGCAACAGCGAAAGAAAGCTGGAGATTTATGGCTAGGTACCTTACTGTAAGGCGATATTAGAGTCGCAACACTGACAAAACATTCTACGGGCAGATTTTGTTTGTTCGTTCGTTTAATGACACCCAAGCACAAAAAGTAAACATTGGCTATTGAGGGGGTCATACAGTTGTTAAACACAGTTTGCTATTTTACATCCTAGCAATATCTAAGGTCATATCAGGACGGGTACCAACTTGTGACAGTACACACACATGGCGACTTTATAATGCTGCCCCACTGGGAGAACAGGTCCAGGCCACTAGAACAATTGCCCAATACCCATTCAGTCACATTATCCTGACATTGAGCTAACCTGTCCTTTCCCTATCCTATTAATGCCAAGCGCCAAGCTAGAAACCAACAAGTATCAATTTTGTAAGACATTGGTTTGACTCGACCTGGGTTCGAATCCCACGATTTACCAAAACGGGAGACAGACGCTCAACTCATTCGGCCATCCCGTCTGGTACTATGGTACGTTATACATGCAACCACAATAGCCGATGTGTACTTTTTGTGCTGGGGGATAGCTAAACAAACAAACACACAAACAAACAAACAAAAGTAGGTCCACATGTATTTGGTTAACTTTAAATATGATTTTCAGCTCACAATTTTCACTTGTCCAGCGGAAAAGCTCAAGCCATATTCTGCTTTTCCGTGCCTAATCTCACTTGGCTCGCGCAAGCGGACATGCCTTATTTCGAATGTTGCTTACTGTGCTACGGGGGTTTGAACAAATTACCCGTCACAAAACAAGAACCATGATTATATATTATTCTGCACAAACAGCACTAATTACAAGTAATACAATTCTAGATGCTGTACCATGCATTATGTGCCTCAACATTTAAATACCAGATAAATGACATTCAAGCCTGAACACGTACCTTCAGGGAAAGGAAATACTTGCTCTATGCTGACTTGGCCGCGGAAAAGATTCATAGCGAAGGAGTTGGATTCCTGTTGAAATTTTAAATAACTAGTTATACGTTATATCTGAACATGTACAAGAGTAGATGGATCAATATTACACATGCATCGATAATTAAATATAGAACTTTGGTATAAATCATTCAGGAAGAGAGTTCTCACCTATCAAAGTTTGCTTGTTGGTTTATGTCCTGGCAACATCTAAGGTCATATCAGGATGGCACATATCAAAGGATATGTGAATGTTTAACGCAAACATTTGAAAAATTGTAGTCCTGTTGCTTCAGTGAAAGGTTCTAAAAAGTATGTCAATAGATTGTCAACATTGATATAGATAGGGATGAGGAGTGGATAACATCGTAATAGATATAGATAGGCATGATCTTACAACTTTGCTATTAGCAATATCTTAGATCTAGTTAAATAAGGCCAGATTTGTAGAAGGAAATATACACTTGCTTAGCGTCCCCACAAGACCTGAGAAATGCCCCCGACCTCCAAATATTGTTCTTTTCTTAAAAACCCAAAACAGCATTGTCACATTAAATATGTGTCGTTGAGCTTTTAGTTGAATAAAGATTCGATAGTAATTTTAATGATTTCTTGTTCAATTCATAGCTTCGCTACCTATCATGCCTTGTGACCATGAATACCATGGTTGGTTTTATTCTTCCTGTACACCACCATTATATATATACAAAATAATAACCTCCCACCCGACCTGACAAAATATTAATAATTGGACGCTAAACAAGTTATTTTTATTTTTTTATGTGGCCTAAGTTCAGTAATCACTTGCCTTTGTTGAAGCCCATCTCGTTTGGCTGAGGGATGATGCACATGGCCTGAAATATGTGATATAATACTAGTAGACATATTAATTAGAATTTAATACAATAATATATTACATTAACAACCACCGTGTTCGAAATCTGGCAAAGTCAAATCAATGACTTAAAATTGATACTTGTCGCTATCTAGCCTGGCACTCTGCTTTACTAGGATAGGAAATGAAAGCAATTGTTCACGACTGAAATTTAATAGAACCTGATACTTCAGAGGTCTATGGTGTCAGAGTTTTGATATGTGTGCCAAAACTGATTTGACAGGTTTACACTTCGAATAGTTTAAAAGTTACCCATTTAAAATAAAAGTTACTTGAAACTAAAGTAAGGTAGAATATAACAATCAATTTAATATTTTTATCTAAGAAAATTGACAAACTCAAAACAATTGTACTATGCAACTTAACAAGTTTGGAAAAGGTTTTTTTTACAAGACATGGATGGAAACGAGTCCATCAGAATTCAGACCATCGCTACCAAACAGACCACCCCTAGCTGGACGTAGATGATTGATTGTTGTTTTATGTCCTAGCTAGGAAGCGACAAGTATCAATCGTCTCACCCACCCCTTGACTCGCCAGATCCCACAACGACTTATATAGGTGTGTGGTGGTGGGGGGAGGGGTCAGCCACACGCAGTAGAGGTCAGCCCAGTTGGGGTCTGACCGGTGGCTACCCGTGCCGCCACCTAGCGCAGTGTAGTGGTACTGCGCTGGTGTACGGCGTAGTCTCCGCTGCTACCGCGTGATAGTAGAGCTCATGTTCAGACTACTACAATAACAACCACCGTGTTCGAAATCTGGCAAAGTCAAATCAATGACTTAAAATTGATACTTGTCGCTATCTAGCCTGGCACTCTGCTTTACTAGGATAGGGCAAAGAGCAGTGACATGAAAGCAATTGTTCACGACTGAAATTTAATAGAACCTGATACTTCAGAGGTCTATGGTGTCAGAGTTTTGATATGTGTGCCAAAACTGATTTGACAGGTTTACACTTCGAATAGCTTAAAAGTTACCCATTTAAAATAAAAATTACTTGAAACTAAAGTAAGGTAGAATATAACAATCAATTTAATATTTTTATCTAAGAAAATTGACAGAAACTTAAAACAATCGTACTATGCAACTTAATAAGTTTGGAAAAGGTTTTTTTTACAAGACATGGATGGAAACGAGTCCATCAGAATTCAGACCATCGCTACCAAACACACCACCCCTAGCTGGACGGAGATGACTGATTGTTGTTTTATGTCCTAGCTAGGAAGCGACAAGTATCAATTTTCAAGTCACTGGTTTGACTTGACCACGGTTCGAACCCACGAACCCATGGGTTTGGAACCCCAGATCTCCCAAAACAGGAGGCGGACACTCAACTCATTCGGTTATCCCGTCTGGTAGGATGTAGATGAGGACATCTCACCATAATATGACATCGATCTACATTGACAGTACTCATATTGAGGCAGAGGATCCCCTGCCTAAATCCAGATGAGAGTGGGGAGAGGACAGAGATGTTCAGCACTCTGTGTACCGAACATTGTTTTAGTCACGAGTGGATTACGGCAGCATAGTATACAGTTCCGCAAGGAAATTGTATATTGGGCTGCTAGACAGGGTCCACCACCAGGGGCTGCGCCTGGCCCTTGGGGCCTTCCGCACCTCACTAGTTCAGAGCCTCTACGTCGAAGCCAACGAGCCACCACTTAACTACAGGAGAATCAAACTGGCCATGCAATATGTAGTCAAGATAAAAACCAGTGCATTGAATCCTGCACACAATTGTCTATTCCAGCCAGATGAGGAATCCAGGTATGAAGTCAGGACGAATTACATCTGGCCACTGAGGCTCTGAATGAAACCTGATTTGGAGGCCTTAAGGCTCAGTCACACCTTACCGGACTGGGGAAGCGGATAGAAACCGGACACTGTCCAGTGATATATGGCGATGTCTGGTTCATGTCCGGTACCCATCCGGCGTGTCCATTCTGTGGCCGGTACAAGTTTTGAACATGCACAAAACTTCTACCGGACACCGCCGGACTGATGTGTCCGTTTTGTCTGTTTTGTCCGGTTCATGTCCAGTACCCATCCGTTACTCGTCCGGTTTCTTTCCGGAATTGTCTGGTGGCGAGAACGTCACCGGACAGCTACCGGACGGAACCGGACACTAAACGGATGTACCATACAAGTAACGGATTTCTACCAGAAAAAGGCTGGACAGTACCGGAGATGCACAGGACATGTACCGGACAATGAACGAACACAGGAGGGTATAAATAACGTGGCGAACAAGTGGTTGGGGTGGGATTTGGTGGGGGTGTAGGTGTGTGGTGGGGTGTAGGTGTGTGTGGAGGGGTGTAGGTGTGTGGTGGGGGTTTAGGGATCTGGTGGGGGTGTAGGTGTGTGGTGGGGGGCGTAGGTGTGTGATGGGGGTGTAGGTTGATTGATTGGTGGTTGCTTTACGCCGTATCGGCAGCATAGGCCATATTCACGGCGAGAAATGTTTGTTTTTGTTCAAATCATCGCTTTTACATGTAAAAGCATAGTATCAATTTTGTGTCAATGAACACTCACAAATTTTGTAAACTCACAATCATATAGTTTCTGGTTAAGCTAAATAAAATTCTAAAAGATAGTCCTATTCACTGATGAAATTTGTTTAAAAACCTATATGAGATGGTACAAACCAGCTGCCCTCAACAAGGCTAAAATGTTTTCTTGTTTTACTTTAATAAAAAGGTCATGCATGCTGTTTGCAGTATAAAATTGTTGGTGCAGGGCCATGAAATCAACACAGTTTAATAAAGTGTGTTTCAATGTCAGTGGGGACTGACATCCAATACATTCAGGGGGAAGGTCCCCCCCTTGAGCAGGAAAACATGTGTTAGCCACGAGTGGCCAATACGGCAGCGGCTAAGGACCACTTTCTCGCCGTGAATATGGCATATGCTGCCGACACGGTGTAAAGCAACCACTAATCAATCAATCAATCAATCTTTCTATCTGGACTGCCAATCTTCCAAGATCGATATATGGGATACCCACATTGGCAGAGGCAAATTCAAAGCAGCCTTGGCAGCCAGGTATACTCGGAAGATGATGCAAGAACTGTACTGCTGCCAGTGTCTATCCAGTCTGGACTTAAAAGCATTTAGCAGCGTTCAAAATAAGAGCTTGTGCGCTTGTCCGGGATAAGTGAATATTCAGACGGACAAGTGAAAATCACACCAGACTTGTCTGGTGGACAAGTGAAAAATGTTGCTTATTTTTATCACTGTTTAGTGATGGTGACTTGTAGACACGTCATTTTTATGTCACCTCTAGCAGGTCTATAGTAGAAGCTAGGTAGCTCTAAAGCAGCAAGTCTCAATATGACAGATCCTTCAATGCAGGGGCTAGTTCTGTTGATTGACGTTGTGCGTTCTCTCAACTCACCCAACACCAGGCTGTGTTTCCATATTCAATCAACTATAGTAAAGTAAAGCTTGTTTTATTTAAAAACGCCTCTAGAGCACATTGATTTTTGTATCATTGACTTTGTATGTCATTTTGACATATTTCTTTGGAGGAAACCCACTGCCGCCACATAGGCTTCGCTTTCTGATAACCTGCAACGGGTCTTTTATATGCACTTTCGCACAGACAGGATAGCACATACCACAGGCTTTTATGAACCAGTTGTGGACCACTGGTTGGAACAGAAAATAGCTCAAACTGCAAATAGATCCACTGAGAAGGATCAATCCCATGACCAACAGCTTCACAGGTGGATATGCTACCGCATGAGCTACATCCCACTCCCAATCAAATATAGTAAGTTTCTAAAGACAAAAGTACATTGTGTATTACAACACAGACTGTTTGATTTTCAATTGAAGAGGAGGATGTAACATATGTAGGGAGTAACTAGGCAACTGTAACTTGTAACATATGTAGTGGGAGTAACTCGGCAATTAATATGTACAGCAGGAAGCCTGCGTACAGGCAACACCAATAAACCAGTTGTTCATCAGACCTCACGGAGTACAAGTCATCCTTCCACAGTTAACACTTCTAAAATGTTCTATTTACATGAATATCCAGGTGTTGAACTTGGTCGTAAAGATCTAAAATAATCTAATAGCACTCAAAATGCAAATTGAATTGTTGGTTCAGATTTAATCCTGAATTGAAAAATATAAAGCAACAAAACCCATGCGATATTAGTTTATAGTGACATTCATATTGACGATGTCAATGTGTTTCACTTTATACAAGAGACATTGAGTTGAATTAGTTCAGTCACTGGCTCAACCAATGTCATGACCGGATGACCCAATGCCCAAGTACGATAGGCCGACTGTAACTATGTCACTACTTTTGTAGCAGCAAGGCCAAGGAAGAGTGTATAAACGCTGGTGTACACGAGCCTTTGATATTCATTAGTATTACTGCTCTTTATTTTCACATCCGTGTGTACCGGTAACAGTTTCGATCTGTTAAAGAACCCGTGACCTAGCCCAATAAAAACACAAGACGTCTACTCTAGCAGAGGGTATGGTTGAACTTCAAAGTGTTCACTCACGAGTAAAGTGTGTTGTCCTATTTTGTAGGCTACAACTAAATCATAGTAAATGAAGTAGCCAGTGGGTTTTCAGTGTTGAAATAACCCAAATGCCGTTGAAACTTACCGATATGCTGTGCTTTCAATCTGTTTGAACACGGGTTTCCTGAGAAAATGTAACAGTCTTGAAGAACGCAGCATGTTGGAAGAATTTGGCTACTGCTTTGCCAGGATAAGTCAAGTAAACAGCACTATATGGGAATGAAGGGTCAAGGCCGCCTGGCCACGCAAGCGCGTTCATTCATCACAGTACAGTGGTGCCCTCTCTCGTCAAATGTACAAACAAAACCGTAGAAACCAAAAGAGGGCGCAACCGTGTTTTTATTGAGAACCTGGGCCACGTTCAGGGTACGCCTCAGAGTCGGCTCCGCGACGTCTTTTTGACCAATTTGCATTCAGGGTGCGCCAAGGAGTCGCCTAGCTATTCAGATGATAAAAAATGCCTTGAAAATGGCCGCAGAATTCAGTGGTCAGCCAATCAGAGCCATTCTTTTCAATTTCAAATGGTGGCCCCCTATGGGGGCCACCATTTTTTAGGCACCCGACAGCTAAACTAAAGCCGTTCAGACTAGCGCGATGTCCGGAATTTCTCCGACGCACACCCTGAACGCGGCCCTGGGCCGCGTTCAGGCTCCGTCTCGGAGGCGCCTCGGCGACGGGGCTGACGTCATGCTAGTCTGAACAGCAAAGGCAGTTTGTTGTCTCGAAAATGGCCTCCCCCATAGGCGGCGGCCATTTACAATGGAAAAGCTGTGCTGTGATTGGCTGAAACCACTGGACACTGCGGCCATTTTCGAGGTGCTTTTTGTCTCCTGATTGAAAAGGGAGACATCGCCGAGACATCGCCGAGACGCACCCTGAACGCAAATAGGCCAAAAAGCATTGCCCGGACGTCGCCGAGGTGCCTCCGAGACGGACCCTGAACGCGGCCTAGCTCTCACTCTGTCAGTTATACCCCAGTCACATTACGTTTTCAACCACTTGCGACTTGGGTAGGCCTATTACTATAGATACAACTAAAAGATCCACCTCTCCAGAGTAGCGGTGAATGGCAATATGCGGTAAAGCGACACTAGCCGTAGTCACACTATGGCTTGTGATTGCTTGTGACCACTTTGCGACCAAAGAACCCACATGCAGTCACCAGTAACTTTGTGGTGATCAAAGCAACCTATGAAAACGGTTGCCAACCTCCGGGTGACCATTTTGGTCGTAAAAAGATTTTTAGTGCAGTGGCTGCAACCTCCTTGTGACCTTATTAGTCGCAAGGAAGCCGGCAACCACTGAGCACCACATTGTTAGCACTTTGCAACCAAACCCTTTTTGTGGTAGCAGCGTAGTCACAAGCAGTAGTGTGACTGGGGTATTACAAAGTAGGCCTATGTTGACAGCACCAGCCTATGTTGACAGCACCAGCAGATGTTGATACTTCACACTAGGCGTACAGCTGTATAGCTGCAAAATGTAAGGCAATCTACAGAAGGCGATTTATATCAAGCGATCTAGCGCGCATTCACACGGGCTGAGTTTCAAACACTGTCGCTTTCACATGGGCAGTGCTTTGAATCGGTTTAAGGCGGAAGTGGATATCTGCGCATGAGCAAGTCCAGGCTAACCAGCGCCAGTTTGGGTTCGTTGACGTCGGTCGAGAGAGTGTGGGTTCGAACTAGATATGTATGGACTGAATCGTATTGGTTTGGAACAGTCAAAACTTCTGCTGGGCAGTGAAACCCTAAAAATAAATGATGAAAAAAATATATGTGCACCTCTAGCAGGTTCATAAAGCAAATTTACCGGAAAGTCAACACACTCAGGTCTCGACTGTCACGTTTCCCTCGACTGCGCATGCGTGTGATGTCATAAATAAAACGTTTCAGCGTAGATCGGTTCCTGTAGACCACCTTGGTAAGCGTTTTACATTAAACGATTTATATGAATCGATTCAGCCCTAAAACGCCTCAGCCGTGCATTCACACGGCAAATCTGAGTCGAACTCCGCAAGTGGTTTTGCGTGAGGCGTTTTAACTCGCCCGTGTGAATACAGCTTATGGCAGTGAGTCTATATTTCCACAATGAACGCTGTATGACATGCTTCACCGGCCGGACACTGTGGGCCATCCCACATACAACAGAGAGCGGTGCCGTTGATACTGCAGTATTGTGGCAGAGAGCGTGTATATAAACAGATGAGAGGGACAACTTGCATACTAGACCCTGTAACAGCTGTGACTGTGGCGCTCCAAGTGGTGGTTGTTGAACAAATGGGCAAACTCAAGGCATTGTCAATGGCAGTGAGCAATCTTCATACAGAAAACGTTAAATATCTCTAAAACTACAACACCTAGAAACAAACTGATTGGAATACACATAGAAAACATGTTTACCAACAAGATTATATTAAATTGATATGGTTAGGGTTCTGGATTTCTATTAATTTGGAATAAAACTGCCGTTTTTCACTACGCGTACGGCAAACTCAAGGCATTGTCAATGGTCGTGTGCAATCTTCCTACAGAAAAAGTGAAATATCTCTAAAACTACACCATCTAGAAACAAATCGCTTTGTACACATATAGAAAACATACTCAACGAATAGATTATATTAAATTTATAAGGTTAGGGTTCTGGATTTCTATTAATTTTGAATAAAACAAATGTTTTGCACTGCACGTACTGTCAAACTCAAAGCTTGTTCAACAATAACCGCCAGGATCGCCACTGTAGCCTGTGTTACATATTTTCGCGGGAGTTGTCCCTCTCATCTGTTTATATATACGCTCTCTGGTGTAGAGCTGGACCTAGTCAGTTCCGGTACTCATCGTGGCCGCTAGGTGCCGTCTGAGTGCATCTACGTTGAAATGATCACAGTGGCGACCTCTCTTGAAAGGTAAGGGAACCAGGCCAACCTTGACCATCCACGGCACAGAAAACAGTTTAAAGGGACCAGCTATAGCTCGCTGGGACACTGTGCGTACTCCGACAAATGCTCTCCAAGCACAACTTTGTTTAGTTTTTATGTTTAAATGAACCAAGTATGTGTGGGGAGAGTATGGGACCCACTTCACCACCAGAAGTGGGTCAGTTCTGAGGCTGGGAATAGCTGGCAACTGTTGTTTTAAAAATGGCTGGGTGAGTGGAGATAAGGGAGAGTAAAACTGGGGTATTTTCAATCTTCTTTAGAGTAGTTCAATCAGGAAATATATTTGTGTAATGTAAAATGTATGTTAGTACAATTACATTGCATAATTCAATGAGAAACAGATATAGATGAAAAACATTTTTTTGTTGATGAATGTAAAAAAGGTTCTGCTGTGGATGGGGTTTGAACCCACATCACCAAACAACTTCAGTTTACAAGTCCAACACTCTAACCACTAGGCCACAGAGACCACACATAATTAGTAGTCTCACTTCAGGCTATTTGTGTATAGGACGTCACATATAAAAGGTATGTATGTATGTATGTATGTATGTATGTATGTATGTATGTATGTATGTATGTATGTATGTATGTATGTATGTATGTATGTATGTATGTATGTATGTATGTATGTATGTATGTATGTATGTATGTATGTATGTATGTATGTATGTATGTATGTATGTATGTATGTATGTATGTATGTATGTATGTATGTATGTATGTAAGTATGTATGTATGTATGTATGTATGTATGTATGTATGTATGTATGTATGTATGTATGTATGTAAGTATGTATGTATGCATGCATGCATGCATGCATGCATGCATGCATGCATGCATGTATGTGTGTGCGCGCGCACCTGCATGCGCGCGTACGTACGTACGTACGTATGTATGCATGCATGCATGCATGTAGGTAGGTATGTACGTATGTATGTACGTATGTATGCACGCACGCACATGTGTTCGAGTTAGAGCGTCCGTCTCCCGTGTTGGTAGATCGTGGGGTTGTGAGTTTGAATCCTGGTCGAGTCAAACCAATGACTTTAATATTGATACTTGTT
The DNA here is from genome assembly GCA_030323885.1 of Branchipolynoe longqiensis. NCBI lineage: Eukaryota > Metazoa > Annelida > Polychaeta > Phyllodocida > Polynoidae > Branchipolynoe > Branchipolynoe longqiensis. The sequence goes on from CM059197.1 coordinate 51,669,779, forward strand.
GCTTCCTAGTCTGGCGCTTGGCATTATTAGGATAGGACAACGACTGGTTGGCTCAGTGTCAGGATAATGTGACTGAGTGGGATATCAGGTCATGGTGCTGATGGCCTGGTATTCCAGTGGGGCAGCACGATAAAGTTGCCATGAGTGCGCACTGTCACAAGTCGGTACCTGTCCTGATATGACCTTAGATTAGGCTGAAATCTATTGAATGCGATCATATTTAACAGAATTACATACTCAAATAATGAAATTTAATTAAATTAACCTTGAATTCCAAGCAATATTAACGTAGCAGCTAGATCAGCCTCGAATCGCCGAGTGTAAACAAAACAAATAGCAGTGCTCGCCGCAACGTGCGAAAATCCGCGCATGCGCAGAAGCCACGAAGTGACGTCCTATACACAAATAGCCTGAACTGAGACTATTAATTATGTCTTGTCTCTGTGGCCTAGTGGTTAGAGTGTTGGACTTGTAATCTGAAGTTGTTTGGTGGTGTGGGTTCAAACCCCATACACAGCAGAACCTTTTTTACATTCATCAACAAAAAAACGTTTTTCATCTATATCTGTTTCTCATTGAATTATGCAATGTAATTGTACTAACATATATTTTACATTACACAAATATATTTCCTGATTGAACTACTCTAAAGAAGATTGAAAATACCCCAGTTTTACTCTCCCTTCTCTCCACTCACCCAGCCATTTTAAAAACAACAGCTGCCAGCTAGTACCAGCCTCAGAACTGACCCACTTCTGGTGGTGAAGTGGGTCCCCTACTCTCCCCACACATATTTGGTTCTTTAAACATAAAACCCAAACAAGGTTGTGCTTGGAGAGCATTTGTCGGAGTACGGTTCCTGTCGCCAGCGACCTATATCTGGACCCTTTAATACTACATAGCATTTCTACTTTTCCTACTGGAATGTTAAAATCAGAGCCAGGTGGTTCTTGCAAAGCCACCACGTGAAACAATTCCAGTGTGGTCAAAATTCTGAAACATTTCGTAATGTTCTACGAGTTTGCCACATATGTGAAACAGTAGTCCTATATGTATAGGCGATTTCCCTAATACCAAAGAATTATAAATGCCTTTTGGACAGGTAGGGACCACGACTTGGATTTCAAAACGTCTTGCTTTCTCAAGACGTCTTGAAAAACCAAGACAGTTTACATATAGAAACAAATAGGGGTGAGCTGTCACAGTCTGCTACTACTTTAATATTGAGGATGGAACGTAACAAAACATATCATTGGAATGGGTGTAAGTAGCTCTTCAAAGTATCTATGAAAAAAATGCTCCTGTGTATAGTATGTTCATAATATTCAATTAAAACTACATTAAAATAAAGAGACAATCTAATTTTGCCATAATTGTGCTGCTTGTATTTTGGAATTAGTCATTTTTACTGGTAAACCACCATGGTCTATTTAAAAAAGTACTTTTCTTAGAATCAAAATCCTGGACATAGTTAATGAGAAATAACAAAAAATATGAACAAATCATGATGTGTGGCATCATATAAGCCATTACTCTAATGTACACACAGGCAGATGGGTTGTTGTTTTAGCAGTCTACACAAGCATGGCCACTGGGTGGGAGTGTGGGTGTGGGTGGGGTGCAGAGTGGGATTTCTCTCTGTGTGGTATATCCACCACACAGTATATGTGTATGTGCATATACACATATATATATATATATATATATATATATATAACCTCGGTATACAGCCTCAGGCTAGCCTCAGGCTAGGGAGAGGGAAGCATATCCGGTCCAGCAATTAGCATAAACAACTCACGACCGGAGGACGCTCGTGGAGTTGCTCCAGTAGGATTTATCTACAACAAGTCAAATAACCGTAAGTAGTGATAAAATCTTTGGTTGAGCTTGTTTATGATGCATTATAGCATCTAGATTTGAAAGTTCAGAACTTTCGTACGTCCAGTTTGGACTAGATTAGCATTTTAAAAATTGATACGGATAGAACAAAGGATTGCTTTGTGCATATCGAAACCATGGTTCTATCAACCCGCTTTGATTCGGGTAGAGATGTTGGCACGGTCACATCTCCTGTGGAGATTCTCTCGGACCCTAATAGAGGGTGTTGTTGGGGATGATCCTGGGTTTCTTTTATAGATTCCCCTTTTGAATAAGGCGTTTCTCCGAGTTTCGTAGCATTTTCTCCAACTTACTGGCGCAGAAGCCGCAGGAGGGAGAAATGTATGCGACAGAGAGATAGGAGGTCCCACGTATGGTTGGTTTCGATACCTAAAAACCTACGACAATACTTAGCTTATCACGCCTGTACTGAGAACGGTGTAAATACGTTACTCAATACCACATTGATCCTCAACCCAGGTTAACCTGGCATCACTTCGGTGTTCAGTTGAGTTGATTCCGGTTTAATAAGTACCCTTTTTTGGTTACAGAATACCGATGGCTACAAAACGAAACAAACCGGCGCCCTCTGCTGCGGAGTGGCGCGTGCCTACCGGCTACGATTCATCGCCGGGGCTGACAGCTCCCCCGTCGCCACAGCCTGGAGCTGATGTGCTCTCGGACCGGGATAGTGATGACGGTGACGGTTATCCGGCAGACCTAACAGATCAGGTCAACCGGCTGGTCGAACAAAAGATGAGCCTCATTGACACGACTCGGCAGCTTCCACCCGTTGATTCGGATTGGGAGGATGTCTCGGATTTCGAAGAGACAGATTCCGCTGTGGAGATCCCTGCCCAAAGTAAGACAAAGAAGCGGAAGAGGGCGGTGAGCTCGTCAGGTGACGAGTTCACGAAAGTAAATAAAGGGAAGAAGGCTGAGAAGCCCAAGAAGAAGAGCAACAAAAGAAGAGGAAACACTCATCTTCTGACTCTTCATCAGACTCGTCTAGTACAGAGTCTGATTCTGAGACCGACAGAGCCGGTCTCTATGCAAAAATCGGAGGTAAGGTCCGGAAGCGCTGCCAACTGGAAAAGGCAAAGAAAATCAAAACCACCACCATGATGCGTGAAACGATCAAGGGCCATTTTAACACGTTTAAACCGGCAGAAATAATCAACAAACTCACGGAGCAGATTACGGAGATTAAAGGAATCCCCGACACGGTGGTAAAGGAGATGGAATCGGGGGTTCATCTAAGTGAGGAAAAGAAGAGATTTGAAGCTGCTCTCCTTACAGTGCATATGGCAGTGCTAGGAGCACTGACGTATGTCGCCCCTGTCGCGAATAGGATGCAGACAGAGAACAAGTTCTCTTCACTGGCAAGAGGAATGGACAAAAGCATTGCGTTGCTCACCGCTGCCAGTAACTTTTTAAGTTACAGACGATACGAGAACGTCTATAAAGCAGTCACCACACATGCCGGGAAAGAGGTTGATTTATTTGCATCCCGTAATAATTTTAAAATTAACAAATATGTTTCATGGCATCCAGAACCAAACGCTTGGCAGATAGATGCGTTTTCTCTGAGTTGGGGAAATAAATTTTACTATATTTTCCCTCCATTCAGCATGATCAGCCGAGTGGCCAGAAAGATAAAGATGGAGAAAGAACACGCAATATTAATCGTTCCCGACTGGGACACACAACCTTGGCTACCGGGCATAGTGGCAACAGCCACAGATTGCCTGCGATTCCGAAGATCGCCGGAAAATCTGGCACATCAAGGCCCCCTAAAACAACGCGGGGACGTGTCAACGACACCGTTGCTGGCATTCCTTTTTAAAATAAATATTTGGAACAATTTGGTTTAGACAAAATTACACAGCAAAGAATAGTTTCACATGCATGGCGAAAAGGCACAGTAAAAATGTATACAACTTATTTAAGAAAGTGGGGCGTTCATTGCCTTATTAAGAAAGTCAAACCTATGAACCCGACCATTTCCCAGGTCGGAAGATTCTTGCAGATGTTAGAAGATGAAGGTTTAGGGTTTGGAGCAATTAATGCTGCTAGGTGTGCTTTGTCGGTTATCCTTCCAAGGATAAATGGCCAAACTATAGGGAAACATCAAGTTATCCACTGGATTCTCAGATCACTATATGAAAGAAATCCACCCAAACCAAAATATAGTCGGTTTTGGGATGTGTCTGTAGTATTTGACCTATTTAAACAATGGCCACATAACAGACATTTAGATATTAAAAAGTTAGGATTCAAAGTAGCGTTGCTCTTATTATTAGTAACAGGACATAGAGGACAAACTATTGTTGCCCTGTCACTGGATGGCCTAGAAATAGATAAGAAAGAAGCCACGTTTGACTTGACACAGTTATTAAAGTCAAACAGATTAGGAGATCCCCTGTCTACAATAAATGTAACAAGTTTTACAGAGGACCCAAAATTATGTGTAGTTTCAGCCATTAGGGCATATATATCCAAGACGAAGGACTTAAGAACGTTAAAGCAACTTTTAGTCAGCTTTATTAAGCCACACAAGGGCATTTCGCGAGATACGCTTGCACGATGGACAATTACAGTGTTAAAATTGGCAGGCATCGATACGGACAAATATGCATCCCACTCGACGCGAGGTGCTATGGTGTCAAAGGCACGTCTGCTTGGAATTTCCGTTAAACGGATCTTAGCCCATGCAGGGTGGAAAACTGCACGATCGTTTGCAAGACATTATAACAAACGGTTGGAAAAGTCTAGCACTGTTGCCCGACGGTTACTGAAAGACTAGATCTACAAGAGGTGAGAATACACTTTCCTGTCTGCAAAAATCTTGTCGATTAATGAGTCCCAATGTACATTAAATTGTTATTGAATAAGTTAACAAGATATACAGGATAAATGATTTTACGTAAATGTCTCCCTAGCCTGAGGCTATCCTGAGGCTGTATACCGAGGTAAAATAGATTAGTTAGACGATTCTTACCTTGGTATAGATGATGGATAACTGTTGTTTTACCGAGGTATAAGCCTCGGATAGACATGGGCTAGGGCCCGCCCACCACACCCTTCCACGTCTATTCGGTCGGTTTATACCAAGGAAACTTTACAGTTCGATTATCATTATCATTATCATTATTATTAGTATTATTGTTTGTTTAGATTATTTATCCTGAATAAGTAGGTAAAAATTGCTGGACCGGATGTGCTTCCCTCTCCCTAGCCCACATCTATCCGAGGCTTATACCTCGGTAAAACAACAGTTATCCATCATCTATACCAAGGTAAGATTTGTCTAACTAATCTATATGCACACAAATATATAATATAATTATATACATATACACCTGTATATGTGCATATATACGCATATACGTATATATACACATATATACGTGTGGATATATGCATATATATCGTTGAGGCGGGTAACGTCGAGGCGGGTAACGTCGAGGCGGGTAACGTCGAGGCGGGTAACGTCGAGGCGGGTAACGTCGAGGCGGGTAACGTTGAGGTGGGTAACGTCGAGCCTGGTAACGTCGAGGTGGGTAACATCGAGCCTGGTAACGTCGACCTGGGTAAAGTCGAGGCGATTAACATCCAGCCGGGTAAAGTCAACCCGGGTAAAGTCGACCCGGCTAAAGTCACGTTGGGTAAACTCGGGTCGGGTAAACTCGGGTGAGGTAGAGCGGGGTGAGGTAAAGTGTGGTTGGGTAAAGTGGGGTCGGGTAAAGACGGGTCAGGTAAAGTAGGGTCAGGTAAAGTCGGTTTAGGGTAAGTCGGGTCGGGTAAAGTGTGGTCAGGTAAAGTGTGGTCCGGTAAAGTCAGGTCGGGTGAACTCAGGTCGGGTGAAGTCGGGTCGGGTAACGTTTAGGTGGGTAACGTTTAGGCGGGTAACGTCGAGGCGGGTAACATCAAGGTGGGTAACATCGAGGCGGGGTACCGTTGAGTCGGGTAAAGTCGAACCGGGTAAAGTCGGGCCGGGTAAAGTCGGGCCGTTTAAACTCGGGTCGGGTAAACTCAGGTGAGGTAAAGTGGGGTGAGGTAAAGTGGTGTTGGGTAAAGTGGGGTCGGGTAAAGACGGGTCGGGTAAAGTCGTGTCGGGTAAACTCGGGTCGGGTGAAGTCAGGTGGGGTGAAGTCGGGTCGGGTGAAGTCGGGTGGGGTGAAGTCGGGTGGGGTGAAGTCGGGTGGGGTGAAGTTGGGTCGGGTGAAGTCGGGTCGGGTGAATCCGGGTCGGGTGAAGTCGGGTCGGGTAAAGTTGGGTTGGGTAAAGTCGGGTCGGGTAAAGTCGGGTCAGGTAAAGTCGGGTCGGCTAACGTTTAGGCGGGTAACGTTTAGGCGGGTAACGTTTAGGCGGGTAACGTTTAGGCGGGTAACATTTAGGCGGGTAACGTTTAGGCGGGTAATGTCGAGATGGGTAACGTCGAGGTGGGAAACGTTGAGGTGGGTAACGTCGAGGTGGGTAACATCAAGCCAGCCAGGGTAAACTCGAACCGGGGTAAAGTCGAGCTGGGGTAAAGTCGACCTGGGGTAAAGTCGAGCCCGGTAAAGTTGACTAATATTAATATAATTATGCATTTAAAAAAAAAATTATTAAGACATTCTTTACAAAAAAAAGTATTCTGGTTCCAAGATTCGAACCAGTTACCCTCTGATCTTGAGACAAACATTCTGCCATCTGAGCTATAGAGTGGTCCAATTGGTGGCAGAATGCTGGGAGGTCCTGACAGCATGTGAATAATGAGCAAACAGTATGGATAGAAATAATCTGAAAAAAATTAAAAAGTAAGGATAATAAATAAATTTAAATATAAATAAAATTTAAATAAATATCACCACATCATCATTGACCAGCATGGTGTGGCTAGAGGTGGGCTGGTGGGGGTGTGGATTGCAGACCAGTATTGCTGTGTGGGTATTGTTTTACTTTGTGTGTGTGGTTGGGGGGGGGGGGGGGGAAGTGTCAGGTGGGGCAACCATGCATGACTCCCACTAACCTGGTCTATATGGCTGGCAGGGTTACACCAACACAAAGAAGCTAGGGTGGGGATGCATCTGTAAACTGACTAACTGAAAATCTTAGTGGGGATGTGGGGATGTGGGTCATGGTCATTGAGCCATGACTATTGCCAAACCTTGTTTTTAAGTTTGAGGATAGGGGTACTACCAGTACCAGTATATCCATACATATATATATATATATATATATATATATATATATATATAGATAGATATGCACATATAGATGTCCATATATACACATATATATATGTGTATATACATACCTACATATATGTATGTGTATATATGTGCATATATACACATATATGCACATATATATGCGTATATATGTATATATATTTATATATGCGTATATATACGCATATATATGTGTATATATACATATCTACATGTATATATGTGTATATATGCATATATATGCACATATATCCACATATATGTATATAATTATGCCTATATATGCATATATATATGTATATGCATATATATATACATGTATATGTCTGTCTGTATATGCACATACACATATACTGTATGGTGGATATACCACACAGAGAGAAATCTCACTTTGCACCCACACCCACACCCACACTCAACCAACACCCACACCCAGCTCCAGTGGCCATCCTTGTGTAGTAGACTGCTAAACCAACAACCCATCTGCCTGTGTACATTAGAGTAATGGCATAAATGATGCTATTCATCATGATTTGTACATATTGTTGGTTATTTCTCATTAACTATGTCCAGGATTTTGATTCTAAGAAAAATACTTGATTTAATAGACCATGGTGTTCCAGAATAAAAACAGCACAATGTTATAGGCAATATAAGATTATCTCTTTATTTTAATGTAGTTTTAATTGAATATTATGAACATACTATACACAGCAGCATTTTCTTCACATAAACTTTGAAGAGCTACTTATAGCCATTTTAATGATGTATTTTGTTAGGTTCCATCCTCAATATTAAAGTAGTGCATCATTTATTTCATAGACTTCAGCAAAGCGTTTGACCCGGTGGACCACCCTATCCTAAGGAGCAAACTAACCCAAATGGGAATAACGGGAGTAACAGGAAAATGGCTAGCAAGCTATCTAGAAAACAGAAAGCAATGCACCACAGTAAATGGATCCATATCCAATGAGGAAAAGATAACTTGCGGAGTACCCCAAGGGTCAGTCCTGGGGCCACTTCTCTTCCTCATATATATTAACGATCTAAACAACTGGCTAGAAATTGAAAACATCCAACTATATGCAGATGACACTGTGGTATATGCTGCAGGCAAAACAACCGGAGAAATAGAAACGAAACTGAATCTAACACTAACAAAACTAATCGAGTGGTGCCAACTAAATAGGATAACCATAAACAACAGCAAGTCAAAAACAGTACTATTTGGTACCAGTAACGAGAAAATAAAGTGTCTTCTGGGAAACACCGAACTAGAACAAGTAGACAACTACCGATATCTGGGAGTGGATCTAGACAGACACCTAAATTATGACCTCTGCATAACAAATACTATCAAAAAAGTAAACCATAAAGTATGGCTACTGGCTAAACTGAGATACTACATGACTGAAAGCATGGCAATTAAAATATATAAAGGCATGATCCTCCCCTACTTTGACTATGGCGATGTAGTATACATGGGAGGAAATACAAAACTATTAAACAAACTACAGGTGCTACAAAATAGAGCCCTCAAAGTATGCCTTCAGGTGAACAAAAGATATCCCACAATCGAATTACACAAAAAATGCAATGCAACACTACTAACGAATAGAAGGGAAACGCACCTCAAAATACTGGCACACCATTACACCACAAAACCAGGCTACACAGCAACCCCCCATAGGGACACCAGGCAAATGGCAGCCCCAGTGCTACTGACAGCAATAAGTAACACCAAAATTTATGAGAGAAGTGTACTGGCCATGGCGGCACATGCCTGGAATAATCAACCCACACAACAACAGGCAATCGAAAGCATGGACCACTATAAAAGGTCCTTAAAGGAGCTTATATGTTATGGGCAGAATAAAAAACTTGTCACAAAAAAAAATGAAAAAAGAAAAAGTGGCAGACTGTGACAGGTCACCCCTATTTGTTTCTACATGTAAACTGGCTTGGTTTTTCAGAACGTCTTGCTTTTTCAAGACGTTTTGAAATCCAAGTCGTGGCCCCTACCTGTTGGAAGCCGAGAAATGTCACGAACCCCTTTGCCCCCCCCCCCCCCTTCCCATCATTTGTTGATTGCTATAACAATGTTACTGGCAATACAGTCCTTTCTGAACAGTCCACCCTTTCTGTAAAAGCTCTGGCGACAGTTGTTAATGGACGGAGGTCACGGGCGTAGCTAGGCATACACGCGTACGCCAAAACGTCCACATCGTTTTGTCAAAAAATAAATAAATAAAAAAATAATAAAGAGAGAGAGAGAGAGAGAGGAGGCATGTAGTAGTCCGGAGTGTCGAAAACTCAAGTCTAAAAGGTGTCAAATCTGCAAGCTTAAGTGGCCCCCTAAACCAGCTGCCAAAATTAGGAGTACACATCATTAAAGGTCTAGCTACACCCCTGGAGGTGACATTTTAATTTATTTAAACTTTCCATCCACGTGGCCTCCACAAGGCTCCAGGCGTACAATGGTCGCATGGTTAACAGCTGTTTGATCGGTCATACAAGTTGAAATATTTAAAATGATATTGCTCTTATATTAATCTAGTGTATGTCACAATCAACATCAGCAATTAGATTAATTGATTCAGTTATGTGAACTTCATTTTTTTCTTTCAGTTGTGTTATACCTGGTAGCAGATCTAACGAAATAATATTACATTCATCTTTACATGCGATGACTTCCATTCCTGAATTTGTGTGATTTCATCCACTAGGATACTTGGTGCAATATTTTGTTGCCGGTGTTGCAGTTTCAGCGGCACACCAGTTTGCGAGGGACACATAGCTTCTGCGCATGCGTCAAAATAGAACAGCATCATCACTAACCTTATAAATTTAATATAATGTTTTTGGTAAAGATGTTTTCTATATGTGTACCAAGCGATTTGTTTCTAGGTAGTGTGGTTTTAGAGATATTTCACTTCTGCTGTATTTTGTGTATGAAGATTGCTCACGACCATTGACAATGCCTTGAGTTTGACGGTACGCGCAGTGCAAAACATTAGTTTTATTCAAAATTAATAGAAATCCAGAACCCTACCCGTATCAATTTAATATAATCTTTTTGGTACACATGTTTTCTATATGTGTACCAAGGGATTTGTTTCTAGGTGGTGTGGTTGTAGAGATATTTCACTTCTTCTGTATGAAGATTTGCTCACGGCCATTGACAATGCATTTGAATGGATGTGTCCCTCGCAAACTGGTGTGCCGTGGAAACTGCAACACCGGTGTTCTCGGTTATTTACAGATACCTCGTCTTACATCGATTTGATTTTTTTTTTAATTGCAAGAGACAATTTTCATCCCTGAGTAACAACTTAGTACTTATTCCCTTCTATGTAGCAAGAAATACTGAAAGTTGCATAGTCTGATAAAAGCATACATATATACATTTTAAAGCAAATATTTTTCTAGATTTGAAGCTACATATGTATAACTTAAATCTATACTGGTGCACTTATTAAGCATTTGGTACTACATAGAAGGGTGTCCTACGTCAATTTAATCAATCCTGTTCCTGCTTAAATCTATTGGATAAGAATTTTGACAAGCACGTTGCTTGTTTTACACTTCAAATATCTCCGGGGTTAGTCATTTTAAAGCAAACATTATAACGATCAACCTAATATATTTATCGCGGAGAATGACAGAAATTCAAAACCATCGGACTATGCAACATTTTAATATGTGCACCAGTATCTAAAGCCGTGTTCACACGGGCAAAATGTGAGGCGAATCAGACAAATCGAATCAGGTGAGGCGAATTAGCGGCCCGTTCACACGGGCAGTACTTGGGCTGGAAATCGAAATCTGCGCATGAGCAAGTCCAGACTAACCAGTGCCAGTTTGGGTTCGTCAACGTCGGCCGAGAGAGTGTGGGTTCGACCTAGATATGTATGGATTGAATCGTATTGGTTTGGAACGGTCAAAACTTCTGCTGGGCAGTGAAACCCTAAAAATAAATGATGAAAAAAATATCTGTGCATAGATAGCGGTTTCATTAATTAAATTATATAATATGCGCTTTTGATCGACCGGAAAGTCAACAAACTAAGGTCGACTGCGCATGCGTGTGAGGTGCTTAATCCGCCTCAGTTGCGTCCACACGGGCAAAATAAATCGATTCACAGAAATCGCCTCACGTAAACTACCTCGATAGGTGGTTTACAGGATGCGCATCACAGGAATCGATTCAGGCATAATCAGGCGTAATCCGACTCACCCGCCCGTTCACACGGGAAATGTGCGTCGAACTAGGCAAATCGGTTTCTACGAATCGATTTACATTCCCCGTGTGAACACGGCTTAAGTTAGATATGCAGAATCAAATCTACATATACTGATAAAGATATTATTATAAGTGTTTTGGTCTCGGAAAGCTGGTGCTTTCATCTGTCTATGCATCTCTAACACTGGTAACAGGTGACACTGTCTGTATTGCAGGCTGGCAGTCTAGCGCTCACGCATGTCGTCCCCACCGTCTACGCCAACCCTAGCTTCCACAAGGTGTCGGTGTCGGCTTAGATTCTCAATATGTGGGTTTAGAGTCTATGCTCGGGGTTTTGCGCATGCGCGTATTCGATTAACACAACCCGGATGACTTGGGTCACCCGAGTTGCTAGAAATTCAAATAGAACCCCACGAGTGAAGTTGACAAAAACATATGCCGTGTGCTAAAAGTATTTTAGCTAAATAATATATATTTAGCGAATTGAAGAGTTAATGTCATGACCACATTTGTGCATCAAAAAGTCACTTGGGTCACCCAAGTTGATTTATCGAATACGCTGAAATGCCGTTAGATTTTGATGCATGCGCAGAACCCCGAGCGTAGACTCTAAACCCACTGAGAATTTTAACCGTGACACCTGTCCGCTCTTTGACAGCAAGGAACCCACACAGCAGGTCGAGTCTGCACTCATACCACACCATATTTGACTTTTGAGAAGAGCTCCTACGAGATGTACAACATGCCAGTATTTCTGTGTTACCCCGCCGCAGTCAATATGTTGGCAGTAGGGTAGGATGGGGCAAGACGCACCCCTTAAGGGAGAATTTCTATATTTTTGTTCAAGCATGTCATATTGGTATTCTACTACCATCATATGATTGCTGTGTTATTGTACTATGTTTTGCTATGTGTTTCTAATGTAAAACATTATTAGTAAATTATTAGACAAATAAGTGTTCACACTTCCTGTCTACCAATCACTATACATGTCCATTTTTAAAACAATTTCTTTGGTGAAAAGGGGTCTTGCCCCACCCTAAACATGCACATAACTCCATATTTTTTGGAACGCATGTTATCGCCAACATGTTGGAACATTAATTTAAAGTAGATTGATTAATGATGCACATTTAATTAATTACTCATTCATACACACTATCTTAGAATTTTCACAACAACACTTACTCTTTTTGTTGTTGTGATGGCTGCCCATAACGGTTAAGTCTAATGACTTGTTTTCGCCGCTAGACAGTAATAGTCTTGTGACTCCCCTTCTTTTTATCACTTTCAGTTGTTGTGTAGTGTGTGCATTCTTTCTCTGTTTCCCTCGCAACATGTAGTGCATGCATTCTTTCTCTGTTTGTAACCATTCTCCCATATCCCCCAAACCTCTGTGAGTTTGTTTGTTCTACTATCGGATAATTGTTTGGTTACCAATAGTTAATTTCTCTGAATGTCTTCACCTTGCTGTGTTAGTGGTCATTAGGTTTTGATTTTAAGTTTAAAGTTTACCTTTTGTATGTAAAACTTTGCTTGCATTATCAGTGTATTTTCTATTTATTTAGCTATCTTTCTTTTTCTTTTTTAATTCATTTGATTTGTTGTTGTGCTAGTCTAGCAGTGCATTTAGCTCCCTTTTGATTAATGTTTTATGTTTCAATTGTCCCTGTACTTCTTTCTTCTACTCCCAGTGTATTCCATTCCCTTGCCTTCATATACTCGGTACTCCTCTCATATGATCTGATTTTTGGCTCTGTTTCTTATCAGTCTGGGGCCATCACTACCTCTTGTTGCCTTTTCTGTTACCTGCACCCTCCCAGGCTTCCTTGTCTCCCTGAATGCTCCTATTTTGATATGTGCTTTTCTCCTGTCATTTAGTGTGTTGACTCTTGGTTTCCATTGGAGATCATCAGTTGGGTGTCTATGTTCCACCTTCAGACATATCTTAAGTGCTCTATTTTGTAGTCATTGTAGTTTATCCAACGTATTTTTGTTACCCCCCATATATATTACACCACCATAGTCTAAGTATGGTAGTTTCATACCTTCATAGATTTTAATAGCCATATTTGTAGTTAGGTATTTTCTGGTATTTGCTAATATCCAGATTTTGTGGTTTGCCTTCTTGATAACTTCTTTTATGTTATCATTGTAGTTTATCTTCCTATCAAGATTCATCCGTAGATATCTGTAGTTGGTCGGATAATCAAGAACTTTTCCTCCTAAAATTATTGGTTCCTCATTGCCATAGTTGATTTTCCCCCTGCCAAACACTAGGACCTTTGACTTCTTGTGGTTTAGGGAAATCTTGTTGGAGTTACACAAGTTATCTAAAGCTACTAGTTTCTCATTTAGCTTATCTCTGTTCTCTTTTCTGCTATTGCTTGTCGTGTATATCACGGTGTCTCAGCATATAGTTGGAATTTGAATCCCTCTAAGCACTTCTCCAGATCATTGATGTAAATGATGAAGAGGAGTGGGCCTAATACTGAACCTTGAGGGACTCCTGATGTTTTACCAGTTACTTTTGTTCTCTGACTTCTCTCACTGATGTAACTCCTTATCCAGTCTAGTGTTCTCTTCTAGGTGGTCTATAAATTTATTTAGATTACCCCTTGGTGGCCTACATACTGAGGATACCGCTATGTTGATTTGCTTGCTGTTTTCAATTAGTACCCACACAATTTCTATGTCATCGGTTGATGTGTTGTATTCACTCAGTTTGTTTTCTATAACCTGGTGCTTGCTATTTACATATATGGCCACACCCCCTCCTCGTTTGACATTTCCATCCTCTCCTGTAGATTCTCGAGCCACGTTTCTGATAAGGTTAATGCATCAAATTTATCATACTTTATGTGTAGCTTAATTAAGTAAATTTTGCTGGTAAGACTTTGACAATTTAAGTGTGCTATGTGCAACCCCCTGCCTAGTCTGTTTTCGATACTTGCTAACATACTCATTATTATATTTTCTTTCTTTCTTTATTTGTTTCTTTCTTTCGTTCTTTATTGTATTTTTGTTATTGTTTCTTTCATTTAGTTTGTTATTTGTTTAGTGCTCAGGCTAGGTTAGTGTTGTTTATTACTAGTCACCTGAATAGCGACTTTTACCATATGACACTTCAGTCGCTGTGCCGTTTGAAGTCACAAGAGTGTGGTGTGTCAGCTGGACAGTCCCTAGGATTTCACCCACCCCCCATCTGCCTATGGAGAGAAACAGGTGGGGTGGTTCTATGATGAGGGCCACCTTGGACATCCTCACAGTGTTAATTTGGTATAATTATGTTATGCACACACGCAGATACCATACGTTATTCAATGTTGAGTTATTTTTTCTGTTGTAGTCATCCTATTCTGATTTATATGTGTGAGTTTGTATATTCATTATATCTTTTAGGTTATAAATTTGTGTTTCTACTTTTAGATGTACATTATTTGGTTCTTTTAAAAGTAATATATTTTTCACAGTGCTTTGGGGTACCTTAATGTACCACTGAATGTGTTATCTTGCGATTTCCTTTAAAATGTATTTTTGTTTGTTTTTGTTTCCCCCCTCTCTTATTAGTTTAATCAAGTTTGCATTAAACACCAGGCATTACTTGTAAGAGTCTCTACTCTTTTTTATAATGCCTCCCATTCTATTCTTGTATCCAGGTAGTTCTACTTTTCCTTCATTAGCCTGCTCGAGGTACCTGCCTGAGCCCCAGAATGGGCATTTAGTACACTCTCTGAACCCTTATAGCTCATCAGTGTGTCCTTTAAGTTTGGGTTCTGCTCAGATTTGGCCTTTATTATATCCTCAAGGACTGCTTCATTCTGGCGATTCCATTCATCTGATCTCCATATCATCTTTGAGATTGCTTTGATGGTGTAGGGGTTTTCAGTGTGCTCAATCAGTCGTTGTGTTTCATAGTTTTCATGGAAGCCCGCCATTGCGGAGCAATAGTATTGCTCCTTGCTGGAGAATGTCTTAGTGCCTGCTTTGAGAAAGAGGCATGGGGAACAGACACACTCTCTATAATTTGGTCGAACATTAACGGTTATTTTTTCCCACCATTAAGTGTGCTGTCGAGGGTCCTCATGAAGATATGGCACGACAGGGCAACGGGGATCTTGATCGCACCAGTATGGCTGACGCAGCCGTGGTTTCCACTGCTGAAACAAGAGAGCGGTTACATATCGGGCATCAGGATCCCGGTGAGGAGAGGAATGCTAAGCCAGGGGGGGAAAGGAGTTCCCCCTGCAGGACAAAATGACATTGGTGGCAGTACGACTCTAACAGACATGTTCAGAGCGATGGGGATGCACACCGATACAGCCAGCCTGCTGACAGTGTCATGGGCGAAAGCGACACAGAGGCAGTACATGGTGGTGCTCAGACAATGGTCTGCCTACTGTGTCGACAGAGGGATTGATCCAGCGCGCCCAACCCTACTAGAGGAACTATTCACTGGGGGGGGGGGGGGGGGGGGAGGTGGCGCACACAACAGCAAACACAGTGAGGGCCTTATTATCCACGTTTGTCACGTGGGGGGCCGGCCCTTTGGGGAGCATCCATTCATGACTAGACTTTTACGAGGTATTAGCAACCTAAAGCCAACAGCGCCCAAATACGAGAGTATCTGGCACCCGAAGACGCTACTAAACCACATACAGGCGTGGGGGTACATAGAGGGGCTGGACTGTGAAAGACTCAACAAAAGGACTGCATACCTCTTCATGCTAGCCATGGGCCAGAGGCTGCACACTTTGAGCCTATTCAAAAGGACAGACTTCTTGCAAGAAACCCTAACCAGGTACGTTCACACCACCAGGCAGGAGTCGGGGGTGGACATGAGCCTATTCACGCAATACTCATGCAGACATGCAGACAAGTGCAGCCACGAAAAGACAGGTACCACTGGCCATGATTCTATAATCAGCCAGGTGGACCGGGGAAGGCACCTTCCCGTGGTTCTACAACCGACCGGTCACATCACAGGCAACGAACACCAGCCTGATATCATTGATCTGGAGACAGATGACCTAAGACTTAAGCATAAACACTATCTATCCATGTAAAAATATTTATCCAAGGTATAGATGGACTGTAAGTCACAGTACACAAAAAGAAATAAATAAAAGCAAAATAGCATCAAAATAAAATTGAATTTGGTCATTTATTTCTCATAAACATACCTTTAAACCATCCCAACTACAACTGTACCCCATGACCGAGACTACAAAAAATGATGAGAACATGACCGAAGTGACATCCAGTAGTCGTTGGCCCCTCGTAGCCTTTCTTTACCATAATAACCCCTTTTCTGCTGCATGATAATAGCAGAATATAATATGAGTTGAGCGTCCGTCTGGTTTCAATACCTCACTTCCCGTTTCAACGCCATCACAACACTAGAAACAGACAGTACACGTGTCACTGGCGGAGTCAGCTAATCGGGTATGTCTGGCTATTTATTAACACTGAGGGGTCGGACAGTCGTAGGAGCGCCTTCATTCTCTCCCTTCATTCTCTCCGCCCGACTCCCACAGGTGCCCTAAACTCAACTAGTTACTCCCACATTTTGTTTTATGGACTGTAACCCCTCTCTAGTAATTCATACAGCACTAGATTCACCCCGTCCTGTGGGTGTGGCTCAGCACAGTCTCTGAGACTCTTTTTTTTTTTTTGGTCCATATTTGTTTAAGCAGGGGAAATTTCAGTCATAGACGACTGGTCTTCCTCATTCCACTGCTGGTTGATAGAAAGCCCGAGCCTACACTTTTACCGACCCAAGGGATTTTTAACCTCCCACACCACATAGACATGGTATGAGAGCAACCGGCCTTTGATGACGCTGTAAGTTATACACAGTGGTGGAAATCCAAATTGGCAGAGCTGGGGGCACAGGGAATCGAACCGCCGACCCTCAGATTAGGAGTCTGACCTAGAAAAAAGTCAGACACTCTAACCACTCCACCACAGAGAGCTCCACAGACAGACAGAAAGTTCCCTCCCCCGACCTAGGAAAGGCCAACGTCCCCAGCTCAACACTCCACGACTGTTCCGTAGTAACTACCCGTCTCCATTTTAAACTGGGCCTTTACTTCCTCCAGTTCTAGTGTGTGTGTGCATGTGTGTGTGTGTGTGTGACTGATGACCGGCCATCCATGTCATTGCGTACCATCAAGTGTGACATAAAAGTGACATGTTGGTTGTTGAAGTTGTACGTCCTGGTAACATCTAAGGTCACCAACGGGTACCGACTTGTGATAGTGTGCATTATATAGTGCTGCGCCGTAGACCCCTTTCAATGTTTATAAACATTGTGTATGCACACAAAGCTTGGCTGCAGAACGAAGGCACACTTCCATTGAGTTTGCCGGTACGCGCAGTGCAAAACGTTCATTTTATTCAAAATTAATAGAAACCATATACATTTAATATAATATATTCGTTGAATATGTTTTCTATATGTGTACCAAGCAGTCTGTTTCTAGATGGTGTGGTTTTAGAGATATTTCACTTTTTCTGTATGAAGATTGCTCATGACCATTGACAGTGCATTGAGTTTGCTGGTACGCACATTGCAAAACATCTATTTTATTCAAAATTAATAGAAATGCACAGCCCTAACCGTATAAATTTAATATAATCTATTCATTGAAGATGTTTTCTAGATGTGTACCAGGCGATTTGTTTCTAGATGGTGTGGTTTTAGAGATATTTCACTTTTTTTGCATGAAGATAATTCAAGATTGCTCATGGCCATTGACAATGCATTGAGTTTCCCGGTATGCGCAGTGCAAAACGTCTATTTTATTCAAAATTAATAGAAATGCACAGCCCTAACCGTATAAATTTAATATAATCTATTAGTTGAATATGTTTTCTATATGTGTACCGGACGGTTTGTTTCTAGATGGTGTAGCTTTAGAGATATTTTACTTTTTCTATATGAAGATTGCTCATAGCCATTGAGTTTGCAGTGTGACAGTGTGTCATCCTGCAGCCAAAAGGCACGCTCACTGACCTAAATACCTATGCTGACGTCATATGAAATAGGTCTATTGGGGAAACATGCTGCCGGCACCATGACCAAATATCCCACCCAGTCACATTATCCTAATACTGAGCTAACCAGTCCTTGCCCTATCCTATTAAAGTTGCATGGTCCGATGGCACTTGAATTTTTGTCTTATTTTTTAGATAAATATATCAAATTGATCGTTACAAGCTACTAATCATTAGTCCGGAGTGATTTTGATTAAAGATGATTAGTTTTGAAGTAATATGAGCTGAAAGAACCAAAAATAATTTCGACAAGCTTGTCAAAAGTCCTGTGGCTATGACCCAGATGGTCGTCTCGCGGTGACCACGTGATGTGAGATGACCTGGAACCTTACAGGGCTGTAGGTAGGTATTTCTGTTTGGGTTGGTAACATTCTGGGACTGGATTAGTGCCATAGGCCCATATGGGACTAGGGTTTTTAACTAAATATAATGTGTGTCTGTTGTCTGCTTGTGTCTGTCTATGTATGTCTGTATGTATCTGTGTGTGTGTATTTCTGTGTTTCTCTGTATGTGTGGGTATGTATGTATGTATGTATGTGTGTGTATGTATGTGTGTGTCTGCCTCTATCTGTGTGCGTCTGTCTATGTGTCTCTGTCTGTGTGTGTCTCTCTCTGCAAAGTCAGGTCGGGTGTATGTGTGTCTGTGTATGTCAGGTGTGTGCATGTCTGTGTGTTTCTGTGTCTGTGTGTGCTGTCTATGCATGTATGTCTGTGTGTGTCTATCTATGTGTGTCTGTGTCTGTGTGAATATGTGTGTGTATATGTATGTGTGGTAATGTATGTGTGTATGTGCGTCTGTGTGTATATCTGTGGGTATGTATGTGTGTGGCTGCCTCTGTCTGTGTGTGTCTCTCTCTCTGCAAAGTCAGGTCGGGTGTATGTGTGTCTGTGTATGTGTGTGTCTGTGTGTGTATGGGTGTGTATGTCTGTATGTGTGTGTGTCTGTGTGTATGTATGTGTGTGTCTGCCTCTGTCTGTGTGCGGCTGTCTATGTGTCTGTGTGTGTGTGTCTATCTCTGCAAAGTCATGTCGGGTGTATGTGTCTCTGTGTATGTCAGGTGTGTGCATGTATGTGTGTCTGTGTGTGCTGTCTATGCATGTCTGTCTGTGTCTATCTGTGTGTCTGTCTGTGTGTATATATATATGGGTGGTAATGTATGTGTGTATGTGTGTATGCATGTGTGTATGTTAGTGTGTGTCTGTATGTATATGTATGTGTGTGTGTCTGTGTGTATGACACGACGGCGACACCTAAGCACAGAGCAAATAAATACCCCCTAACCAAGGCCTGAACCCCAAAGTTAACCGAGCGACTCCCTTAGCATGGTTGCATGTCTGTCTGTGTGTATGTCTGTATGTGTATGTCTGGGGGTGTCTGTGTGTGTGTGTGGCTGGCTCTCTCTCTGCAAAGTCAGGTTGGGTGTATGTGTGTCTGTGTATGTCGGGTGTGTGCATGTGTGTGTGTTTCTGTGTATGTGTGTGCTGTCTGTGCATGTCTGTCTGTGTGTGCCTATCTATGGGTGTCTGTCTGTGTGTGTATGTCTGTGTGTGTATGTCTTGTGTGTGTATGTCTTGTGTGTGTATGTCTGTGTGTGTATGTCTGTGTGTATGTCTGTCTCTGTGTCTCTGTAATGTCAGGTCAGGAAACACACAGACATATACACACACATCCACCTCATATCCCCTTCCCCTCTATGACCCTGCACAGCAGGCCTACTTGGTTGGGGGGGCTAATGGGGTCACGAGATTGGCCTAATTGGTTAATGGCCTTCCTGCATAATGGGTGTTTCAAACTGAGTGTTCAAAGGGGTGAGGTTATAAACTCACTGGTTCTTCTGTATATACTGTCCCAAATCATTAGCTAATACACCAGTATCTAAGTTGGATATATAGCATCAAATGTAAGTAGTTGTTTTAATTTTGACAAAATTATATTTCATCGGACCATGCAACTTTAAGGCCAAATAAAATGGTGATCGTCCTTTTGGAAACAAAAATATCCAGATTGGATGAGCGGTTTTTATTTTTATTTCCACCCTCCACCCTCGACCCTATCTCTCCCTATCACCCCTCAAATCCCTCTCCACTCCTTTCCCCCACTGCCCTGTCCATTCCGCCCTCTTCACTCACCTTTCCATTTCTCACTCCATCCACCCCACACTCCAGTCCCCTTTCCATATCTCACTCCACCCACCCTCTCCACTTCCCAACAGTTTTTGAACAAATAAAAAATAATATAAATTCTAGTGCGGGCCAGTTTTCAGTCACGGGCGGGGACGATCACCAATTTAATTTTCTGTTGTTTGGCCTAATGCCGAGCGCCAGGCTAGGAAGCGACAAGCATCAATTTGTATGTCATTAGTTTGACTCGATCCAGAATAGTGTACATGGTTGATATTTATGTTAGCACTGTTTCACATGAACAAGGAGAAACCAGAAGTACAATACAATGAATTGAGGCGTTTCCCCCAGTTAAAAATAACACAATAGACGTAATACGTAACCAGACGCGATGGCCAAATAAGTTGAGCGTCCGCCTCCCGTTCTGGTAAGTCGTGGAATTCGAACTCCTGGGTTCGAACTCTGGCTGAGTCAAACCAATGACATACAAAATTGATACGAAAGTTGAATTGCTGCTAGCCCGACACATTTTTAACAGTTAACAGGGGCTTAGCTAGACCTTTAATGATGTGTACTCCTAATTTTGGCAGGGGGTTTAGGGGGCCGCTTAAGCTGGCGGATTTTACACATTTTAGACTTGAGTTTTCGACACTCCGGAGTACTACATGCCTCCTCTCTCTCTCTCTGTCTTTTTTTTTTTTAAATTTTTGTTGTTGTTGACAAAACGATGTGGACGTTTTGGCGTCGCGTGTACGCCTAGCTACGAATTTATATGCAGTCAACTTCAAATGTACATAGTAGACACACACACCCTATTATTCGATGACCCCTTTGAGCCATTGTATGTCACCTTTATTTTGAGGTGACGCATATGATTATGATCTACATTAATTCAAATATTGCACAACTTTCATTGCATAACATAAGTCGAACTGAGATTTCAGTGCAGAGTAAAGTCCAATAACAGATGGTCACATCCGCATACATTTTCATGTTGTTGTTTTTAGGTACCCTTCAAGTTCTGGTGTTTTTCTTGCCATCAAATAAGAACCATATCAAGACGGCCAAGTAATGGGAAGCCACAGCCATGCAGATCTCAATAGGTTACTCTATGGCACAGTTGTTGCTGTGCAGGAACATTATGGCTTCATTAGACCAGACAATAGACTTCCATTTCCATTCAACCCAAGAAGAGATATACACTTTTCTGCTGATTTGACACACATGGACGATGTCACCCTAGGTGACCGTGTTGTTTTCAAGCTGAAGAAAGAATCCGAAAATAGGCCAGCCGCTTTGAAAGTCACTTGCTTTGAAAGAGACATTGATTTAAGCAGTATGGAGCCATTTTACATCCGACAAAAGTGTGGTCATATTGGCAATTCATTACTTGAGGTACCAACTGATTTCTGCGTGCATGTTTGCCGTAAATTACTGGAATGTGGTCACTACACTGAGGGTTTCTGCTTTGAACCCTGTGATGAAATGTGTTCGGAGTGTTCTGATATCCTACAAATCTCCTGCTCTCTGTTCTGTGTGCCACAGGATGAGGTGATCATAAACACACTGAAGTATGTTGGAGAAGGGTATGGCTATATCAAGCACTCCTCAAAACAGCAAGGGCTAAACAATGATGTATATTTTACCTTTGACGAAACCGAACCGAAAGTGACCGCTGGCGACCGGGTTGTATACACCCTAAAGACGAGAATGACAGGGAAACCTTCTGCAGACAAACTGGGCGTTATTCGCTCTGATTCACGGGAAGGAGTATATATTCACCAAATAAAACAGGTTATCAACTATTCGAAACCAAAAGAGAAACATCCGACCGAGAAGTTGCAGAACCCTGTCGACAAGTTTGAAATACAGGCTGCTGAAGGCACATCAAACGCCATGGTTACCTACAACCTATACGCAAGGCGCCAGGTACACACTGACGATCCAAAAGACATCAACTTTCGCATTGCTGAATCCCATTTTCTACGATTGGCTCAAAAGGCCGGTAAACACTATACAATTGAGTCAATTACTTATTATGTCAACCCGCCTCTTGTGCGCAAATTTAGAGCCAAGCTGCGCGAGTTTGAGGTACGCTATGGGAAAGGACAGCAGTCAAGCTACGTACACGCTTTCCATGGCACTAAGCAGGATAACATTGACAACATTGTGAAGGATAACTTTCAGCTTGCTTTATGCCAACGAAGTGTATATGGCAAAGGAATTTACTTATCAGAATTCCCTCATGTTAGCCTTGGTTATGGCTCAAGCCTACTTTTTTGCAAGGTACTACCTGGAAACGCCCTAGATGTGGTGGGCTCCCAACAAAATAGAACCATTGCAGCTGGGTACGACTCACACCGTGTGAAGGCAGACAGCGATGGGTACGGATGGGCTATTGTTGTGGATAATCCAGACCAGATATTGCCTTGTTATAAGATCAACTACAAAGCAAATGCTGATGAAACTGCTGCTCCAAATCCAGGGAGCAACATTCACGTCGTAAGCCGTCCAATCCAACCAATTCCCTCCCCACCCTCCATTCGACCCCGATCCCTTTATCGACTCCAACCCCAACCCCCCACTCCAACCCGACCCCCCACTCGACCCCAACCCCCCACTCCAACCCGACCCCCCACTCGACCACAATCCCCCACTCCATCCCGACCCCCCACTCGACCACAAACCCCCACTCCACCCCGACCCCCCACTCCACCCCGAGCCCCCACTCCAACCCGACCCCCCACTCGACCACAAACCCCCACTCCACCCCGACCCCCCACTCCACCCCAACCCCCCACTCCAACCCGACCCCCCACTCCACCCCAACCCCCCACTCCACCCAGACCCCCCACTCCACCCCAACCCCCCACTCCAACCCGACCCCCCACTCGACCACAATCCCCCACTCCACCCCGACCCCCCACTCCACCCAGACCCTCCACTCCACCCCGATCCACAACTCCACCCCAACCACACAGCAATAACTATAACTATTGTGTGTGCATGTAGCTCGTAAAAGCATTGGATGGGTGAGGGGGTGGCAAATACTTTAACATTGTACAGGGAATCAATAGATGGGCACTAGCAGATACATTTTTTTTTTAAACCCACCTTTATGTTATCTTGATGTTCAACATCGCATATTAGTAGATGGCACGGTGACAGTTCGGACCTGCGCGTCAAGTGATTTTGTCAACAACAACAACAACAACAACAATAAAAAAGCAACAATGCAAAGCCTGAAATTAAATGATCAAAATAAGCTTGTTCAAGCGGAAATCTATCATTAAATGCATTGTGTAAATTTCCTGAACCGTGCATCAGTCAGTCTGCATTAAGTGGTCAGGATCATTTAGGTGTTGGCAGGTTTTTGCAAGTAAAACGTGTTAAAAACTTGCCATGATTTGGATCCTGTACAAACTATGTAGTCTATGGTTATTGCATCTATACGTAAATGTATACATGTATGTGTATTGCTTTATTTAATTGTAAGCATTAACTGACTTATGGATGTAAACCATTTAAAAGACTTACAATTTCAGGGGGGCGAGTAAACAATTTCAGGGGGACGAGTATAGTAGTCTGCACTGACCTCTTAGGTAATGAGCCACATAGACAGGTCCGCGTGGATAGGGTGATTTCATCAGGGAGCCTAGGTAGTCTAATGGTTAGCATGCTAACCCTCGAGTGGCAAGAAGGGTATGTTTGAATCTTGCTCTAGGTACAATATTTCCTATTTTCATCACCCCCAACGGCAGTATCAAGAAATATATCACATACTACTTGTATCTTATTGCGCTCTGATGTCCTTGGGCAGTATTCGATTATGATGCTCTGGGCGACACGGGTCATCCGAGGCATTAGGATTTCAAATAGAACACCGCGAGTGATGCCTAATACCCCAGTCACACGAGAACCAGCGTTCGCCGCCAACCTCCTTACACCCAAAAAGACGCCAACCTCCCAGCGTCCCACTCGATACATTGATTCAAATATGTGGTCAGCGCCAGGTCGGTGCCAGGGTGGCACCATGGCGGTGCCAGAGTGGTGCAAGGGTGGCGATAGGTCAGTGCCAGGGCGGTGCCAGGGAATCGCCGGATTGTGGAAAGGGCGGCGCCGTGTCGGCACCCTGGCGCCGACCACACGGTGAGTGCGGCATCGCACGTGTTGGCGGCGCCAGATCGGCGCCAGGTCGCCGGCAACTCCCCAGCCAAGATGTCAGTGCAAGGTCAGCGCCAGGGCGCCAGCCAGTTTTGAATGGCGCCGCCGGAACAGGACTCAAGGAGTTTGCAGGTGCAACCTCCTTGCATCCAAAATTTCTGAAATGGATGCTGGGAGGTTGGCGTCCTCTCGCGCCAGCACTTAATGACGGCGTAAGGAGGGTGCAATGAGGACGTTTTGACGTTGCGAATCGATCGTAAGCAACCACAGGCCTCGTGTGACTGGGGTATAATATACACAGGCCGTGTGCAAAACGATCCGACCCCAGTAACCCATGTATTGGCTGGGGGTGCTAGGAGCAATGACGTCACATTTGTGCTGGTTCCGTCCTGTAGCAGTACACGTCCTACGTGTTTTTTTAATGGTTTTCTTTTTTTATAACCCAGATTACTGAAATGGAAATATAATTAAACTATGCACTCATAAACTACTTTAAATCCTATTTTGCTGTAGTTATATTGGTTATTAAAACAAGTTTTTGGATTAAGCCACCATTTTCTTCCATCCCGAGCGTATTCGTTTATGCAACCCGAGGTTGTAGGACCTGCGCATGCCCCAAAAAGTGGTTCGGGTGACCCGAGTTGTTTAATCGAATACGGCCTTGGATATCGTGGGGTGATGCAAATGGGAAACGTTGTTAATTCACGGGAGACACGACGGCGACACCTAAGCACAGAGCAAATAAATACCCCCTAACCAAGGCCTGAACCCCAAAGTTAACCGAGCGACTCCCTTAGCATGGTGGCGCCACCTTGAGGCTACCCCCCCCCCTACCCACACGGTTCCCCCCCCCCCCCCCCCCCCCCCCAATCTGTCGCGTTACCAGAACCGAGCAGCTCGCCAGTCAGCACCCAGACACCAGACACTCAACAACGGCAAAAATTAAGCTCCTCACATGCACCATGCAATGACAGCAGCACGCAACGCAATGAAACGTCACAACACAAAGTAACATCATGCCTGCTACTAGGAAATCAAACCGCACAACGCAGCCAAAAAGAATCAACAGCCAGCCAACACAGAGAGGCCGCCGAAAATGCCGCAGTAAGTGAACTCACAACACACTCACCGACGCATGGCACTAAACGGAAACAAACAATGGCAGAAATAGACAACAGACAGAGCGCCGAAGTCGAGCCCCCAATGGAGGATACAATGCTGCAAGCCATCCATAACGTGATGTTTGTCAGCACAGATGAGAGACCTGAAACCGGATCTCATAACGCGAATGGAAGTTCTGGAAACGAATGCAGAGAAACGGCACCGCACTGACGGTGTGACCCAATTAGACAGCGTCCCCACGCCACGGGAGGCAAACGGCGGGAACTTGCCCAGCGTAGGGCCGACGGGCATGATAGCAACTGCACCCATGGGAATCACGCAAATGGGAATGATGCAGGTGCCGACAAACATGGCGCAAATATACAACGACACTACAAAAAGACAAGTATTCCCATCAATACCCTTCAATCAGCAATTCAACAATGACCAGATGGTACAAAACTTCAACGTTGGGCAGCAAACCGCACAACAGAACGATAACAACACCGACGAGAGGAATGAAGCCATCAACAAACTCCTGGCCACTACCGGCACAGCAATAGGAAGGAAACGAGGTAAAGTCAGCTTGCTATCACATACATATGTAATTACAGGGGAAAAGAAAGAAAAAGTTGGACTGGGCGAGGCGACTTGGGCCGCGTACATAGCTGCCCTATCCAGGATGGCCAGTGAATTCACGACCCCAAACAGCTGGAGGCAGCCCATAGTAATGCACATACACCAGATCGCAAAGATGGCCACCACATGGGACTGGAACACGTGCCGAAAATGGTCAGAACTCGTCTTCTCAATGATTGAAGACGGGCGCCTCCCACATGCATGGATGGACAGCTACGCCATCAAAGACGTGCAACGAGATTCCATCACGGTGGGAGCGAGGTTAAGAGCCGATAACATCTGCACCCATCAATGCCAAGACGGTAGCCACTCACAACCCCCAGCCACAAACGTCCACAACACAATACGAATACTAGGTACTCCAAAGTGATTTCTATTTTCAACATGTCAGTATTACATCTTATATATCTGTACAGATCTTTTAAATTGGATCTCAATGATATAAAAATCATTTAGATTGATTGAATAGCTGCAAAGTTATGAGTGTTTAAAGATTGATTTTTTTGCCCCGATTTGTGCACATTTCCAAATTAGCCAAATCTTGGATTTTAGGGTCCCACCTGGAAGCTATTTTGCATATGATCTGTCCAATATTAAAGAATCTCATTCTCTATAATACAAATAAGAAGCTCAATTTTTTACAGACCATCACTGTTAGTATTCTTTCTGAAATTTCATGTCAAACTTGCTAAATTCCTTAATTTCCAGCAACCACCAATAATAAATTCAGTAAAATATAG
This sequence comes from Branchipolynoe longqiensis, assembly GCA_030323885.1. NCBI lineage: Eukaryota > Metazoa > Annelida > Polychaeta > Phyllodocida > Polynoidae > Branchipolynoe > Branchipolynoe longqiensis. The sequence goes on from CM059197.1 coordinate 51,696,940, forward strand.
AAAAATAGCATAACTCCCATTCTAATTGTCCTATCACAGCAATCTTTATACCAAAATAACCAGAATCAAAAGCTCTACATGATGACATAATTTTCTAACTGATCAGAGAAAGAAAGACAATATTCAATTTTAGGCATCGCAAGCTGACAATAAAATTAAGAAAAATAGCATAACTCCCATTCTAATTGTCCGATCACTGCACTCTTTATACCAAAATAACCAGAATTAAAAGCTCTACATGATGACACCATTTTCTAACTGATGAGAGAGAGAAAGAAAGACAACATTCACTTAAGCATCGTGAGCTGACAATAGCCAAATTCTTGCAGCAGTCACTTCTCAGACCATGCTTGATGCGTATGATATAAATCTCAACCAAATATTGTTCTGGTTAGGTAGAGGAAGACTTAAGCTTATACTGTAATGATTTCAACCGAGAGGTGGACAGAAAGCCCTGTAACCCCTGGAACTGGGGAAACGAGTGCGGATTCGCAGCGTCTCATGGTGAGATGCCAGATAGGGAGGCGCACGTGTGCGTGTGGTACACAAATAAATACAGATGCGCGAATGGGCACAAAGAAATGAACTGCTTTAACAAAAAACGGTTCCTGGAAAGGAAACCAACCCAACAAGCACAATACAGTAGTACCACAACCGCAACACCACAACAACCGGCACAGGGCTTTTAGGCACTGGCTCCTCGGATAAAGCAACCAAAGTGGAGGAGCTAGTTAGCAACGAACAACGGGACGATAAAATAAAAATGGCACGAGAGAACGCAAACAAGAACGCAAGTAAGAAAGGAAAAACACTAACACCGGCCGACATAATGGCCATAGCCATCAAACAGCACGGGAGGACCCACTCACTACCGAATATGATAAGATGCACGACAGAGAGCCAAGGCATGGGAAAGGTGATGTCCATCATACAGGCGGTTACACCAGAGAGCGTGTATACAGATGAGAGGGACAACTCCCATACTACACCATGTAACAGATGCCGACTGTGGCGCTCCAAGTGGTGGTTGTTGAACAGTATATGACACAGCTGTCAAACTCAAGGCATTGTCAATGGTCGTGTGCAATCTTCCTACAGAAAACGTTAAATATCTCTAAAACTACAACACCTAGAAACAAACTGATTGGAATACACATAGGAAACATGTTTACCAACAAGATTATATTAAAGAGATATGGTTAGGGTTCTGGATTTCTATTAATTTGGAATAAAACTGACGTTTTTCACTACGCGTACGGCAAACTCAAGGCATTGTCAATGGCGGTGAGCAATCTTCCTACAGAAAACGTTAAATATCTCTAAAACTACAACACCTAGAAACAAACTGATTGGAATACACATAGGAAACATGTTTACCAACAAGATTATATTAAATTGATATGGTTAGGGTTCTGGATTTCTATTAATTTGGAATAAAACTGACGTTTTTCACTACGCGTACGGCAAACTCAAGGCATTGTCAATGGTCGTGTGCAATCTTCCTACAGAAAAAGTGAAATATCTCTAAAACTACACCAAATAGAAACAAGCCGCTTAGTACACATATAGAAAACATGTTTACCAAAAGGATTATATTAAATCGATAAGGTTAGGCTTCTGCATTTCTATTAATTTTGAATAAAAACAAATGTTTTGCACTACACGTATGGCAAACTCAAAGCTTGTTCAACACTAACCGCCAGGAACGCCACTGTAGCCTGTGTTACCGATTTTCGCGGGAGTTGTCTCTCTCATCTGTATACACGCTCTCTGGTTACACCGAGGCGCAGAGCGTCCAGAGCAACCCCCAGTGAGACAAGCGAGAGCGTGGCGACCCACGCCACCACTTCCCACCAAAACAGAGAGCACGCCAAAAATAAATGCGTCGCCACAACAGAGAGCGTGTATATAAACAGATGAGAGGGACAACTCCCATACTAGAGCATGTAACATCTGCCGACTGTGGCGCTCCAAGTGGTGGTTGTTGAACAAACCTCAAGGCATTTTCAATGGCAGTGAGCAATCTTCATCCAGAAAAAGTGAAATATCTCTAAAACTACACCACCTAGAAACAAACTGATTGGAATACACATAGAAAACATGTTTATCAACAAGATTATATTAAATTGATATGGTTAGGGTTCTGGATTTCTATTAATTTGGAATAAAACTGACGTTTTTCACTACGCGTACGGCAAACTCAAGGCATTGTCAATGGTCGTGTGCAATCTTCCTACAGAAAAAGTGAAATATCTCTAAAACTACACCACCTAGAAACAAACTGATTGGAATACACATAGAAAACATGTTTACCAACAAGATTATATTAAATTGATATGGTTAGGGTTCTGGATTTCTATTAATTTGGAATAAAATTGACGTTTTTCACTACGCGTACGGCAAACTCAAGGCATTGTCAATGGTCGTGTGCAATCTTCCTCCAGAAAAAGTGAAATATCTCTAAAACTACACCAAATAGAAACAAGCCGCTTAGTATACATATAGAAAACATGTTTACCAAAAGGATTATATTAAATCGATAAGGTTAGGCTTCTGCATTTCTATTAATTTTGAATAAAAACAAATGTTTTGCACTACACGTATGGCAAACTCAAAGCTTGTTCAACACTAACCGCCAGGAACGCCACTGTAGCCTGTGTTACCGATTTTCGCGGGAGTTGTCTCTCTCATCTGTTTATATACACGCTCTCTGATTGTGGTCTGAAGAGTTGTAAAGAACAATGAAAGAATACAATTATAGTTTCTACAATTCAGAGTTTCTACAATTCAGAAACTTCCAATTACGAGTTTAAAACCGCGAGGAAGCGCTATGGTTGTCATTTGTGGAATTTTGGGGGACATGTGGCGTAGTTAGTTTTCCGACACTTGGTGGCGCGTCGGTATTAGTGGGCCTAAACGACCATTGACAATGCTTTGAGTATGCCGGGACGCGCAGTGCAAAACGTCTATTTTATTCAAAATTAATAGAAATACAGAACCCTAACCTTATAAATTTAATCTAATCTATTCGTTGAATATGTTTTCTATATGTGTACCAAACAGTTTGTTTCTAGGTGGTGTGGTTTTAGAGATATTTCACTTTTTCTGTATGAAGATTGTTCACGGCCATTGACAATGCACTGAGTTTGCCGGTACGCGCAGTGCAAAACGTTTATTTTATTCAAAATTAATAGAAATGCAGAACCCTAACCTTATAAATTTAATATAATCTATTCGTTGAATATGTTTTCTATATGTGTACCAAGCAGTTTGTCTCTAGATTGTGTGGTTCTAGAGATATTTCACTTTTTCTGTATGAAGATTGCTCATAGCCATTGAGTTTGCAGTGTGATAGTGTGCCGAATAGGCCCACTCGTTCAGTGGCGACACGACCGGCAGGAATTTGAACTAAAAAGTCGGAGGTCCCCCATTGTAAATCAATTGGGATAAATCTAACCCTTTCACGTTATTATTTGATGATAATTTATTATAATTATTTCATGTTTAATACTTTTTCACGAATAGATTCCTTAATATTTATTATTTCAAAAGTTGTGTTCGGGGGAAATGCAAGCAAATAGTTAATTAATGGAATGGCCGAGTTAAATTTTAACATAAAATGTAAATTTCGAAAAACAAAAAAGTATTGTTTGTTTCTTTAGAGACCCTTTTTGACCTCAGCCCATGTTATTTTTTAGTTACATGTTTCTCACCAGGGGGTGCCACTGGGTAATACAATCCCGGCAGGTTGACACTTAGGCTGTATTCAATTAACACAACGTGGGCGACTCGGGTCAATCGAGTTGCTAGAATTTCAAATCGAACACCACAAGTGGAGTAGAGAATTACACATGCCATGCGTAAAAAGTCCCGACCCTAGTAACCCACGTCTTGGCTAGGAACGATTACGTCGCATTTGCGCTGGTACTGTCCTGTAAGATAAAAGCTACCAGGACCAGTCCTACATAACCCAGATTAATGAAATGGAAATATAACTAAACTATGCAATCATAAAATACTTTAATTTTTTTTTAGCTGTAGTTATATCGGTTATTTAAAAAAAAAAAAAAAGTTGGATTAAGCCACCATTTTTTCCACCCCGAGACGGAGAAGCGTATTCGTTTATTCGACCTGAGTGTAGGATGTGCGCATGCGCCAAAATGTGGCTCGGGTGACCTGAGTTGATTAATCGAATACGCCCTTATAGTGTCCAACAGCTTTTTTTTTGTGTACATTATGTAAAAATATACGGATTTTCGGTTAAGAATTATATATTGGCAGAGAGCATTATTATTCTTGGATGCTGGAGTGGGACTGATAGTATGTAAACTAAAAGTAAACTAAAGTCAACAAAAGTTCACTCCCATTGTACATGATACTGAGTGAGGTAAACTATATGTTATCTACTAAGAGTGGAGTTGATGGAAATGTACATGATGCTGAATAGGGTAAACTATCTGTTATATATGATGTTTGGAGTTAATGAAAAGAGTTCCTTTGTAAGAACCAGTACATGATGGTTGAAATGTTCTCTTGGTGTTCATAAAGAATACAAAAGAGGAAAAGAAAGATTTTACTATATATAAATCTGTAACTGTTGCAACATCCTGTCCACCCAAGACCACCGACTGACCCACCAGCCTCATTAGCATATGTATAGAGTGCACCACCTGCAGATGGCTTGAGTGACAGCCCCTAATGGGGTGGTCACCCACCCAGTCTGTGGGGAGGTGTCTCATTGGCTGGTTGGGGAAGGTCTGGTCACCTGACTCTCTTGGCCTATCCTGACCCACACACTAGTCTCAGCTAATTGATTATTCATGAGTTTGCTTCAGACACACTGAAGGAAAATCACTCTCATCCTGGCTCTTGAGTGAGACAGACCAACTTCTGAGCAGGACCCCAGACACTCTGTCTGATGCTATCAAAATTCAGCTATTCTAATTGAGTGTATCCACAGCCATAGGACTCCTGTCCCATGGGTTGTGGGCACTGGTTCAACATACAGGCTAAAAGACTATGAGACATAGTGTGGGCAGTATAGGAGGAGTACAGGTGCTAGGTCACATGAATGGGGGATGACAGGAGTTGCTGCCAATAAAGCACAACTTATTCACTGTTCATCATTGTGACTAGTTTTCCTTCCTCTTTATAGACATGGTTAATTTGATCAGGCTAAATTGCATCACAGGTTGAATGAAGGGGGAGAGTATTGTAATCACATAGGGTTCTCACAGCGGCAGAGACCCGTGTTTTTATAATTAGTTGTTTAAGCAGGGGAAATTTCAGTCGCAGACGACTGGTCTTCCTCATTCCACTGCTCCTTGCCATATCCTAATAATACCAAGCGCCTGGCTAGGAAGCCACAAGTATCAATTTTTAAGTCATTGGTTTGACTCAACAAGGCTTCGAACACACGATCTCATGATCTACCAACATGGGAGATGGATGCTCTAACTCATTCGGCCATCCCATCTGGTTTAGCTTGTCTTGTGAAAATATGACAAAGGGCCTGTAACCAAATTTGCCATCAAACTAGTCGCTCATTGCCATCAGCTGTTTCCGATCAGCCTCTGTGCCGTTGGTACTGCCGGAAAAGAGCTTGGGTGTAGGAATGGCCGAGTCAAATTTTAATTTAAAATGCCAATCACGAAACCAACAAATTATTGTTCATTTCTTAGAAGACCCATTTCGACCCAAGCGGTGGTTATTTAATAGTTACAGATTTCTAACCAGGGGCTGCCACTAGGTAAGGCAATCCCTGCAGGTTACCACAGTAGTATCCGAAAGCTTGTCGTTGTGAAATAGCTTTGAATTCCATATCTTCACATGTGTCTGGACCCGGCATGGTGATTTAAAAGAAAACAACATTTTCTCTCCATGTTTCTTTATTCACTTCGATAGCTAGTGGCGTTGAATGTCACCCTGGGAAAGTATTGAAAAAAAAGGTTTCATTTTTTAGATAAACAACCCACACAAACTATTAATTAATAGTACAAGTCAACGTCGCCATTACCGACAGCGTTCAAACTTAAACTTTACGTTCCCCCAACTAAAGCTAAAATTCCATATACGTGGTATGCGGCATGCGAATGCGGCATGCAGCATAGATACCCATGCCATTTTCGGGATTTTTTCCTCAAAATTTGTGAAGGGAATTCAAAGTTCCTGTTTGCTCTATGGCAAATGGAGGAGCATTCACACCGATCGGTCCATGGAGCGATCCACTTGCTGCATTTGCATCCGGACATACTAGCAGGTAGCACCATAGATAAAGGATTCACCCTGTACTCGAAGTACACGGGTGAATACCAGCCCTATATAAAAGCGGTCGAAAATACGGGGAAATGAAATGAGAGCCTAAGTTCACAATCTAAGAAGCAACACTTATATATATATTCATATTTCCCCGCTACCTTTGAGTTGAAAAATATAATAAAACATCTAGTTTAATAAGATTTAAAAGTGAAATCGATGGCGTTCTATGGCTGCCATCTTGTTTTTTTTGCATTCTCCCCCATTTCACCAACTCTGTGCCAATAAAAGTACCCATTTGATACTGGAGGCAGGCATTGTACTTCCTGTTCCATACTAAAGCTATTTTCACCCGTATTTACATTACACTATCGTTCACCCGTGTACCACAAGTACAGGGTGAATCTTTTATCTAGTAGCACCACGGTGAATTTACATGCGTTGCCACTTTTGGTCACTTTCGCATTCGCATACCGTGTATATGGAATCTTTGCTTTACACTCATATTGCATGATCAAAGTCGGTGAAACAAAAAGATTCAGAATTCATTAATAAGGCATTATCATATACACTGTACACACCATCACCTGCTGACACCATATTCATATGTCCGTTATCAACACAGACCAATCTTCACACCATGTTCACAATATAACTGTATTAGTTGACAATTTCAAAAACATACCAGTTGATGCAGCTGCTGACATTTCAATATGAAACTGACTTTGTATATTAACTTGACATTTAAATAAACAATTTACAACTTGACCCTTTCAAGATTGGTCGATCACACTTAAACTAAAGCTGCATAGTCCGATGAAAATATCACATTTTCAAAACCAAAGCAATTATCTAGATTGATTCTACATATTTAACTTTGATACTGGTACATTTATTAAACATTCGATACTGGTGCATTCATTAAACAGTTTTCACCACATAGAGGGGAATATTGAGGCAAATTAATTTGGCATGTTCGCTCTTCAAACATATCTCAAAGTGTCTATTGTAAGGTAGATTATAACTATCAATCTAATAATTTACCACAGAAAATAACAGAAACTCAAAACCATCAGACTATGCAACTTTAAATAATCATGTTTCAGTTGTTCATGATGCATCAAAGACAAATTCAAGAATATCCCTGTTTTTCAACCCTACAAAATTACACTCACACCCTTGTTATATAAATTACCTAAGTATACTGTGCATTGATATTAATACTGTGCTTATTGCGTTGCAAAATTTCAAGTATATTTACACCATGATGATATGATGATATCAGCGAGGTATGGCTAGCACACATAACTATATATGTTCCGTGTATCATTAGATACATAAATGAGATATTTTAAACCATGCATGCTCCCAGTATTTTTTTCTTCTCCTGTTATTGCCTACGTATTAAACGTAACTTCAATCTGGAACTCAACATAGAATTTCATTATGTAATACAGCAAAACCGACCACCTCCACAGACACAGATCGACCACTCCCCGATGTCGGTCGCTTTATTTGGGTCTCAACAATACTATTTTAACCATATTCTAACTCCCTAAACCCACCACCTCCCTAAATGGACCACTTAAAGTCGGTCCCAAGGTCGGTCGATTTAGAGAGGTTTTACTGTAGTTGCAAGGAAGGTGACGATATGACAAGACCCCTTAACACTTCCAGATTACTACTTAAGCCCTTCACTTCGATACAATTATGTCCATTTTGCCCCATTTCTGCAATTTCAGAAAGGAAAACCCAGAGTATGAGTCAGATTTGAAGAAAAAAACACGCACAAAAAGTGAGGGCTAACAGGGGGGGGGTGGGAGTGGGAGTGGGGGTGGGAGTGGGGGTGGGAACCGGTGAGGGCTACAAGACAACAACAAAAATAAAAACACTGTAAGGGCTACTATCAGACAAAAACTATACCGCTGTGAGGGCTATCCGACTTTTTAAAATCTTTTTATAAGAATACAACAAAACACTCTGGGCGCTATCAGACAACAACAACATACTGTGAGGGCTATTAGACACCAACAAAAAACACTGCGAAGGCTATCAGACAACAAAAAACACTGTGGTAGCTATCACATCTGTTAACTTTCCGTTTATGGCATTCATATTGCACAACCGAAAGCAATCAAGCCGCCCCCCCTCAAAAAAATGTGCAATTAAAAAGAAAATCAAGTAAGAATGTATTGTTCATAATGTATTGTTCATGAACAATACAACATTCTCCATTCATACCAGTTTCATAATGTCCATCAATAACAAGCAATCTGGTCATAAGTTTTTATAACGTAATAAATATTGCATTCGTATTTGGTCACTCCAAAATGTTCTTGCATGGGAAATGAAAACATACCAAAACATACCAGTTGATGGAGCTACCTGCCTTTTGGATGTGTATATTTGATCCTGCATATCCAACTTAGATACTGGGGCATTTATTAATCATTTATTGCTGCATAAAAGGAATGTCAACTTAATCGAACCTCTCACTACTGCAAATTACAAACCTGTGATATTCAGCATTTTGATATGCACACCAAATTTATTTTAAATGTTTTTAACTTGAAATATCCCGAAAGGTAGCCATATTTGAATAATTACTTGAAACTAAAATAAAGTGTATTATAACAATCAGGCTAATATATATATTTTTTTTTAATATGACAAACATTCAGATCCATCGGATTATGCAACTTTAAATAAACTCATACTTTACAGCCATCGGCATATTTCAAGTACAAATCCTATAGGTGAAATGGATTCCTGTTGTTTATCCTTGCCTCTTAGATTACACGTTTCACTGCTATCTCATTTAAATTAGCTAATTATTGACACCATGCTTCTCAGATAATAAATTTGCATGTACACTATGACGCTATGGGGAGAAATCGGTGAGAGGCTATATATAAAAAGTAGGGTTTAAAAAAAAAAATTTTAAAAAAAATTGTCTACAGACAACAAACCACTGCCAGGGTCGCCATATCACTTTGGTTATAACTATAAGTCGCATAAATAGGCTATTTCACTTTCCAGCTAAATTGCGTGAAAAGAAGAAAAACAAGGTTCAACATTAAATAATTATTTGACATAAGTTTCACGGAACCACATATTCGTAGAGTCCTGTTCTTGCACCATGTCCTTTCCTTGACTAACATCACGAAATTATGAGATTTTAACTCCAAGCCATTTGTGGTCCTTAAAGGAGCATTGCTACCCATGAGCATTCAAAGCGATTCGAAACCAAACTTAGAGTAATTTTTAACACCTGTATATTTAACACACACAACAAATTCTATTTCAGAATAGGATTCCGTGTAAAAAAATATTTTCACACTGTGCATCATCCAACTCTCATATCACATACTCATGTAATCAATGTTGAATACAGCCTCACTAGTGTACTAATCATATATATGACAACCTTCTGGTACCATCTGATTTGATACAATAAAGTAGACATCAATAGTTAGCTTCAAAATATGACAATTAGCTAATACTTGCACTCAAAACTGCATAGTCCGGTGAAAGTACCAAGTTTTCGGGGGGGGGGGGGGATCCTTACTTAGATACTGGTGACCACATTAAACATTTATTACAGTCTAGTACTCCTGTGCTATGCTACACTCAAAATTGACTGAAAAATGGTGTCTGGCGTGCAAACCAAAATTAACTTGGTATGTTTTCACTCAAATACCCCCAAAGTTTTTACTAAGTACTTTAAGATAAAAGTTACTTCAAACTAAAGTGAAGTATAAAATAAGGATCAACCTAATATATTTATCGAAAATATATGTTAGAAATTCAAGAGCATCGGACTGTGCAACTTCAGCTCATGCACGAATTATTACTTTGCTCTTTCATTTACGTATACAATACGTATAGAATCGCGAAATGAAACCCTGCAAAATCATTATTACTTGTACTAAAAGTGCTAATCATTATATTTCTATTTCACTCGATCGGCAATGTCCGGATTTTCTTCAGCTACCAGCCACTAACCGACCATACCTTCACAAACAGCTTAAGTTACCACTCACATGGACAGACCATCCTTTGTTACCACTCACATAGACAGACCATACTTTTGGGTACCACTCATGGACAGACCATACTTTTGGGTACCACTCATGGACAGACCATACTTTCGGGTACCACTCACATGGACAGACCATACTTGTGGTTACCACTCACATGGACAGACCATACTTTCGGTTACCACTCACATGGACAGACCATACTTTCAGTTACCACTCACTTGGACAGACCATACGTTCGGTTACCACTCACTTGGACAGACCATACATAAGTTACCACTCACATGGACAGACCATAATTTTGGCTACCACTCATATGGACAGACCATACCTTAAGGTTGCATAGTCCGATGCTTTCTTAATTTTCCCCTTATTTAAAAAAAAAAAAAAGATAAATATATCAGGTTGACAATTATAACCTATTATTCATTAATCTGTTAATTAATTGATGAAAAATGGCTAATGTTGGGGCAATTTGACCTGAAAGAACGCAAAATAATTTTGCAAGTTTGTCCAAACTCCTGTAGCTATGACCAGATCTCTATCTCGTGATGGTCATGTGATGTAGGCTGACCTACTAATGTCCTGCAACTGTCTTAGGCTACACATGGTACTTAGAATCAAGGCACGAAATTATCCTAATTTATTATTGGTGTTCCTGCTTAATGGCTTTCTCAAAGTAGGCGGCCAAGGGGATGGTTTCATAAATTCATTGATTATTCATTTTTCTTTCTTTCTTTCTTTCTTTCTTTCTTTCTTTCTTTCTTTCTTTCTTTCTATGCTGTCCCTATCAACATCTAATGCATCAGTATCTTAATCTAAGTTGGTGATATACGATGAAAGTGTTTTGATTTTGACAAAAATTATGTTTTATCGGACCATGCAACTTTAAGTCACCACACACACTGATAGATATAACCATCAGCTACCAGTCACTGACAGACCTTACATTCAGCTACCAGTTACCGACAGACCCTGCATTTATCTACCAGTCATTGACAGACCTTAGAGTTAGTTAGCACTCACACTGACCAATGCTAACTTAAGTTAAGAGTCACATTGACAGATATTAACTTCAGCTTCCAGTAACTTACAGACCTTAGAGTCAGCTACCAGTAACTGACAGACCTTAGAGTCAGCTACCAGTAACTGACAGACCTGATACATTCAGCTGTCAGTAATTGACAGACCTTAGGGTCAGCTACCAGTAACTGACAGACCTTAAACATTCAGCTACCAGTCACTGACATACCATACATTCAGCTACCAGTAACTAACAGACCTTAGAGTCAGCTACCAGTAACTGACAGACCTTATACATTCAGCTACCAGTAACTGACAGACCTTAGAGTCAGCTACCAGTAACTGACAGACCTTATACATTCAGCTACCAGTAACTGACAGACCTTATATATTCAGCTACCCGTAACTGACAGACCTTATACATTCAGCTACCAGTCACTGATATACCATACATTCAGCTACCAGTCACTGACAGACCTAAAAGTCAGCTAGCATTCATACTAGTCAGCTAGCATTCATACTGACCGATGCTAACTTAAGTTATCAGTCACATTGACCTTCATCTACCAGTCACTGACATACATTATCTTCAAGTATTAGTCACTGACAGGCATTACCATCAGTTACCTCTCAGTTACAGATAATACCTTCCACTACACCGATACTGACCTTCAGGTACCAGTAAGCAGCAGAGAAAACCTTCAGTTACCGGTTACTGTGATAGACGATATCTTAGGTCACAAGTCAGCCTGACAGACGGACATCATCTTCAGTCACAAATCACTATCTCATCCTGACACGATCAGCTAATTACAAATGCCACAAAACCAGTGTTATGAATACATATATATATATATATAGTTATAGCTAATAAGTTATTGCTAAGCTATTTCTATAAAGATGCAATGAAATATAAATGCATTTACATAAAGCATGTCAACAAGACTGGCCTTGCATGTACACTGACTTGTGTGTACACACACTTGTAACGGCTAGCATACCCAAATTCTGTCATAATCAGGCTTATTTATTGGCAGTTTCATATTTTTAATTCATGCAGATTGTTGGCCAAGAGACTATTATTTGATACTTTGGTAATGGGGTATGGATAGCACCAATAGTTCTGAGCTAGTCTGTGGGCCGTATCACGGCAGATGTATATGAAAACAGAACCAGGTTTGGGACCTTAGTTCAACTTTTTATCTAGTAATTACCTTGAACTGTGAAGGAGGCATACAACAGTAGTCGCCATACTATAATCATTAGAAAGCAGTAGATTATGAACCTGTCTGGACAACAAACGGAAGTCAGAAATGGTATTCTTAACAGTTGGTAAAAAAAAGTAAAATATGAACTTCAAGAGTAATGTGGCATTCATTCATTCATTGAAAATGAATAAGCTAAACTTGTTGATATGAATGAACAGAGCAACATTGTACATGTTCCGGAAATAATAAATCAAAACTCTCCTTGTTGAAGTGTACTAGGTATGGTTCAATAACTATTCGAAGCTTTCTTTATTCGTTCTATAACAAACAGACCACACGGTGGTTCAATTTTAGTAATGTTAATCAAGACATAGATTTATTAATAAATAAATCGTGCTGACGATAGCAAATAAAACATTGCCCATAATATTCCGCACTTCCACCACACCTCGATACATCCCCACTCACCATAGTTACTCCCGCAGGCCTGCCCCAGTGAATTTGCCATCTAATATGCTAAATATATGGCTTCAATGCATAGCGCACTACATTTTAGTGAATAACTTATGGAATCATGTAAATTAAGGCATTAAAAATCGAATCGAGAGCATTTATTGCCCGCTGTGTTGGTTTTTAAATTCAGCTATGTTCGTTTTTTACACTATCTACAAGTTCAGCAACTATCTATGCCAATATAAATAAATACTGTACACAGCTTGTTTAGTTGCTTCATACCAACGCCGTTTTTGCAGGGTTGTCATTCATCCTTACTCTGGTGAATGTTTTATCTAGCTCACCATAGATCTCATATAAATATCAGAAACATACCCTAGTATAAATAAATATCTAATATGTGAGTCAGGGGAGAATGAACATTTTGAACAGAACAACTGAATCCAACATTAAGACCATACATGGACAATAGGACTCCCTAAATCAATAATAAAGTGATAATGTTGCGCCCCATGTCACACTAAAAGTCAGCGAAGTATTCAAGGTCAGGACCAGACACCGGAAGTGCTTTCTTCCAGGCGTCATCGCCATATTCGTCGAAGCAGGAAGTGTCGCCCTCGTAACCTATTGTTGGGATGATTGGAGGCTGAAACGACAACAGTTGAGACGCTAATGGTTTATGACAGAAAATTGGAAGACAGAAATTACGACTCCTTCTGTACAGGTACGAATCAGAATTTACGATATTTTAAAATGGTCCGGTCGAGACAGGTTGACCAGTGACCTCAGTGTCACGTGACTCACACTTGGCTATGGCCTGGGCCGCGTTCAGGGTATGCCTCCGAGTCGTCTCGGAGAAATTCCTGACGTCACTCTAGTCTGAACGGCAAAAGCAGTCGGTTGCCTCAAAAATGGAGGAAAAAAAAAAAGAGCTCTGATTGGCTGAAATCCCGGAATACGGTGGCCATTTTCGAGGCGCTTTTTGTCCCTACTTTGAAATGAGAGACGTCTCCGAGACGATTCGGAGGTGTACCCTGAACGGAAATGAGCCAAAAGGCGTCTCTGAGACATCTCGGAGGCGTACCCTGAACGCGGCCCCGGTTGGCAAAATGAGAAGACTAATGCCGTTTTGTGTAGAAATTAGTGAAGCAATACACTTAAATTTAATTGAACATTTTAATAGCAACCAAAATCAATTTAATTGCTCATTTTAATGGTTGGTTGGTTGTTGAAGTTTTACATCCTGGCAACATCTAAGGTTATATCAGGACGGTCATTTTAATAACAATCAAACTACCAAAATACCAAATACAGGAAAGGATCATGTTGGTGAATTTCAAATAACATTTCTCTGAATATTTATAAGCCTGTGGCGATGCTTACGACGAATCCTAAGCATAAAACCCAGGCTATTTTTGGGACGATCGCCAAATTCCGGTTGAAATATCTTTTAAACCATTTGCATCTGCAAAACCCTAACCCTAAATAAAACCTTAGGCGTAACCCTAACCCACGCTGCCTCGCCCTCGAATGTCACGCATGCGCGTTATACCCCAGTCACACGAGGGCCAGTGTTCGCCACCGACCTCCTTACAACCAAAATGTCGTCGACCTCCCAGCATTACACGATACATTGATTCAAAAACGTGGTTGGCCGGTTGGCGACCACTTTGTCGGTGTAAAAGCTGGGTGTCGTCTTGGTTTTTGTCGTCCGGAGGGTGTCCGCTCATGACCTAGCGGCGACCACTCGTGACATGGCACCAACCACTCACCACCTGGTCGTCGACCTGTCTCTGACCACACTGTGAGCGCAGCATTGCATGTGTTGGCGGTGAGCGGTCGGTGCAAGGTCGTGAGTGGTCACCGCCAACTCGCCGACCAATAGGTCGGCACCAGGTCGCCAGCCAATGGTGACCCGGTGCCAACCACACTCATCGGAAGTGCAACAGCTGCATTCTCCTTACAAACAAAATTTCCGAAATGGTCACCGACCTCGCAGCGCCGGCACGTAAGGAGGACGTATGGTGGTCATAAGGAGAATGTATGGTCGTTGCAAATCGATCGTAAGCGAATGCAGGCCTCGTGCGACTGGGGTATTATTCAAACTGACAGTAGGAATCGTCGTAAGCATAGCACTTCGTATTTCTAAACTAGAAAATATTCAGTAATGAAATATGCTTCTCTCTCACTATGTTATAATTAGCCAGTAGGCTTGATAATTAGGTGAAATCAGAGTAAATATCAGGAAATACAATCACATGATATATAGTGCCACACAATAACAATGTATGGTATGATGCAGGATGGTCAGAATGGGTTACAGGTGAGTTTGACCCAGTTTTATGACATAAATGGGATGATGAATTTTGGCCAACATGGTAGTTGGGTACTCATGGGTGTGAAGGTAGGGTGGATGTGAACACGAGTTATTTAATTCAAAATGGCGATAATCAGCTAGCTAGAATTCACCAAACACTTGCCAGGACTATATCAGTGAACACACAGCACTGATACTCTATAATACAACAATTCTGCGCATCATTGATAATAATGGTATTGTCTACTGTCTGTTGAACAAAAAACAAGAGACAACTGCAGAGGATCCAGAACAGAGCCCCCCCCCCCCCCCCCTTCCCCCCCAGGACAGTCTATGAAGGTAAAGTCGTGAGCACACGAGCTACATTGACAGATCAGAACTGGATTGCCTCAACACTAGGAGTAGTAAGAGAGATATCCACCTACTACCGCTTATGTATAAGAGGGCCCGAGCCCATACTACATAGACCACACTGACAAATGAACTAGAATGAGCCAGATGTCTTTCCCCACGTGCCAAGACCAACACCAGACAGTTTGGCTACAGAGGAACCAATATGTGGAATTCTCAGAATCTACCTTACTGCACCGGCCATTTATCTCGCCAATTGAGGAGAACCACCGTAACTTGCTCTGGGCCTGGCCTTGTCCCACAGCAGACTTAACAACACTCGCGGTTACGTGACTCAAAATGGATGCCACTCTGGTCAAAGTGACAAAAGTTAGTAAAAAAACAAACCATTAAAATTAATATGAAATGTGTATGTTAGGCAAAAAGAAACATAGACAGGTAGGCGTGGGTAGTGTGGTGATATCAGGGAGCCTAGGTGGTGTAATGGTTAGCACACTGGCCCAGAATGCAAAGAGATGTGGGTTCGAATCCCGCTCTAGGCGTAATATTTCCCATTTTCATCACCACCACAAAACTGGTTGCTGTGACCATGATCCTGTACAAGCTCCACACTGTATGGTTGTTGAACCTACCTTGGTTATGTATGTGTTAGTGCATTGCCTGTATGTATGTAATTGTAAGCATTAAGAGACTTACAATTCCAGGGGGACGAGTGTAGTAGTCTGCACTGATCTCTCAGGCAAGTAACCACATAGACAGGTAGGCGTGGGTAGTGTGGGGATATCAGGGAGCCTAGGTGGTGTAATGGTTAGCACACTGGCCCTAAATGCAGATATGTGGGTTCGAATCCCGCTCTAGGCGCAATATTTCCCATTTTCATCACCCCCACAACACTGGGGGTCAGTGCAGACTACTACACTATTAACAACCCATACATGGCAAAGCACCAGTGGAGTGCGATAATGCGCTTTGGCGGCGATGATTAACATAGGAGTAATGATCAGAACCACCCTAAAACTTAACCACTGTTCGGTATTATATATATAATCAAGTATAGAGAGGTATATCACTCACAACCAAGTACTCAGTTTTGTAATGTTAGTAATAATAGGTAGATAAATGAACTGTCGTCAAACATAGTCATTCATTATCAAATTGGCCAAGTAACCACAGCATGCGCAGTTAGTGTTTTCTGAACTCCTAGATGTAATTAAAGCGGCATAGTCCGATGAAGAGTCACATTTTCAAAGTCAAACCAGATATGTAGATTTTATTCTACATATCTAACGTAGATACTGATGCACTTATTAAACATTTGTTGCCACATAGAAAGGAACGCTGAATCAATTTAATAGAAACTGTTACTGCAGAAGCAATTAACAGAAACTACATGCTTGCATTTCAAATAGCTCAAAAGTTAGCCATTTAAAATAAAAGTAACTTCAAACTAAAGTACGGTGAATTATAACAATCAATTTAATATATATTTATCTCAGAAAAATGACAGAAACTCAAAACCATCGGCATGGTAGGACAATAAGGACTGCCCGATTGCCGGGGGAACCCCGTTTACTCAGATGGGCAGGTGAAGTTCTCGGTGACCTGTCCAAATGGGCAGGTCATTATTTTTCTGATCTGCAGTAGCAGATTTCAGTTTCAATTGGCTGACCTGAGCTTGGGCTCGTAGATTTGCCACTCAGGCAAGTAGAAAATGCAGTCACTTGCCTGAAAGGGCAAGTGGGGGAAAAGCCATTGTCCTACCCTGCATCGGACTAGGCAACATTAAGACTGGGACAAGTTCGGAGAGGCTGAAGAGACGAGGATTGCATCTGTTGGGATAACACACACGTCAATGGTCTTTCGAAGTCAGTGCAACTGCTCTCAAACTACACAGGAAACAAGGCTATGTTTGGGGATGACCATGAAGTCTGCTGCTAACCTTGTGCCAAAAGTACAGTCGTCTCACCTTGAGCTTACGTTGAATCACCTCGTCCCAGTTTATGTGCTTAAACCACTTGTGCCGCTTCACGTCTTCGGCACCATTCTGTAAGAATTAAATGAATGAAAGATATAAAGACTGAAGTAATAGTAATAATAATAATAATAAAATATTTATTTCAATATGAAAATTATACATGCATACAAGTTGATATTTATATCGGTAATGTTTCCCATAGAAAAGGTGAAAGCAGAAGTGCAATACTTATGATGCGCTTTCCCCAGTTAAAAATAACACATATACATTACTAATACTATGAAAAATAATTTAAAACAAAAGTAAAAAGTATATTAACATAACCTTTAATATTGTGAATGACATCATTGTTTATGTAGTAGACTACTATGTATTTTCACCCTGAATGCTCCATGAAGGTGTGGAAATGGCTAGAGATTCGTGAAGGTCAACATAATGTTACCATCATTCTTAAGGACAAAATCAGTTAAAGTTTCAAACCGAACATTACCTTTATTACCTTTAAAATTAACGTGAAAAGGGTGAATGTTCTTACCTTCATACTACCGAGTCGTTTCGTTCTATCTTGTACTAATAACTTCTTAATCATATCCCTGTGTAAAAGAAAAGAAGTATATATTATATATATGATGCAGTCATCTCTAAACATATGAACATTAGTAAGTTTTGAATGTGTATTGCACTAACCTTTATATTTGATCAATTATCATTGTCATTGTCAGAATTATTATTGGTGTTATGTTTCCTGACATATGCACACCATTATTCCCAGCTTACACCGAGAGCAATGAACTAGACCTGGTGGCCGAATCAGGAGGAGAGCAGGCTTCCAGTGCGGAAGCTTCGGAGTTTGAATCTTGATACTTGTTGCTACCTAGCCTGCCGCTCGACATTAATAGGATAGGGCAAGGACTGGTTAGCTGAGTACCGGGATATCGCCGAGTGGGATATCGGGTCACAGTGCCAGCAGCTAGCCTGGTTTCCCAGTGGGGCAGCATTATAAAGTTGCCATGAGCGCATACTGTCACAAATCAGTAGGCCTACCCATCCTGATTCCTAATGTAGGACGTAAAACCACAATCAACAGTAATAATACAAATAAAAATAATGATGCAGATAATGCGAAAACGAATAATACAAGTAATCTGAAATATGACAATAAAATATGGTACAATTAAAATAAGGTCCATAGTCAATGTCTCACAAGGATGGGTAGTCCCGGTGGCGGGAGGTTTAGATACTGATGCACTTATTAATCATGTGTTGCTGCATAGAAAGGAATACTAAGTCACCTTAATGGAGCCTATTACTGCTGAAGCTTACGGTGTCCGAATTTCAATGTGCACACCAACATTAATATTGCATGTTTTCACTTCAAATAATTCAAAAGTAAACCAGATTAGAACGATCACCCTAATACCCCAGTCACACGAGGCCTGCGTTCGCCTACGATTGATTCGCAACGTCAAAAATTCCTACTAACGTCCTCATTACGCACTGGTGCCACGAGGTTGCCAACCTCCCGACATTCATTTCGGAAATTTTGGACGCAAGGAGGTTGCAGCTGCTGCACTTGCAACCTCCTTGCAACCAGTTCGGTCGGCGGTGTTCAAAAATGTTTGCGGACCTAGCGGTGCCAGGTAACCGACCTCTTGGTTGGCGAGTTTGCACCAACCTGGCGGCACCAACTCATGCAATGCCGCGCTCGCTGTGTGGTCGGCTCCAGGGTGCCGACCCACGGCCGCCACCGACCACGGTTTTGAATCAATGTATCGAGTGGGACGATGGGTGGTTGGCAACCTTTTGGGCGTAAGGAGGTTGGCAGTGAACGCAGGCTCTCGTATGACTGGGGTATGAGATAGTCCTTATCTACAGCAAAAACGGCATAAACTCAAAACCTATCAGACTATGCAACTCTAAATCAACATTAGATAACTAACACATGAAAAGGATTTTTTTTAAATCTTAGGAAAGCAGAAGTATGAAAATAATGAGAAATAAAATCAAATGAAAACAGTTGTTGAAAGCATGCATACTGCCATACATGCAATATAACTTTATGCCAGAGTAGGTGAACTTACTTTGCTGTGGGGTCTAACCCTGTGTGTTTGGGCCACTCGAGTTTGCCAGAGAGAATCTTCTTGTAAATCCCAAAAGGCCGCTCACCATAAAACGGTGGGTATCTGGAATATTAACCAAGTTAACCGGGATTACAACAATAGTAACTTAATTCGTAATACTCTGCTACACATACAAACTGAAATTACCAGACGGGATGGCCGATTGAGTTATGCGTTCATCTCCCGTATTGGTAGGTTGTGAGATTCGAACACCCATATGTTCGAACCCTGGCCGAGTGAAACTAATGACTTAAAAACAGATACCTGGGCCGCGTTCAGGGTCCGTCTTGGAGGCGCCTCGGCAACGCTTTTTGGCCTATTTGCGTTCAGAGTGCGTCTCGGCGACGCCTCCCTTTTCAGACTGGAGACAAAACGCGCCTCAAAAATGGCTGCCGAATTCAGTAGTTTCAGCCAATCACAGCGCAGCTGTTCCATTGCAAATGGCAACAGCTAAATGTGTTCAGACTAGCGTGACGTCAAGGCCATCTCCGAGGCGCCTCCGAGACAGACCCTGAACGCGGCACTGTTGTTACCCACTAACCTAGCCTGGATCCTGGTATTTGGCATTACTAGGATAGGGCAAGAGCAGTTGAGCAAGGAAAATCAAGTGTCCGCGATTAAAATTTTCCCTGCTTAATCAACTAATGCACCCTCCCGCATCAAAAAAGTAATTTAGCTATTTAAAAAAAGAGGCCATTTTTCTAACAACATTGTTGTTATTGCTGATTGTGAAACTGGGTGATAATACCAGAATACTCATGCACCTTTGTGTCTGGCCTTTGGAACGGCCACAGTGGCACCCTCTGTGAATAAATGGCCTGGCCTTTGTTTCAACAGAGGTCGCCACTCGATGCACTCAGACGGCACCTAGCGGATATGATGAGTACTGGAACCTGAACACAGGGGACCAGGGCCGCGTTCAGGGTCAGTCTCGGAGGCGCCTCGGAGATGGCCGTGATGTCACGCTAGTCTGAACTGCAAAAGCAGTTTGTTGTCTCAAAGATGGCTGCCCCCATAGGCGATGGCCATTTGCAATGGAAAAGCTGCGCTGTGATTGGCTGAAACCACTGAATGCGGCGGCCATTTTCGAGGCGCTTTTCATCTCCAGTCTGAAAAGGGAGGCGTCTCTGAGACGCACACTGAACGGATTTAAGCCAAAAAGCATCGCCGAGACGTCGCCTCCGAGACGGACCCTGAACGCGGCCCTGGGCCGCGTTCCAGGTGCGTCTCGGAGGCGCCGCGGAGACGTCTCCGCGACGGTTTTTGGCCTATTTTCGTTAAGGGTGTGTCTCGGAGACACCTCCCATTTCAGACAGGAGACAAAAAGCGTCTCGAAAATGGCCTCCATATTCAGTGGTTTCAGGCAATCACAGCGCAGCTTTTCCATTTCAAATGGCCACCGCCTATAGGGGCGGCCTTTTCAAGGCGACAAACTGCTTTTGCCGTTCAGACTAGCATGACGTCAGGGATTTCGCTGAGACGTCTCGGAGGCGCACCCTCTCTGTGTTCTCTGTGGCGGAGTGGTTATAGTGTCTGACTTTTTTCTAGGTCGGACTCCTAATCTGAAGGTCGGTGGTTCGATTCCCCGTGCCCCCATCTCTGCCAATTTGGATTTCCACCGCTGTGTATAACTTACAGCGATATCAAAGGCCAGTTGCTCTAACACCATGTCTATGTGGTGTGGGAGGTTAAAAATCCCTTGGGTCGGTAAAAGTGTAGGCTCGGGCTTTCTATCGACAAACTGTTTAATGGTGAAAACAAGCCTATTCAGGCTTATCCATGATAGGCAGTATAAATCTTCAACAACAACCCTGACCACGGCCCAGGCTTGGATTAAATCAAAGTGTAGACCAGAAGTACCCATTTTCAAAAGGGGTCCAAACATTAAAATAATTTCACTTGAAGCTCCAATGAATCTGAAGCAATATGCTTTATGAATTTTTAAAATATTCCAAAATTTAAGTGAGATAGGTGCATTTGAAAGTTCAGATCTTTTGGATTAGACTAATGCAGCAGCCGTTCCATGCTGGCCACATCAGCGGGGCCTGAGCATTAATGGTTTGACGGGATCCACTGCAAATACACAGGTTTCCGGTTTTAATGCTATGAAAGCAGCAGCCGTTCTGGTCGTGCCTATGCATTATTGTTTGGACGGGATCCATCGCAAATGTGCCAGGATCTGGGCGATCCCGAGCCGTCCGCTGGCGCATACACTGCGGAATGGCTGCTGCCGTCATAAGAGTAAAAAATGGCCGCCGTATTCAGTGGTTTCACCCAATCACAGCTCAGTTTTTCCATTGCAAATTGTAGCCGCCTATGGGGGCAGCCATTTTCGAGGCGACAGACTGCTTATGCAGTTCAGACTAGCGTGACGTCAGGGGCATCGTGGAGACGTCTCGGAGACGGACCCTGAACACGGCCCAGCTAATAGCATAATGGATTGCCTGAAACCACCACACAGGATATAACCATAACTAAAGGAAGGGAACATAGAAACAGTTCAATTTATACATTAGGGCCACTACTGGCACCAGTCAACACACTATGGTATGATAGTATGTACAGTCATTGATTCAAATGGAAAAGTTGAGGATCTGCGAACACTGCCAAGAGGCTTCTTACAAAGTACAAGGATGATAGAACAGCAGAATGTCTAGCACTCCTCTATTGGCGTAATAGACTAATAGTAATTGTCCTACACAACCTGAGGGTCTGGGCCAGTTCATCCCAGAAGGTGACTTTTCCTTTAGATAAAATATTCACCCATACCAGTACGGGGTGAATCTTTTATCTACTTCTCCCTATGTTAGACTACTCTGCTGTTCTAGCCTTGTCATTCCAGCGCATTATTAGTTGTGAAAGCAAAGCAGAAGTACGATGGCAATGCACACACATGCCAACAACAGAATCCTAGCGGTAATGTACATATCATTATATGAGAAGCTGGGATCTTCATATCCGTGACCGAGATGCAGGGCATTGACAATAGGCCTACGTTTGAATTTGTGTGAGCATCTATTACCGAAAGTGCTGAGTTATCTCAAGTATATTATCTAAAGAGCCACCCTTGATTTGTTTGTTTGTTGTTGTTTTACGTCCTAGCAACATCTAAGGTCATATCAGGACGGGTACCGACTTGTGACAGTGTGCACTCATGGTGACTTTATAGTGCTGTCCCACTGGGAAACCAGGCCGCCAGCACCATGACCTGGTATCCCACTCAGTCACATTATCCTGACACTGAGCACACCAGTCCTTGCCCTGTCCTAATAATGCCGAGCGCCTGGCTAGGAAGCGACAAGTATCAATTTTTAAGTCATTGGTTTGACTCGACTGGGGTTCGAACCCACGACCCCACGATCTACCAGCACGGGAGATGGACGCTCTAACTCATTCGGCCATCCCGTCTGGTCCAGCCACCCTTGAAGATGCGCTTACATGTAGATAAAAGATTCACGCCGTGGTAGCCACAGGAGGGGTGAAGATAGATAAAAGATTCACCCTGTACTGTAGTACACGGGTGAACGACAACGTAGTCTAAATACTGGCGAAAATATCTTTAGTATGGGACAGGAAGTAGAATGCCTGCCTCCAATATCAAATGGCTACTTATACTGGCACAGAGTTGGTGAAATAGGAGAGAATGGAAAAAGACAATATGGCGGCGATAGAACGCCATCGATTTCACTTTTAAATTCTATTAAACTAGATGTTTTATTATATTTTTCAACTCAAAGGTAGCGGGGAAATATGAAGACATATATAAAGAATAAGTGCTGCTCCTTAGATTGTGAATTTAGGCTCTCATTTCATTTCCCCACATTTTCAACAGCTTTTATATAGGGTTGGTATTCACCCGTGTACTGAAAGTATGGGGTGAATCCTTTATCTAGGGTGAAGACCAACTGTATATATATCAAAGCTGGCGAAAAATATCTGCATGCTGGGTAAGTGAAAGCAGCAGATACATTCTTAATTTAAAAAGCAAAATATATTCTTCACATACATCTCCATATTTACCTGCTACTTCTGAATTGAAAAATAAAATAAAACATACTTCAATGCACTTTTAAAGTCAAATCGACAGCGTTCTGGGGTCGCCATCTTACTTGTTTACATCCGCTGTCATTTCACCAACTCTGTGACGGTATAAGTAGCCATTGGATACTGGAACCAAGAATTCCACTTCCTGTTCTATACGAAAGCAATTTTCGCCTTGATCTAGACTACGTTGTCATTCATCCCTACTCTGGGTAGGGGTGAATCTTTTATCTAGTTTACATGGTGCTGATGAACAGTCGTACGTATCTGGTACTGAGCAGACTGTCATCAGTATTAGTTTAAATACGGATGCATTATGACCAAATTACGTGCATAGCTCAAGTCACACTGAGGTGGTGTATTGTGGAGAAACTTGTCTTTCTTTGGTTCCGCTGATCGCATTCACCTGCGGGTTTACGGGACACCATGGGAAGAAGGCACAAGAGCGTATCCTCTCAAAAATACACATCTTATATTACTAGTTACAATACCTACCCTACTAGCATTTCATATATCAGGATGCCGAGCGCCCACCAGTCAACCGCCTTATTGTGTCCTTTACTTTGGATGATTTCTGGGGCGAGGTACTCCGGTGTCCCACACAGCGTAAACGTTCTGGTAACAAGAGCGAGTGTTATGTAACTGACAGTAATGACAGAATGGATACCATATTTTGTGAATGGTTGCAACTCACCATATATCATATTTAATTATTACTTCAAAAATGTTATTCATTCCAGTATTACTACACAGTTTGCGGCCATTTCTTTAAAAACAGATACAGGGGCACGGACAGGTAAGCTGTTCTTTAAAAATCCTTTTAATTTAACAACATGGGGTAAGTTATTAACAATAAAACTTTATGGTGTGCGATGTAAGTAGCTGTCAAATAGTACATAATAAGAAAATGCAACCATAGATATGCCATCAGATAGATGACTGTAATTCATATTTACATCATTACATTAGGTCATTAAACAACACTGTACTATGTTAATTGATGATGCACCTAAAAGTGTGTCTAAAAACTAACCTGTCCAACAGAGTCTTCGCAAATCCAAAGTCGGTAAGCTTTAAGTGACCCTCTTTGTCAATTAATAGGTTTTCTGGTTTCAGATCTCTGTAGACAATGTTCTGAGCATGTAAATAATCCAAGGCTGACACAATCTCAGCAGCAAAGAAGTTCCCTGTGGTGTTGTTGAAACGGCCTGCGTTCCGGAGATAGGAGAAGAGTTCACCACCCGGCACGTACTCCAGCAACATGTAGAGGTAGGTCCGATCATGTTCTGACCACAGCCTGAAGGAACCAAAGTGTCGAATTAACTCTCTACGTTTGCACCATCATCTAAAAGTAAAGCTTGTCTTATTTAACGACGCCTCTAGAGCACATTGATTTTATCATCAACTGTTGGACTTCAAACATATGGTCATTCTCACTGCCGCCACATAGGCTACTCTTTCTGACAAGCAGCAAGGGGTCTTTTAAATGCACTTTCCCACAGACAGGACAGTACATACCACAGCCTTTGATGAACCAGTTGTGGACCACTGGTTGGAATGGAAAATAGCACAAACTGCAAATGGGTCCACTGAGCACGATCGATAGTATGAACGACATCTTCACAGGTGGACACTCTAGCGCCTGAGCTACGTCCCGCTCGCACCATCATCTAATACACAACATTACATTACATTGCACAACACTAGCTTTAACCCGTACTGTGCACAGTTTATTATAACTGAAAACTTTATTTATGGGTCAAGCCAAAAGACATTATTCAATGCCTAAATTACATTTACTAAAAAAAAGAAATTACTCCATTCTTTAAATTTATGGGTTCTTCTTCAATGTTGGTCCTAATTGGGGGTACCTCATGCCATAGCCGCTTTCTTCTAAATCAATTCCCATTTTCACACCAGATGGAAAAAATCCTTTTGTTATACCCACAAGAAGCAATGCATTGGAAAAAATGTTTTGTTTATTTATTGGTCAAATAGATTCCTGGGTCATGCAAATATGGCAGCCAAAAATGGGAATGGCGATACCCTGCTGCCTGTGTTGGAAGCTACGTCATAGCAGACAAAAATATTCAAACATATATTTGTTTGCAAAGTTGCAATATGCAGGAGCGTCAGAAAGGTAATATTAGAACTGCTAAGTACATGTGTGTAAAACGTCTATACTCGAAAGTGAGCATAACGCATGTTTCATGATGCATCACATCATGAAACATGCATTCACTTTCAATGTTCACAAGATCAAACAATGCAAGCTGTGGAGAACACTGCTGGTATAAATAGCATAGCACCATTGACACAGAGAAATGCGTTAAAAGCATAGTGAAAACTTTGTGTCATGGATAAAACATGCATGTCAAAGAGTTAGGCATGTTTCAGTTAAAATTTGACTGTCCTAGTGGGTCTGGAGGTGATAACAACCAGACACAGCTGGCATACAAGTGTCAGGGCATCCGACTGGTGGCTCCGGTGACCAAATCTGGAACTAAGACCCTATAATACTAAGACGGCTCACTCCTTATATCTCCCATGGTAATGTAAATTTCGCAGTGCCACCTTGTGGTGGGTTTGATCACCCCGGCTGCTGGTTGGTGTTTCACATGTAAACACATACAATTATATTATACATGAGATAGGTAAGTATGAATACACACCAATATGAAATTGCTATGAACAAATACACATCAGCATCAGCATTGCCATCATCACACATCGTTCACATTCATATATACATTTATACATATAATATAGCAACTGTTTAACCAAGAGAACAGCCAGCGCACCAAGTGGTGGGTTTGATCATTTTGATTACACAGTACAGGCTGAGTGAGCCGTCTTAGTATTATAGGGTCTTTGTCTGGAACTACATAGCTAGCTGATGGCATGCAGTAGAGCCTAGGTAAAAGGTATATAATAATAGAGCGAACTGAAGAGAGGTAGTGTCCTTGTTTATATTTCCATAATAGATTATAGAACACATCCTTATCTTAGTTCAGGCTCTAGTCGTTAGGCTTACGTGGGCACAGGGAGGGAAAGCTCTATCCGCTAAAAGTCAATTAGCCATCCGACACAGCACACACAGGACTTCCTACCTCCAAGGTGTGTTCTGTACTAAAAAACAGACACACACCTCTGCACTTACTAGGTTATTGCACAGCTTTCACTGTATTGTCTTCCATTGCCAGCCGGGAATTTGAATCAGAAGTCGGATGATTATAGTACACGTTATGACTTGGTAGGTCTGTAGGAACTATACTTAACTACCCATATAGCAAGTACACAGCTGAGAATAAATGTGTTAATGTGAAGTAATTTGGTAGGATTTATGAAGTATTTTACGATGTAAACAAATCTCACCGAGTCACCGCATGACGGAGTGCCATTAAAATTAGGAATTGTTTGTTGTTTTACGTCCTAGCAACATCTAAGGTCATATCAGGATGTGTACCGACTTGTGACAGTGTGCACTCATGGCAACTTTATAGTGCTAACACACTGGGAGACCAGGCTGCTGGCACCTAGATAAAAGATTCACCCCATACTTCCAGTACAGGGTGAACCATAAGGCAGTCTAAATACGGACGAAAACTGCTTTAGGGAGTGGAACCCCTTGCTCCAATATCAAATGGCTACACATATCGGCGCAGAGTTGGTGAAATGAGCGAGAATGTATCAAAACAAGATGGCGGTGATAAAAATGCCATCGGTTTTCTTTTTAAAGTTCCTTAAACTACAGGTTTGATTATACTTTTCAAATCAGAAGTAGCGGGTAAATATGAAGATTTATGTGAAGAATATATTTTGCTTCTTAAATTAAGAATTTACCAGCTCAGTTCATTTCCCCAGCATGTCGACATTTTTCACCAGTTTTTCGAATGGGTTGGTTGTCACCCCTGTACTGTAAGTATATGGTGAATCTTTGATCTAGCTGGCACCATGACCCGATATCCCACACAATAACATTAGCCTGATAATGTGCTAACAAGTCCTTGCCCTATCCTATTAATGCCGAGCACCAGGCTAGGAAGCGAGTGACAAGTATAGACTTTAGTCTTTAGCTTGCTCAGCTGGGATTAAAACTCACGACCTTCTGCACCAGAAGCCTGCGCTCGACCAATTCAGCCACCGCACCTGGTCACTTTGTTAATTAATCATGCTGAAGTGTCTGAGTAATGACACTGGCTTGCACTGCTTGAAATTCACTGTTCTGCACTGGGTTTGTGAAGTGAATCTGAATACGACTGAGACAAGAAAACAATGCTTCGATGGTGAAAACAAAGCATTCGCAGCTAATTATAAAGCCCTGGCAATATATGACCACAGACACTTAACGTTAGCAGCGAATCCCCATAACAATTTTTGTTTGTTTAATTTTCTTTTTAATTACAGTTGAATATCTCTTTTCAGCCCCGAGGCGCAAGTCTTCCGGCCTTAATAATGATGGTGCATATGAAGTATTTATGGATGAGATGATGAGATAGTACATCAAGAAAAAAAGAGTTTTCCTTTGTATAAATATATTCTTTAAATGTAAGTATGTCTATTGATATAAATAAACTATATCAATTTTTTATATCAAAACACAATTACATGTCTGTTATATTTTTTATATACATCCAGGTATATTAGGTGTTATAACATAATTAAACTCAGACAGGTATATTAGGTTTTGATTTAAATTTGTTAGAATATATTTAAACTCAGACACAAATACTTATTTATTTACTGGGCTAAATTTATTTCCTTTCTCTTTTTAGAAGAATTAAACTCTGACAGGATAATCTAGTTTAAAATACTAATTTATGTACATAATAATAGCACAGCCACAGAGAGAGAGAGAGGAAGAGAGGGGAAGAGAGAGGGAGAAAGAGAGGGGGGAAGTAATTGTGTCATTAATATTAATTTGTTTTTATTGTCATGGGCTAAATTCTTATCCTTTGTAGTTTAATTTATAACACAGCTCTATGACATTAGTTAACTCGGACACCAAAAGTCTAGTTTAACAAATATCTTTATTACATAGCAAGAACATCTTTATACACAGCAACAGAAGAAAATAATAAGCACATATTTATACATATTTATACATATTTATACATATTTACACATGACAGTCACATTCACCCCTTATCGTTGGGCCGTGATGGTGACATCGGAGCTAAGGAAGGAAACGGGTCTAGATTAGACACACTTAACACACCGGTTGTTTGTTTGTTGTTTTACATGCTAGCAACATCTAAGGTCATATCAGGACGGGTACCGACTTGTGACAGTGCGCACTCATGGCGACTGTATAGTGCTGCCCCACTGGAAGACCAGGTTGCCAGCACCATGACCTGATATCCCACTCAGTCACATTATCACGACACTGAGCCAACCGGTCCTTGCCATATCCTAATAATGCCAAGCGCCAGGCTAGGAAGCGACAAGAATCAATTTTTAAGTTTGTTTGTTTGTTGTTGTTTTATGTCCTAGCAACATCTAAGGTCATATCAGGACGGGTACCGACTTGTGACAGTGCGCACTCATGGCAACTTTATAGTGCTGTCCCACTGGGAAACCAGGCCACCGGCACCATGACCTGGTATCCCACTCAGTCACATTATACTGACACTGAGCACACCAGTCCTTGCCCTTTCCTAATAATGCCGAGCGCCAGGCTAGGAAGCGACAAGTATCAATTTTAAAGTCATTGGCTTGACTCGACCGGGACTCGAACCCACGACCCACCAGCACGGGAGAAGGACGCTCTAACTCATTCGGCCATCCCGTCTGGTCCCTAACACACCGGAGATCCCCGACAAGTTCAACAGTCCATCCGATGTCGTAGAGGTTCCAGTTGCCGCTGATGTGGGAGTTGAACTGCCACTAGCAGCTGGAGTTGAGGCCCAGGGCACACTCACAGTACCGACAGCAGGTTGACGGTGAGAAGGTGCAGGAGGAGGCATGGTGTGCACAGCAATACCATGTGGCCGAAGTTGAGGCTGACCATGAGGCTGAGGTGCAGTCGTTACAGAGGGACATGGCACCAGCTGAGGTAGAGGCGGCACTGGGTGATGGCGCATCAGGAGAGGTTGGACAGGCAGACGTTGAGGCTGCGGCTGCACAGGTGGTTGCTGCACCACAGACTGCAGCGGCTGGAGCATATACTGCTGGACATAGTCCTGGGTTTGTGACGCCTATTGGGATGCCGGTGTTGGCTGGTGGGTCCACTGCTGGGGCTGGGGTTGATACAGCTAACTTTGGGAAGACACCGCAGGAACCACACAAACCGCAGGAGCCACTGGAGCCACAGGTGCCTCAGGTTCACAATCGTCCTCCAATCCTTGTGACAGAATGCGGTTGATCGCTGCCCGCGCATTCCTGAATCGTGGCCAGGGCATCGTCATCAGAGTCCCGCATGTAGTTGGAGAACTTTGCGCGCTCGGTAAGGGCCGGTGCTGGAGGCGGCTGCAGGCCCTTCAGCAGCTCTCCAGGCTAGTCGAACCGCTTCTGGATGGCTGCCAGCAGGTTAACGTCATCTGGGGCAGTCCTCTTCCCCTTTCCCTGGTCTTGGACCCCAGCGGGAGGTGTTGCCGGAACCTCTTCTAGCCCAAACTGCAGATCAGTGCAGGCATTCTCGGTAGCGTCGAGATCCCCCTGCGCAGCATCTATGGCAGCCATCACCTGCCAGAAAAAATCATAAAATAACATAAGTAAAATGAATGCAAATTGATGTTTCAACAAATAAGGTCAACAACAACAAATATCAACAATAAAGAACAACAACAAATATATCAAGTAAAATGAATAAATTGATTTCTCCAGATTAATAATGTAAATAAAATATATCGCTTTGTCAACTTGTCCAGAATAATATCGGTTTTACCAGAATGCTAATGCCCAGAATGATAAAAGATATTGTACTTACAGTTCTGCAGGTCTCAGGCCGGTGTCTGATGACTGACCGCAAGAAACCAAACTTCTGCATGATCCATAGCTCCCTCTCAGTCCATTCGGGGGCTCTGTCTCCACCTTTCTTTTTGTGCAGCCTCATGTTTGTGTCCCTCAGCGACCTGAACCACCCCGGCAGATGCACAGAAGACCTCCCTATCCGGTTTGCCTGGTCCTCCCACATCTTCCCCTTCTTGTCAGACCTCCTGTAGTCTGCCATTTTGACGTTCCATATGACTGGGTTCTCCTTGAGGAAATCCAACATCATATCCTCCTCGGATATTGACAGAGAACAGTCATTCTTTCTCGCCCTCTTCTTCTTGCCGGAGGTGCTAGTAGAGGCTGAGGCGGAGGCGACGGATGAAGCATGTGAGCTCCCACAGGAAGCAGGAGATGTGGAGAGCTGGAGCGGGGCCACGTCTGGCTCTGCCTCTGCGGCTCCAACTCAAACCCCATCTCTTCAGGCTGGTTAGATGGAGAGTGGTGTGATCGAGAGTGGTGTGATGGAAAGTGGTGTGGTGAGGGTTGTTGTTGTTGTTTGTTGTTTTATGTCCTAGCAACATCTAAGGTCATATCAGGACGCGATCTGGTGAGGAGGCAGCTGATGACACCGGAGCTGGTGATGGTGATGCTGGCAGAATCTGCTTCTTCCTGCCTCTCCCACACCCTAGGCCTGTAGTGATAGCTGCCTTGCAGGCAGCTGAAGCTGTGATGTTCTTCTTGGCAGGCGTGGTGACTTTGTGAGGAGAGAGCCAAAACTCTTGGGTATTTTTACCCATCGGCGACCGATCACGTGACCAGGGCATGGCCTAAATGTGCTCCCATACATCACGAATACGCTTTGCATACATTGCGCATACGTTTTGCATACATTAGGCACATGCTATGCACACGTCGACACGCTAGGCGTATGTTGACCATAGATCGCTGTTCGTTACTCATACGATAAAAATGTAGACTCCAACCGTCATTACACGTTATAGTACGCTGTGTATACATTGCTATGCACCACGTATATGCCAGCTATACGCTCTGTATACGTTTCATATGTTGCGCAGCCCTCCCGCAGCGCGAAAAGATTGCGAATGCTGACCTATTTAAATTAGATTTCTATTTCAAAACATTACGCATGCACTAACGCCATACGTCATAGTGTGACAGAGCCTTTAGTAGGGCTAGCTCACTCACCCCCCTCCCTTGTCAGTGAGGTGAACGGGCTGAAAGTGATACAGGAGTATGGAGTCTGGCAAGAGGGCGGGCAAGGGGGTAGGGGTGTGGTGTTGTTACTAAACAGCTGGCCAATAGTCCATGACCCCCAAGCAGACAACTAGCTCCAATAATACCCAAATACCCTCTGTGAGGTTCCGAACAAACCATTACTTTGTTTTATTCAATGGGTTCTTCTTCAATGCTGGTCTTAATTGGTTGGTCCCTCATATTTTCTTTCTAAATCAATTTCCCTTTTCATACCAAATGGAGAAAATTTCCTTTTGTTACATTCCTAAGAAGCAATACATTTTATGCAGTGGAAAAAAAATGCTTTGTTTGTTTATTATTGGTAAAATAGAGTCATGCGTCACACAAATATGGCATGACTCTCAGTTATCTAAGGTGCTTCTGATTTGGGCATCGATGTGCTTCTGATTTGGGCATCGATTTAAATAATAATTATTTTATTGTAAAATCATTGTCCAGTCCATCTGGTTGCTTCCAGCAATACAAATGTAGGAGTGAGTATTTGGTGAAGCATGCGGATGTATGTGGGTGTGGGTGTGGGTGTGGGTGTGTGTGTGGGGGGTGGGGGGAGGCCGGGTCGGACAAATAAACCACGCCTTTGTAGGAAAGTAAAGCCTGACACAGTATAACCCCGTTAAACCAAGCTCGGTTAAACCAAACGATCGGTTAATCCACAATTTTTTCAGTGGCCCGGCAAAAAAGTCAGTTAAACCAAAGTCGGTTAATCCAAATTATCAGTTAATCCAAACAAAATTGTCGGACCCCAGGCCACTTCTGGTATGGTTAAACCAAACTTTCATGTGGTCATAAGGTCACCTGAGACCCCACCGACTTTTTTATATATGATAAATGGTAGTATTTTGCCGGGCCGCCGATCGTTTGGTTTAATGGGGGTATACTGTATATACATAAAAAACAATAATCAAAGTGTCCACATGCATTGTATATTATTACATGTGCAATACATGCTTACTCAAAGTCAAAGCCAAAGCTCTGTTAAACCATCATCATCATCATGCTGTCGGTCGCGATGCGACAAAGACTGCTTTCATTACTTGACTGTCGCTCTCCGCTTAGCTCTCTGCTGTGAGAGTTGCGTTAAACCAATGATCGGTTAATCAAAACAAATTTCTACGGTCCCTTCCAGCTTGGTAAAACGGGGTTATAGTTTATACCGTACTGGAAAGGTGCATTCAGAATCATCTCCCCACCACATAACCTAAGTAAAGCCCCAGCCACACTACGGCTTGCGACCACTTTGGATCAAAGAACCCACCTCCTTGCAACCAAAGCAATGGTCGCTGACCTCTGGGCGACCATTTTGGTCCACTTATCTTTCTGCATGTGGCTGTCAATGTGGTTTACCAAACGTCTCTGTTCTAGGGAATACACGTGACTGTCAACGTGGTTGCATTAAACTTATCTGTTCTTGGCCACATCAAAGATAGGGAATGGTTTTCTGCCGCCTGCAACTTGTTAGAAATTAAAATATTTAACGGAAATATTAAACTTCTAAAATTACAACTGTACTTACATGTTAACGATGAACGGATGTCTGACTTGAGTGAGTATTGCTTTTTCACTACGAACATGGTCCACTTGTTTCAACCGGATAACTTCTGATATGGTCATGATTTTCAAGGCGAAGTACTTTTTTGTTTGTCGGTGATGTGCCAGTACGACACGTCCAAAGGTGCCTGTGCCTAGTAGAAGAGACAGAAAGGAAGCTGTATAGTCCGATGAAAACATCAAATTTTCAAAACCAAAACAATTATTCAAATTTTATTCTAAATATCTACCTTAGATATTAGTGCAGTTGTCGCCACCTAGAAGGGAATACTTGAGCAATTGAATAAAAATATGTTACTGGATAAGCCTATGGTGTCATAGTTTTGGCATGCTTGCCAAAAATAATTTTGCATCGTTGCACTTGAAATACCTCCAAAGTTAGCCATTTAAAATAAAAGTTACTTCAAACTAAAGTAAGGTAAATTATAAAGATCGACCTCATATTTATCTCAGAAAATGACAAAAACTCAAACCATCGGACTATGCAACTCTAAATGGTCATAAACGGGTTATCAACTTTCCTGAATTATATGCAGACACTTTTTTAATATATATATATAATAAATACCACCTTTCATTGCCAGATATTTGTCTAATAGTAACTAATACACCGAAACTCAGTGTACTTTGTCTAAATAAAACCGTAATAGAGCCACAATGGCAAGTGTAGGGCCCTATATTTAACTTCATATTCGTAATTATATAAATGAAGTCATTTATTTAAAAAAAATAGAAATACGTTAATAACATAACCATAACATCTTCCAAATACTGGTAGTTATGCGTCCAGGAAGCTCTTATAGAATGGTTTGAGTTTTCATGACTTGAATTTAATTATTTGCCAATGATATAGACACGTTGGGTATTGTTGTGTACATTATAGATTTCCCACACATGCACATCAGCTGGGTGGGAGAAGTACCTGGTAAGCATAGTCGATCGTAACACAGACAGGATGGCCGAATGAGTTAGAGCGTTTGTCTCCCATGTTGGTAGATTGTGGGTTCAAACCCTGATCGAGTCAAACCAATGGCTTAAAAATTGATATGTGTTGCTTCCTAGCCAGGCGCTTCGCATTCTTAGAATAGGGCAAGGGCAAGGAGCAGTGGAATGAGGAAGACCAATTGTCCGCGATTGAAATTTCCCCTGCTTAATCAACTAATGTAACAAAAAAAACTATACATAGTATATTAGTACTAATAGTAGGTAGGTTATATGATACTTATTTATTCACAGTTTTTGAAGCATTGGACATGTACACCACTACACGAGGTAGAAAGAATAACAGCAATATGCATTTGCTGCTTTTGCAAGTTTGACTAGGCTGTCAAATCAGTGTAATCACCATGCCGCGATATCCCACTCAGTAAAATTATCCTGACACTGAGCTAACCAGTCCTTGCCCTAAGCCTGTCATATTAATGTTGAGCGCCAAGCTAGGGAGGGACAACAATCAATTTTGTACGTCATTGGTTTGACCCGACCAAGAACCGATCTCCCGCACGGGAGGCCTGCGCTCTACCGATTCGGCCACCGCGTCCGGTGGTAATGCCAGGTGCCAGTACTGTAAAAGAACTTACTCCATCAGGTGCTCTAGCAACAAGTGAATTTAGCAATAGCTACTGACACACTGTCCAAAGTTCTGCAGGTGCTATTCTTGGAGTAAGTTAATGGCCCGGTTCCTATACACCCAGCATAGTATGAGCCTGCCTCAAAAGGTGATAATTTTTTTTTTTTTTTTTTTTTGTCCTTTGTAACGATTGACACAAGGACATTTGCTTCAAATCACTATGTATTCTATTGGGATTATGAAACACCATGTACAAAACAAACCAGTTTATCCTGAGCAAATGCATAAGCAAATAGCATGTGGATCAATACAATGGACAAAGTTTTGTCCCATATTGCTTTGCACCTTTTTACACACCTTTTTACAAATTTTAGGCAGCCTCATTATATATATGCTCTCGACCTACGGTCTGTGGTATAGTATACTCGCGCTCACCTCACACATGAATACATTATACCTACCCGACCCCACATAACCCCTCCCAAGATATAGGGCAGGCCTGGGTGGTTGATTCCCAAAATAGAATTGCACTGTCAGCCAGTGGCGACTGGCGGGCATTGGGAACGAGTATACCAACGTGTAGAGAGTGAGAGAGAAGAGGACGGATTTTCATATGTCCCCTTTGACAGGTTGCTTGGTTGTTGTAGTTTTACGTCCTGACAACATCTAAGGTCATATCATGATGGGTACCGACTTGTGACAGTGCGCACTCATAGCAACTTTATAGTGCTGCCCCACTGGGAGACCAGATCACCAGCACCATGACCTGATATCCCATTCAGTCACATTATCCTGACACTGAGCCAACCAGTCCTTGCCCTATCTTAATAATGAGGAGCGCCTGGCTAGGAAGTGATAAGTATCAATTTTGCAAGTCATTGGTTTGACTCGACAAGGGCCTGGTCTCACTATAAAGTTTCCATGAGTGTGCACTGTCACAAGGCAGTACCCGTCCTGATATTACCTTAGATGTTGCTAACAACAACAAACAAACAAACAAATAAACTTCCTCTGCTACCACCTTAGGGGTTGGGGGCGGGGGAAATGAGAGGCCCCAAGTCTCCTTGTCATTTTGGCTAATTTTCCAACTTCGAAGCAGAATATCATGAAGACAAATCAACACAGTAGATCACGATGAAGACAATTGTTTAAATATTGCTTGCTCTCCACATACATCTCTTAGGACTATGGGTATAACATCAGACATTTACCATTAAGTCTTGGGTTTTGTTGTGTCTACATAGTAATTATTATCCATGTTGCCGGTAACATGCATAATTCAATGCCTTGACCACAGGCCCCATAGTGATGCCTACCTTAGATAGCAAATGCAGTACAGCATTCGGTAACCCTGACTATAGTTGACTTCTGGGCACTCTGCTCGATTGAAATCATTCCTCACTGTTTCACCAAGCTATGGTGACCCTTGGTTGGGTTAAGACAGTGATGTTTGAAGTACCATCCCACAATCCCATCTATCCACCTTTTCTCTGATAGGGCTGAGAGTTAGATGGTCCATATCCTGTTATGCCTGAGAGTATACATCAAATTGCTTGATGTGTGCCTGGTGTGCTTCGAGAGTATGACCGTGATCTTCCCTCTATCTGCTGTCTCCTATCGTCAATTTCAAAAATATATATAAATGCTAAAAAGTAATTTAATATATTATTACTTAGTTTATATAGTTATTCGGCTGTCCTGCAAATAAGTAATATGAATAGTCAGGCTTAAATCAATAGTATGGATTGTACTATCCTAAAACATTACAGGAAAATAGATAAAGCTAATAGGTTATGTGTACTGATTACCTAGATGTTGTCTAATTGTTAGCTAGTGATAGACATATCAATGGCTA
Organism: Branchipolynoe longqiensis; assembly: GCA_030323885.1. Classification (NCBI taxonomy): domain Eukaryota; kingdom Metazoa; phylum Annelida; class Polychaeta; order Phyllodocida; family Polynoidae; genus Branchipolynoe; species Branchipolynoe longqiensis. The sequence continues at coordinate 51,733,904 of CM059197.1, forward strand.
CTGTACAAATTTATTAAGCCTGATTAATAAATGTATTGGCCTAAAAAGAATTCCCTGTCTGGTTTTGAATTATGTAATTTGGCGTATTTGTTCTTTCTAATACTTAAGCCGGCCAAGAGGTTAGTGTTCTGGATTTGGAAGTTTCTCGAGTCTTGAAAATGTGTATAATATATATATGCTGTATCTCGTGGCAGTAGGTACTGGTACCTCAATGACAAAACACGCGGTAATTGTGCTTTCAGTTTCAGTGCAATTTTTCACCAATATTTACATGCTCACAACTATTTCTCAATGTATTTGATTTTGATGAAATTACAGAAGGTAAGAGATTATTATATGCTCTATGTTATTGTGATGTTGAATATATTGAATATATATATATTAAGCTTGAATTGAAGTGAAATCCATTTAAGTTATGGCAGTATATGTCGTACCTTCTTAATCCGGCATTCCATACTTTGGCAACACCCATGGTCTGGCACGGACACTACACTACAGGTTTTATTTTTGGTTTGAGGATTTATATTACGTGAACTATTACCTGAAAGCATTAGTATAAAACTATGGCTCCCATAGGAGAGACAGTATTTTAGAAGTAACAACAGGGTTACTAAACAACATTAAATCATAGAATACAAATGTTGCTTGGAAGTTGGAAGCAATTATAATGTTTCCGGTTTGGAGTTTTGCATCCTGACAACATCTATGATCATCTCAGGACAGGTGCCGACTTGTGACAGTGCGCATGCATGCAACTTTATAGTGCTGCCACACTGGGAGACCAGGCTGCCAACACCATGACCTTATATCCCACTCAGTCACATTATCCTGACACCAAGCTAACCAGTCCTTGCCCTGTCCTAATAATGCTGAGCGCCTGGCTAGGAAGAGACAAGTATCAATTTTGTAAGTCATTGGTTTGACTCAACCAGGAATTTTAACTCCCGGCTTTCCGCACGGGAGACCTGCGCTCTACCGATTCGGCCACCGCGTCGGGTAATAATGTTTCTACTTCTAGAGCCTGGCATTTTCTTTAATTCAGCAATTGCCATGTCCCAAGATTGCCAGATTAACAAGACATATGCAACCTGTATTTGGTAAATGGGTCGTTCTCAGAAACTGTCTACCACTTGAGGTAGTCTACTTGAAATGGATTTTTCAAAGAAACCCATTATTGGAGTGTCAATATTTAGATTTCATCATTTAGCTCAATAATGTGAGAGATATTTTAGATTAAAAGTAAATGTTAATATTGTGTAGTATGTATCTTATTGGGATGGATGTAGCTAAATAAATAGAAAATTACATCACTAATTTGTGACATTCTCAACAGCATTGAAAATAAAGTGTCACAAACTTAATCAAAACCTCTGAACAACAGCACATTTCACTTCAAATGGTCATATACAAGGTCTTCATTAAGCTGAAGACATTTATTTCTAAAAGAATTATGAAATAGTTAACGTTTTTTAGAGTCATTAACATCGTAACATTTTGTTTCCACTTGCAGGTACTATGAAACTCTGTATCAAACACTGAGTACAGATACAGTACAGGAACTATTTTCACCATTTGACACTCTATGCATGGACCCAGTTATGGTACAGTAAAGATCAATCCTGAAATTGCCCATACGCATTGAAATTTGAGCCGAACATTTGTGTAAAATTGTTGATTCCACTTGGACTGTTACCGTGCTAATATTTTTCTGCTTTACTCATCACAAATAAGACAAAACCATAGCAATGAGGTTTCAAATTATTATTACTACTGTTTATAAAGCAAGTGGCATGTGAAATGTCCTAAAAGTGTCAAGCTTTGTGTGGAAAATATTTGACTTTGGAGTAGATTGGTTTCCATGCTATACTGCTATTTATTGGGTGTGAGCACCAGTTGACCTACTTAAAGATGTCAGAATATGTTTATTTTCAATTATTCAGATGCAAAAGGACATACACATTGAGGAAGCTTGTATATTATATAGGACTGGGACAGCATTTTGATTTTGTGGTACTGATGTCACAGTATTGGTACACAACTTCTGAGAACGACCCAAATATGTACGTGTCACCGATGTAAATCCAAACTCCAACAGAGGAGTAATTGTAATTGGTTAGTGGCACAAACCAATTAACACTTACAATTGGAATTCACTCCCAGCAATTGTAGTAGACAGTCATACACTAAATACTTTCAAATCCACTTTAGAAAACCATTAAAAAAGAAAAGAATTTGATTAGTTTTTAAGTATTGGCCGGAGTTTTCAACAGATAATGCCCTCACTACTTTGTACATCTAGTATCAATCAAGCATAGTATAGAGCCTATATTTGACTACTTTTAAAAAGTTGCTTGTCCTTGTTGTGACTTGTGTTATCGCATACGCTACCAATTCCCCTTTTCTCTTCTCACAATCACTCCTTGCTTTTCTGTTTATAAGTTGGGACACAATCACTCCTTCCTTTTCTGTTTATAAGTTGGGATTGTATGTCCTAGCAATATCTAAGGTCAGTGAAGAATATAAGAAAGAATATAACTGCAGTCATATATATCCCTGGCATTTTTAGGGGAAACCCACAAAATCGTGGAGATCTTTCACTCCTGCAAAATAGATAAACACTGTGAACTGGAACCATCACATACACAGTTAATTCCTACTGAAAGTTGTTGCTCGGATTTAAGCAGGGTTGTCAACTTTCCATTCACCCCTACTGTGAAAGTACAACGTCTGAACACTTCGAGTTCTGGATACTGAATGGTTTATTCACGGCGTAGGGCACGCTTGACCCGCCGGCTAAACTTTCCATGACGTCATCTCATTTGCATATCTCTTTGTCCCCAACTCTGCATATCGTAACCACAGGTCTAGACGACTATTACGCATATATCACACCTACTCTGGATAGGGGTTAATTATTTTTATATATATCTACGGTTCAAGAAAAATACCAATTACAAAAAATGGTCGTGACACAAAAGATTATGCCTAAAAATTAGGCTTTTTTTTTGTCAATTGCTGAGAATAATTCAATAAATTTACAGTATATTGATTATTTTTGTGATTGCTTTAAAAAAATAAACAATATGTTATGGTAGCCATACAGGGGTTTTTGTTGTTTTTTCATTCTGATGTTGGTATATATAGCATTTCATTTGCTCATTCAACACTGAGGAGAAATATGCCCATGTCTCATCAGCTGTTAATGTGCTTAGTTCAGATTCCTAATTTAATGCCAATAAGTGCTGGCTCATTGCTTGGTAGTCACCCTAATGGTACCAATAACGAGGTTCTACCTTTTTCAAGTGTGCTGAGCTCACCTGCTGATGACTAGGTGATCACTTAATCCCAAACGTGCATGGTATTCCACATTGCTGATCATGTTGTCTTCGCTCATGAGGAATAGGTCTAGTATATAATATGTTGTTTTTGCCAATGTCTATAGCCGTGTTTACACGGGCAATTGTGAAGCGAATTAGGCAAATCGATTTATATGAAGCGATGTAGTGGTGAGTTTACACGGACCGAGTTTGAAAGTGTGTCGGCGCCGGGAACCAGCAGCCTTAGTGGTGAGCCTGTAGCCGGCGAGTACTGCTATTTGTTTAGTTTACATTCGTCGATTCACAATATGAATAATGACACCAATGTAGCGGCTACGTTAATATCGCTTGGAATTTAGGGTTAATTTAATTAAATTTCATTATTTGAGTATGTAATTCTGTTAAATATGATCGCATTCAATAGATTTCGGCCTAATCGGTCCCTAACACTGCTGGGCACCAGCGATAGTTACAGCTGAGCCTGTAGCCGGCGAGCACCGCTATTTTACACTATCGCCGCCCGGGAACCGGCTGTATCGCTTCATCTATACTACCTGGAAAGGTGGTTTACATCTACCGATTTATATGAATCGATTCAGCCCTAAAACGCCTCAGCGTCGCATTTACATGACAAATGTAAATCGATCTAGGCAAGTAGTTTTATATGAACCGTTTTAACTCGCCCGTGTAAACACGGCTTATATATAGTTGGCATGTCAGTATGTTGTGTTAGGTATGTATCCCTCACGGTATTTAGAAATTATTAACTAGGGTGGTACATCTCCTTCTCGTGGCCCTGGTATTCCAGACGATTTCTGGGTGGTTGGTTGGTTGTTTTACGTCCTAGCAACATCTAAGGTCATATCAGGACGGATACCGACTTGTGACAGTGCGCACGCACGGTGACTTTATAGTGCTGTCCCACTGGGAGACCAGGTCACAGGCACCATGACCTGATATCCCACACAGTCACATTATTCTGATACTGTACTAACCAGTCCTTGTCCTATCTTAGTATAGTAGTAACGCTGAGTGTGACAAGCATCAATTTTATAAGTCATTGGATTGACTCGGCTGGGATTCGAACTCTCGACCTTCTGCATGGGAAACCAGAGCTCTATCGATTGGGCCACTGCGGCCGGTTTTCTGGGTGGTTGAAGTCCCCCAATGACTATTAATGCGATGGACTTCTATTATTTGACTCAATTAGTAGCTTGTAAGTTGTATAGTGAGGCATCGTTTGATAGCGAATTTGAAGGACTCCTATACAATACACACCCAAGTTTGATTTTAGTGCCGTTGTTATGTTGAATTTATCTTCTATTTTGATTTGACCAGATGGGATGGCCGAATGAGTTGAGCGTCCGTCTCTTGTTTTTATCAATTGTGCGATTCGAACCTATGGGTTCGAACCCTGGTCGAGTCAAACCAATGACTTAAAAATGTATACTTGTAGCTTCCTAGCCAGGCCCTCGGTATTATTAGGATAGGGCAAGGACTGGTTGGGTCAGTGTCAAGATAATGTGACTGAGTGGGATAACAGATCATGGTGCTGGCAGCCGGGTCTCCCAGTGGAGCAGCACTATAAAGTAGCCATAAGTGTGCACTGTCACAAGTCGGTACCCATCCTGATATGACCTTAGATGTTGCCAGGACGTAAATCTCCAAAAATCAACCAACCATCTATTTTGATTTCATAAGCTCGTGTGGCAAGGTGGGTTGGTTGTACACTGCAGCCCCATCTGGATACACACTCTTCTTCAAATTCAATGTTAGTGTAGGCCTACAGGTCATATCCATACAGTGAAAGTTGCTGCTTACAGAGAAACTCCTTGGTATATATATATATACCAGGGGCTCACCTGTGGCGGTGGCACCAGTTCTGATATCTGTTTTAGAATTCACTGTGACGTTAGCATCGTGAGATGTGCTTCTATCGACCACATCATGCAAAGTTCTGTATGTAGGCATGTATAGCCGTGTTTACACGGACAATTGTGAAGCGAATTAGACAAATCGATTTATATGAAGCGAATTAGAGGTGCGTTTACACACGGAGTGGTTTAAGGCGGAAATTGATATCTGCGCATGAGCAAGTCCATACGAACCAGTGCTTAAGCTAGTTCGCTTCATATAAACCACCTCGCTAGGTGGCTTATATAAAGCGAATCATATGAATCGATTCAGCCCTAATCCGCCTCACATCGCGTTCACACGGCAAAATGTGAGGCGAACTAGGCAAGGTGCTTTATATGAAGCGGATTAAATCGCCCGTGTAAACACAGCTATTGTATGTATGTATGTATGTATGTATGTATGTATGTATGTATCTATGTATGTATACATTGTATGTATGTGTGTATACATGTGAATGAATGAATGAATGAATGAATGTATGTATGTATGTATGTGTGTGTGTATGTATGTATGTATGTATGTATGTATGTATGTATGTATGTATGTATGTACGTACGTGCGTGCGTACGTACGTATGTATGTATGTATGTATGTATGTATGTATGTATGTATGTATGTATGTATGTATGTATGTATGTATGTGTATGTATGTAGGTCTATTTGAATGCATGTATGTATGCATGAATAGATGGAAGGCGTAAAAAACGTAATATATCACCACAACCTATTTGCACTTAATTGCAGTCTTCCATACACACTGTGGGCCTATAGAGGGGGTGTAATGACATCACAAGACAACTTTTGGTGGTCATATTGGATTACATACACAAGGTTTGCAACCGCCTACACTGTGCTTATTTACTGATTTGTTGGTTTATTTGTCACTGTTTTGAGCAGTTTGGCCTCAGAAATTGTTGCTAAAGTGCTGTAAGTAAAAACATTGGATGTAAACTGCCCAGGCCCCCCCCCCCCCCTAGGACACAAAAAAACTCAGCTTTAATGCATATGCATGCATTCACAACATGGCTAGGGAGGGTGCTTGTAATCCAAGATGGCTGGCCATTGACTGCTCAGTGAGTGATGACGTCACGTGCACTCCCTCTATAAATGCATTGGTTGACCAAAGAAGGAGCAGACACTATTGTGGTCAGTCTCTAGATAAAAGATTCACCACGTACTACAGTAGCCTGAGTAGTTTGAACAGAGTTAGATAAAAGATTCACCACGTACTACAGTAGCCTGAGTAGTTTGAACATGATACAGTAAAGCCTCTCTATCCGACCGCCTCCACAGACCGACCACTCCCCTATATCGATCGCTTTATTTGGGTTCCCTAGGCTAAATGGACCATTTAAAGTCGGTCCCATGGTCAGTCGATTTAGAGAGGTTTTATAGGTTTCATTGTTTGTGTGTTGTTGTTTTATGTCCTAGCAACATCTAAGGTCATATCAAGACAGGGGTTTTATTGTAGTTGGTAGGGTGGGGCATATAGAGGGAGTGCACGTGACGCCATTACTTAGCAATCAGCGGTCAGCGAGCTGCCATCTTGGATTATGAGCACCCTCCCTAGCCATGTTGTGAATGCATGCAGATACAGTAAAACAGAGTTTTCTTCTGTTATGGGAGGTTCTGAGGAGTTTACATCCAATGTGTTTACTAACAGCAATTTAGCAACAACTTAGGCCAAACTGCTCAAAATAGTGAAAAATAAACCAACAAATCAGTAAATAAGCATAGTGTAGGCAGTTGCAAGCCTTCTGTATGTAATCCAATATGGCCACCGAAAGTCGGCTTGTGACGTTATTACACCCCCTCTATAGAGGGAGTGCATGTGACATCATGACTCAGCAGTCAGTGGTCAGCCATCTTGGATTATGAGCACCCTCCCTAGCCATGTTGTGAATGCATGCAGATGCAGTAAAACAGAGTTTTCTTGTGTTATGGGAGGTTCTGGGCAGTTTACATCAACTGTGTTTACTTACAAAACTTCAGCAACAACTTCTGAGGTCAAACTGCTTAAAACAGTGACAAATAAACCAACAAATCAGTAAATAAGCACAGTGAAGGCAGTTGCCAGCCTTCTGCATGTAATCCAATATGGCCACCGAAAGTTGCCTCATGACGTCATTACACCCCCTCTGTAGATCAAAACTGGAGAAGTAGTGTGTGTGTGCGTCACTGCGTGCGTGCGTGTTCTCACAGAAGCTAATTAGGACGCGGAACATTTGTTGTCGTTTTTTTAAACCATAAATCAAGTTACGCGTGTTGTCGGGGGGGGGGGCGACTCGAATTCTGCATGTAAAGACGGCAACGCTCACTATAAATTATAACATAATATCAGCTAACGATGAATAACTGCATCTAACTATATTACAAATCTACATAAAGGACTTGGAGGTGATATAATATGTGAAGCTACATTACTTCTTACCCAGAGTTGTGCGGAGGTCTAAGTCGGGCAGCTGGTATTTGATACGCGGATCTTCATCCTCAGCCTCCCCGTTTGCGAGAGGTGATGGCTCGCTGGCCGCATCCCGCTGTCGCCGTGCCCGACGGCTGCTCGGGCCCGTCACAACTCGGGGTGAAGCCATTTTATAATCAGCCTCCGTGTTCCCACTCTTATAATATCTTTCGAGAACCATCCAGTCCGCGGTAAGATAGTGTTGTGTACTGGTGTGTAATATGGTTCTCGTTTTGGGAGTGAAAAGCGTAGCTTAACACACCGCGGGGGTTAGATGAAAGCACTGAATCTGTACAAGTTGGTGCGGTTTTGCACAGGCAGTAAGTAGAACTAGAAGCGACAAAGAGCGGCACACCGGCCAGTCGTTCCACCGGGACAGGGCCGTCCGTCCCCGCCGGCCAGTCTGAGTCTCTGAGCGGCCTGTCCACCCCGGGCGTCAAAGAGACATCGACAGTCACAACAAATCCATGGAAAAAAGGACGCGTCAAGTCCGCTCAGACAAGATGAAACGCACGGTGTCTGGCCGAAGGAAGAGACTGAAGGCCAATGGGATGACTTGGTGGCTATATTTATCCACGTATTACTTGGGGAGTTGAGCAGCACCAGTTGTTTCAGTACACACAACTCCGCCCCAACTCGCTCGCACGGCTGGGCTGTTCCGACAGTTGTTGCCACTCCCGCCTGTCTTGTTTACTGCGAGAATTTGTTCATCACATGCATATGCCGAAACTATTTAAAACTATGCATGTGATTTCAGTATTAAATAATCTTTATCTGTGTATGTTAAGTAATCCATTTGTAGGAAATAATGTTACTTTATTCTGAAAATGAGCGCCCATAGTACCGAATGAAAGAAGCGGAAGAATCAACAGCTTTTATTCGCTGAGCGATATTTGTTGCGCGACTTGAACAAATAGGATAGATGGGCTCGCTGTTTGTAATATTAGACTGGTAATATCCAGTATTTGACAACTAGGGGCTAAATTCAAATCGTCAAGTCTTTCTAATATAGTGCACTTTCACTTCAGACCTATGTCTGGTTTATGAGAGCATTCTCTATTTGTTCACCAAGTGTATGATTAGGCAAATAGCACTTGGTAAAAGGCATGTTGGGACTTGAGTAGTTACCCAGATAGCACACAGCCGTCGGGCCGACGTCGGCTATTGGTCGCACCGTCGCCACCGACTTTCCACCGTCGGGCCACCATCGGGCCGACGGTGGTGGTCCGACGTTAGTTTTCAATCCCTTTCCAGATTTGAGGCACTGTCGTGCCGACGGTGGTGGTTCGCCGCTGGGTTTCAAACATTTGCACATGTGGGCCACAGTCGAGCCAATGTTGGGCCGACGGTGGTGTCCTGCCGCTGGGTTTCAAACTTTTGCACATTTGGGCCACCATCGAGCCACCGTCGGGCTGACGGTGGTGGTCCACCGCTGGTTTGCATTCATTTTCCAATGTGTTTACTAACAGCACTTTAGCAACGACAACTTAGGCCAAACTGCTCAAAATAGTGAAAAATAAACCGACGGTGGTGGGCCCCCACTGGTTTGCATTCATTTTCCACATTTGGTCCACCGTCGAGCCACCGTCGGGCCAACGGTGGTGGGCTGCGCATGCACAGTTCTTTAAATTTGGTTTCCGGCTTGAGTCGCCAGTGGAACACATGCGAGCGTTGAGCAGCGTTTTTTTCAACAAATAACTCCAGAAATCGCAGGAATTTTAGGGAATTATTTAACAGGTTTGTTTATTAATATGTGTAGATTATTTTGTAAAAGTTTTGTAATTCAATAAACCCGACACGGATCAACTTTTTGTTGGGCTAATAAATTTATTAAACAGGCTTAATAAATTTTTACACAGCCTTATATCCTGATACTTTCCAAGACATGACTTCAACAAGCTTCTCTCAATAGTACAATTGAGAATATTTGCTTTTACCTACTCTACTGTTCCAGACAGTACAGCCTGGTTGCTACTACTTTATTATCATTACGTATGTGCAGGTTAGAGAACCGGGAGGGTTATTAGCTCAGCTATTACTTATGTGCAGGTTATAGCTCCATCGGTTTGTTATCATAATTTCATATGGTACGACTACTAGAATGCAGGATTCTTTGGTGTACTTGTCAGTTGAAGACGAACTCAGCAGCTACGGGCAGATCACGGTCACACGTACATCTCACATCCGGGACACACACACAATTATTCTTTTACTTTAGACATGCATCATTTTTTCACGACAGAGGGTGGTAGCCTATCGGGATCATAAGTTCTCAGCCAAGTTGGGACAGGGGAACTTATGGTCCCGTCTTGAATATATTTTTATTAACATAGTTAAAGACACTATCAGATTTCCACCGACCCAGAGTTCTTATACAGTCCAGCGGCATCCCCACTCTCGCATACTCTTGAGCCCCCCCTCGACGTAGACTATGCCCAGTGACCAACGGCCACCATGGGAGTCCAGCTGCCTTCAGTGCGATATGCATGCACCTTGTGAAGAGTCGAGCCGTCAGTGGAGCTCCGTTCGCCATTACGAACGCTGGGGCATCCTTATGCACTGGGAACCGCCTGCTGTATTTGAGCCACGCTTGAACTGGGCAGAGTAGAGAGCCTTGCACCCGAGGTAATTCAACTTTGTAAACGTCCTCATGTCTACTTGACGTTTTTGTGGACCTCACCGTGATCGTCAGGTGTGTGTTGTGTGCCTCGATGTCACCTCCGATCATCATGTGACCGTCATCCCCCGTTATCTCGGAGTAAAACAAATTAGATTGTCTTAGTAAACATAAATAACCTATCAGTAATGCAGCAATCAACACAAAACCATCCTGATCAATTTTCTTGAATTTTACAATTATTATTTTAATATGTTCAATCCTTAATGGAAACGCCCTATTTACAGATTTGGTTTTCAACTTACACATGCCCGATTTAATTACCGCTACGGCATAACTATCAAACGCCGACGTATTACCTTGAAATAGCCTTACCCACGACCTTGCCCCGCTCATATAGTTCTTTATAGCCCCTCCAGTTTTTAATCTATCGTTTAGGTATAAAGAGTATAACATTACCGTTCTTAGTCTGGGTTTTTTAGGGTCATCCTTTTTGTTCTTACAAAACTTCAAGTATTCCCTAAATTGTACCCTTTTATTTTTCCACGTCCCCTCCGCTAATCCTGCTGTGAAATACACGCTAAGCCTGTTCACTACTGCGTGATTGCTATCTGCAAGTTGATAAGGCCAAATTATTAAATTAGCAACTTGTATAGAACTATAAGGACAGATCAAGAACCTCCATGTGACTAGAAACATGTATCTCTGACAATAGTTTTTCTTGGCACAATGCGGCAGCAACGGACCGAAATTTATCCTCAAGAAACAACCGACTGAGGGCATCCGCTAGCACTAGGTCCTTTCCAGCCTTGTGCACGATCTGCACTTCGCAATTATTCACCGCAGCAAAGCGCCAAATCTCCCGGGCACAAGCACACAAGACCGGATCCTTACCAGCACCAGAAGACAACACCTGCTGGGAAGCTGTGTTATCTGTATTAATTATAATAAGATAATTGTGAGGGTCAGGGGGAGACAAGGCCTGTAGTGCCATAACCAAATTTAACGCCTCTAACTGGGCTATATGAAAACCTTTTGCAAGGAACTTATTGGAGTATTGATTGGAATAGAATTGTGTGTCACTGAATGCACCCCCACCTACGAGAGACGAATCACATTCGATGACCCACTTTTTTGCCGGGAAGTGTCGGAGCAACACCAGCCTGTTTGACCCTTCTGCATAACGCAAGAACCATGCAATGTCCCGAACAAGCTCCCTGGTAACTAACATTTTTCCTACAAATGGGCAGGATCTCAGAAAATCCAAGATACGATTCATAAAAATCCTAGAAGGCATCACGCACTTAGCAATAAATTGTAGACGACCCACTAACCTCTGAACATTCTTACGTGTAACCTTCTTTCCTATTACCCATTTTTGACACTCTAACAAAATATCCAGGAGCTTGTCATCTGGAATCCTCACCACAAGATCGACCGAGTTAATCTCGTAACCCAGCCAAATTAGTTTTTGGACGGGCGGGCTGCACTTCTTCAGCGAAAGCTGGAGACCCAGCTCTTTAGCCAAATTTAAAATACAATCATATGCTAATTGAGCCCGCTCGAAACTGGCTTCCACTCCGACGAAGTCGTCTAAGTAGCAAATGGCAAAAAATCCCCTCTTTTCCATTAAATGAACGACAGCCGCTGTCGTTCTGGCGCAAGCCATACTAGACGAGCGACAACCAAACGGTGGAGCAGTGTCAAAAAAATATTTACCATTAACCTTAATACCAAATAGAGGGACACTCAAGGGGCAGGTCCTCAACTGCCTGTATGCCCTGGCCAGATCGATCGACCAAATGTAGCAATTTTTTCCCAATTTTGTCACCTGTTTTCCCAAAGTCATAATGGTCGGCAAACGATACCTAAAACGCTTCCCCTGATAAAACCCTTTTACTATCCCTGAATTAACGCTACGGCCTCTTGGAAAACTTAAATCTACAATAATTCTGCGCTCAGTAGTGTTCTTTTTCGGTCGGGTCATTATAGGACTGATCTGAGCCCACGGAACAAACGGGGGATCATCGAATGGACCCAACATAGCCTGATGTGCTACTTCAGTGACAACATACTTATTGATCCAAAAGACATCTTCCTTATCACATGTATGATTATTCATGGTAGCAGTAGGAATAAACGACCCTGTGAAATTTGAAGGCCAGCCAAACTCTAAGTACTGAATAATGTCTATGTCACTGTAACCGGTTAATAGTTCTTTCCACTTGTTAATTATTAGACCCGATGGGACAGGCAATCTAGCCTGCAGATAATTGGGCAACCCTGTTGCTCTCACTGCAGCATAGATCGATGCATAATCTAGAAACAAATTACAATTTTCCGTTAAGTTAGGCCAGCTAGCAAGAACATACGGTTGACACTCTAATGGGGACAGCTCGCAAAATTCCGAGCGCTCGCGTTAGCCGAGTCAACAACAGTATCAACACTACTTGTTAGTACGTTATCAATACATACATCACCCCATATTTTAGCAAACGTAGGAACATTAACAGGGAAATGCAACGGGACTTGAACGTCAGAGCATCTTTTGACTAACTTAACGGGGGCGATCATACCACTATGGCCTCCGGGATTAGTATCTAAATAGTTTTTGGGGGGTCGGGGCGACCTCCCGGCACTGGAAACACAGCCAGAGCCGGTGTTGCTGGCAACACACATTGAACGATTGACGCCCGAAATAACAATAGGTGCAATATTCAGATCAGGCCGTACCCCAACATTCAAACTGGAACTAACAGGCAACAGCAACGCAGAAGGACGGGATAACAAAGACGGGCTGCGACATGAATTAGGAGAAGAAAAACGAACTAAACTAGCGGTAGGACTAGCACAGGTTATGTCCGGAAGCGCAGGGCTATCCAGGGAGGGGGAAACACAGCCCGGACCGGTGGTGTTGGAACCACGAGACTGGCAAGCTTGATTGATTGATTGATTGGTAGTGGCCAACACGGCAGCGACTAAGGACCACTTGGTCCCGCCGACCTCCCGCATGAGTCTGTGGTGGCTTTCCCACAGATGGTTCAATTTCTTTAAGTTTATTGATGTTTTCATCCCACTCATGTTGCCATTTGGATTTTATGTGGGTGGCTATTAGTGGTTTCAGATCAGAGTGAGGGATCAGACACGGTTCAAGATCACAGTTCAGGGCCTTCTTCGCAGCCCGATCAGCTCGTTCGTTTCCTTGTATGCCAGCATGGCCAGGCACCCAGCACAGGTGGATATCATACCCATCTGTTGTCAGTTGGTTCATTTTATAAATGACCGTTGCTAGAATAGGGTGATTCGTTTTCAGTCCAGCAACAGCCAGGAGGCAAGAGAAGGAATCACTGTATATAACATAGTTAGTGTGGTTGGATACCTCGATACACTCCAAAGCGAGAAGGAGTGCTCGGGCCTCTGCAGTGAAAATCGAGCTCTGATCGGGCAAACGTACACCAAATTTTTCCCGTCGGCAGACTGCTGCAGCAGCTACCCGGCTTTGGTCTTTCGAACCATCAGTGTATATGGAGAGGTGGTCTGCAAACTGGCCTTGAATCTCTGCATGCAGTCCTTTGTACTCAAGTGGATGTGTCCCAGATTTCCTCAGCTCCGTGAGTCGGAGGATAACCGATGGCTTTCTCAACGACCACGGGGGATGTTCTGGGACTTTGGCATCCTCCAACACATCCAAATCCACGCCTAAGGCCTCCAAATGACCTCACAGTCATTCGTACTGACCAACCGGTCAAAGAATGTAATTTGGCCTGTCTTCCAGAACCTGGATTCACATGTTGCATTTAGTTGTTAACTTGACTACATATTAAGTACAATTCATTTTTTGTACTGCTCTCCTGTTATTTAAGTGAACTAAGGAGAGAACACTTACTGAAAAGACATAAAGGCTCTGAACTGGTGAGGTGCGGAAGGCCCCAAGGGCCAAGCGCAGTCCCTGGTGGTGGATCGTGTCTAGCAGCCCAATATATGATTTCCTTGCGGAACCGTATACTATGCTGCCGTAATCCACTCGTGAACGAACCAAGGTTCTGTACACGGAGAGCAGAACATCTCTGTCCGCTCCCCACTCTGAGCTGGACAGCACCCTCAGAATATCCAGCGCTTTCAGGCATCTTGTTTTCAGGTACTTTATATGTGGCACAAAAGACAGTTTTGCGTCGAGAATGAGGCCCAGAAATTTGGTTTTCTCAACGACTTTAATGGGATCCCCATCCAGGGTCAGCTCCGGTTCCGCATGTATTCTACGCAGCAGGCAGAAGTGCATGCAGACTGTTTTGGTCTTGGAAAATTTGAAACCGTTCAGAACTGACCATCGATGGATCCCATTTATGCTTGGTTGTAGCTGTCTCTCTATGACATTCATGTTAGCACCGCTGTAATATAAAACAAAGTCGTCCACGAAAAGACTACAGGAGACCCCCTGCTTTACAGCAGCAGCAGCAATACCATTGACCTTGACCCCGAAAAGGGTCACGGCCAGTATGCTGCCTTGAGGTACTCCTAGTTCCTGTGAGTGTAGGCGGGAATAGGTAGTCTTGACACGGACGCGGAAATGCCTGAAGGCTAGAAAGTTCCTGATGAAAATTGGCAAGTGGCCACGAAGGCCAATCGCATGAAGATCCGCCATGATGCCATGCTGCCACGTTGTGTCATAGGCTTTTTTCGAGGTCGAAAAAGACAGCCACAACGTGCTCCTTCTTAAGGAAAGCATCTCTTATGAAGGTCTCCATGCACACCAAATGGTCGAGGGTGCTGCGGCCCCGTCTGAAGCCACATTGAAGGTTGGACAGGTGGTGTCCTGACTCCAGTAGCCAGACGAGGCGGTTGTTTATCATGCGCTCCATGGTTTTACAGATGCAGCTTGTAAGGGCTATGGGACGATAGTTGTGGGCTTCACTCTGGTCTTTACCAGGTTTGGGAGTCGGTATTACTGTCGCCTCCCGCCAAGAGGCGGGGACGACACCCGACTCCCAGATGTTGTTGAAGAGTTGAAGCAACAGTCTCAGTCCATGTTCAGGGAGATGTTTCAAAAATTGATAATGAATTCCATCAGGTCCAACTGCTGTGTCATGCGAGCTTTCCAAAGAACACCTCAACTCATCCATACTGAATGGGGAGTTGTAGTGCTCCTCGCCATCGGAAGAAAAGTCCAAGAGCTTTTGCTCTTGGCGTTCCTTGACCACCCGAAAGCCCGGGAGGCAGTTTGCCAAAGACGAGTTTCCAGCAAAGGTGCGAGCCAATTCTTCACTTATTTCGTCGAGTGATGTGAGAATGGTGCCATTGTGTTTCAAGTGCTGGACTACAGAAGAATCACCTCCCCTTCGTTTGATTCTTCTGATCATTGTCCATACTTTGCCCAACGGCGTGTGCATGGTGATGCTAGAAACAAATTGTCTCCAACACTGCCTCCGCGCTTCTTTGATTGTTCTGCGAGCGCGAGCGCGCAGAATTTTAAAGAGCGCCAGATTTTCAGCAGTCGGTCTCCTGTGGAATTTACGCTGAGCTTTCTTTCGTTCCTTAATAGCCCTCCTACAGCCGTCATCTAACCATGGAGGCGTCAAACGCTTGGGAGTTGCCGAGGTCTTCGGAACAGTTTTCTCCGCGATCCATCTCAGCATCTCAGTGAAGGCATCGATGTCACTGATGTCTGGAGTGAACTTCTCGCAACATAGGGTCTGGAAGGTGGGCCAGTCGGCTTTACAAAGCCGCCAGCTCCTCTCTCGCTCTATGGGAGATGCCCCCCCACAATTAAGAATAATTGGGAAGTGGTCGCTCCCGCAGAGGTCATCCCAGACCCTCCACGAAAAGTCCAGCGCCAGTTCTGGTTCTACAATGCTGAGATCGATGGCGGAATATGTTCCGTAGCCGGGATGCAAATATGTGTATGAACCATCGTTCAATACACACAGAGCATGAGCGGCCACAAGGTCCTCAATTCTCTTGCCTTTAGCGTTCCTATTGTCCCCCCCCCCCATAATGGGTTGTGGCCGTTAAAGTCACCCATAAGTAAATATGGGGACGGTAACTGGTCCACAAGGGCGTCCAGTTCTTGTAAAGTGAGAACGGAGCTCGGAGGAATGTAAATGGAACAGAGAGTTACAGTCTTATGCAGCGTCAGACGAACAGCTACAGCCTGTAGTGTTGTGTCTAACGCCACTGGCGTACACACCACATCACGTCTGACCAAGATGGAGGAGCCGCCAGCGGCTCGGTCTCCATCTGGTGCGTGCTTGTTATGAATGGTGTAGCCTTTAAGACTACAACTGTCAGAAGCTTTTATATAAGTTTCTTGTAGGCAAACAGCGAGTGGATTGAGGTTGCAACAAAGAAGAGACAACTCTTCGATGTTGCTCCTAAAACCTCGGCAGTTCCATTGAATAAGAGATGCACCTGTCACTGTCATTTTGGAGCAGTGACAGGTGTTCTCCCCCTCGCCTTTGGTTTGAGGGAGAGACTTCGACTGCGGGTTTCCACAGTCTCAGGCATCTCAATATCGGCCAGCGCCCGATATCTATTTGATGTTAAGTTTTTTGGAGATCGATGACCCCCTGGACGTTTTGTCCGTAGGGGTCAAAGATCCCTTCGGAACTCGGTCCGACAAATTCTTCTTCTTTTTGGGCATTGCCGGCTCGGCCAGCATCTGCACCGCAATACTAGTATTACTATTATTACTTTTGATCGAAACCGGCGTCGGATTTGGGACTGGGGTGAAGGCAGTGGGCTTCCCTCCAGTCAACCACGTCAGTTCAGTCTGGCATTCAATTGTCCTGTTGGAGGCTTTGGCTGCCGCAGCATAGCTCTTGGTGATTGGCGAGGGAGTATTCACCTCAGCCAGCCTTCGAGCTTCTGGGTAGCTTAGCCGCTTCTCAGTCTTGATCTGCTGAATTAGCTTTTCTTTTTTCCAGACAGGACAGTCTTTAGATATGGCCATATGGTCACCCAGGCAATTGGAACATTTTGCCTGGTTTTGACAACTGGTGTTGTCATGACCTTTTTGACCACACTTAAAACAGATGATTTCATTTTTGCATCTATCCTTGCCATGACCAAACTTCTGGCATTGGAAGCATCGAAGTGGGTTTGGGATGAAGACATCCACATTCATACTAAGGTATCCAATTTTCAAATTCTTGGGCGGAAAAGGCTTGCCAAACGTGAGGATATATGTCCCTGTTTTTATGGACTTGTTATCCCTCTTTATAACTATTCTTCGTACGTTTAACACTCCTTGAGACTTGAGCTCATGTGCTATCTCATCCTCATCAACACCATCAAGATCTCTAGTCCGGATTACTCCTTTACTAGAGTTGAGAGTTCGATGAGGAGAGGCCTTGATGCCGACGCCTGCTAGCGTGCTTGCATGTAGCAGATTGTCGGCATGCCGCTTTCTTAGCACACTCCACCAGAATATGTCCACTTCGTAGTTTCTTCACGTCTTTGACTGTGCCAGCAATTCCCATAATGCCCTTGTGAATGGCAAAAGGGGAAAGTTTGGCAACTGATGCCTCGTTATTCAATGATTCAATCATAATGAACCGTGGCCAATCATCAGCGTTCGGACGTGAGTCCGAATCAGAGTACGATTTCATTTCCGTGTCTGGTAATCTTTTCTTATTATTTGGGGGGTTTTGAGTATCCATATTGGCAAGCAGTATGTCCATCTGAGACAACAGGTATCTCCGTGACAATGGAGGATGCACCCGGAGGCGACGACACACAATCCGCGATGTCGGTGCTACACGCGTGCAAGACATTGTTGGAGCGTCCAGCAGGATGGCGACCAACATGAAGAGATTTTGTAGACACGCGATGACAGGCAATGCGAGAACCATCAACCGCATCATTGCAATCCCTGCCATGGGACCCAGTCAATAGCCCAACGGTCAATGACGGTTGTACTTTTGCACCCATCCCTAAATTTACCCCGACAACATTCATCTCCTGCCCAGTGAACTTCCCCGCTGCAATGAAGTTCCTCATTGATTGATTAAACCATTTAAACGCACTACCCGTCCCACGTCGACCGCGAACACATCGGCGTGTCACTCTATTGCTAACCCTATTCTGGCGGGAGACAGTCACATACCGCCCGTCAAACGTGCAGTCACGCTCACAAGGACAGACAGTTGACACTATTCGCCGTCTATCTCCAGATGTAGACATTGGATAACGTTCCACAATAGGGTAGCACCCGACGGAACACGACGGCGACAAGACGACAGCGGGAGGGATGGAAACAGTACAGCCATGGCTTACATCACCACGAACAACAGCGGGAACAGTTATAGGAGGTGGACCGGGTAAAAAGGGGGATGGCGTAGAAACAAAAGAACAAACCATACTGACCTGATTATGGCAATCGCTGACTGGGTCACTGTTACACGAACTGCAGGCGCCCTCCTCTGACGTCACGACGTTGTAGCACTTGGACAAAGCATCAACCTCAGTACGCACGTCTGTATTTAGGGCAGCATCTCGTAGCCAGCTGCCACCTAAAAATTCTTTGCACGAGCATCGGTATCGGCTTGCTTCTCCCGTGCACGCAGCTTCGTCTTGCACTCAACCTCTTTATGCGCATGCTTCCGTCTTAGTTTGTACGCGCAGTACAAGCACACATGCAGAAAACGACTGCTACCGTCGCCATGGTCACCTGTGAACCCACAGTCAGTTCCC
Organism: Branchipolynoe longqiensis; assembly: GCA_030323885.1. Taxonomy (NCBI): domain Eukaryota; kingdom Metazoa; phylum Annelida; class Polychaeta; order Phyllodocida; family Polynoidae; genus Branchipolynoe; species Branchipolynoe longqiensis. Next base: position 51,752,904 of record CM059197.1, read on the forward strand.
TTATTCCAAAGAACACAAGGCCGAGGGTCCACACCCCTATTGTAATCGGACCGCGGTGTTTCTTGCACAGATTTTGTAGTGGCGACGTCTACCCGTTTACCGAGACCACATACATCACGACGCACTTCAATAATCTTTGCCTCATCATCCCAACCATCCGGTAAACGTCGATCTGCGACCATTGCAAACACCTTCTCGCTGTAGTCCAAACACGTTTTCCATGTGTAATTATGAGCCATAGCAATAACCGAGTCCATATGATTATCAATATGCGGGATCCAGTCAGCCGGAATATCACCCCGTTTGATCATTCTCCGCACTGCTGCCATATATTCGAACCACTTGGATTCCCCCTGTGCAACCTTTCCCTTTTTCTCATCATGAATAACATATCTATGAGGAAGCAATTTCACTTTCGCAGAACGTCTTGCCCTCTTACCAGCAATGCTTATTAAGTCTTTCATCATGTCGCCATCTGTCTCCGTATCCACGTCACTACAACAGTTACTACAACCAGCACGCCGACGTACGACATTGCACGTACCACAACTAGTAGAAACTACCGACTTTTTATTATTACCTTTGTCACGACGTGCTCCAGCACGCTTCTTGCAAGTATTACACGCCAGTGTCGGCTGGGCCGGCAAGTCCGGCTGAGTGCATGCGACTGTAACTCCGTCTTCCTCAATGACGTCATCATCCACAACACCCGTGCCAGCTGCTGAACGATCAAGCGACATTGAATCAGAATTATCCCGATCCTCCAACGTGGCAATCCGGGCCAACAGTGGCCCTTGAGCAGCAGACAGTTTTGAGTCGAGGAGACGGGAAATCTCCTCCAACGTCGCCCCTCGACTCACACAATTGGGCACCACTGGCGTCGACGAGCGTAAATCCTCCAGTCTCACACGAGACGATGTTGATGGCGGTCGACCCACCGACCGACGCACATGAGAACTTGTTGACGGGCCAGACCGAACCATTGAATCAATCAATGCCTTTGAATAACAGCCAACTTCACTTCGCACACGACCAACCTTAGGCATTCTGATAAGATACTCGACACACAAAAATTTCAACTATTCCAGCTCGCCGAACCGTCGTCGACTAAGGCCAGGTATGGAATGGATTACACTTCAAATCTACTACCGGAAGTCAACTACTGTTCCTAGCGACGCGCGCTAGGAACTGTCTCTATGGTATTCATAATATCAGGCCCGTAGTCAGGTTTTTGAATTACGCATGTTACCGGCAACATGATTAATTTATTACGACGTATTAATGGAATTATTCGTGTTAATACGATTTGAATTATCCGGTACGATTTGTTGACGGTTCGACCTCGACTCAGTTCGAGTCGCCAGCGGAGCACGTGCGATCGTTGAGCAGCGTTCTTTTTCTACAAATAACTCCAGAAATCGCAGCAATTTTAAGGAAATATTTAACAATAACAGGTTTGTTTATTAATATGTTTAGATTATTTTGTAAAAGTTTTGTAATTTATTACAAAGTATTAATAGAATTATACGTGTTAATACGATTTGAATTATCAGGTACGGAATGTTGATGAAGCACCGCCATCTTGGTTTTTTTCCAGCAAACGCCGTTGGCCCGACACAATATATTTATTTGGACAAAACAACGTAGGCCCAACGGCGGCTGCCGCCGTAGGCCCGACACAGTATATTTATCTAAAATTAATAGAAAACCTTATAAATTTAATATAATCTTTTTGGTAAAGCTGTTTTCTATATGTGTACCAAGCGATTTGTTAATAGGTTGTGTGGTTCTAGAGATATTTCACTTTTCACTAACACTAACTAACACTAACACTAACACTAACCCATACAGAAAAAGTGAAATATCTCTAAAACCACACCACGTAGAAACAAATCGCGTGGTACACATATAGAAAACATGTTTACCAAAAAGATTATATTAAATTTATAAGGTTTTCTATTAATTTTGAATAAATATATTGTGTCGGGCCTATGGCGGCAGCCGCCGTCGGGCCGACGTTGTTTTGTCCAACCTTCCGCCGTCAGCTCGACGGCGGCAACTGCCGTCGGGCCTACGGCGGCAGCCGCCGTTGGGCTGACGGCGGCAGCCGCCGTCGAGCCGATGGCGGGGAGGTTGGACAAAACAACATCGGCCCGACGGCAGTTTCCACCATTGGGCCGACGGCAGGGCCGCCGTCGGGCTGACGTCTGTGTGCTATCTGGGTAGTAGTTTGTATAGAGGGGGTGTAATGACGTCACGAGGTAACTTTCGGTGGCCATATTGGATTACATACAGAAGGCTTGCAACTGCCTACACTGTGCTTATTTACTGATTTGTTGGTTTATTTGTCACTGTTTTAAGCCGTTTGGCCTCAGAAGTTGTTGCTAGAATGTTGTAAGTAAACACATTGGATGTAAACTGCCCAGAACCTCCCAGAACACAAGAAAACTCTGTTTTACTGCATCTGCATGCATTCACAACATGGCTAGGGAGGGTGCTCGTAATCCAAGATGGCTGACTGCTGAGTGATGACGTCACATGCACTCCCTCTATTGGAAAGCACAAAACAGTTTGTGCATGCATTTTTGTTCAAATTATGAACTTGAATATAGGTTTTGCAATTATATTATGTAAGTTCGTTAAAGATTCACAGGGTGACAAGGTGTCACAGGGTGACTCATATGTCAAGGTACCAGGAGGCAGGACAATAGACCTTTGGATTTCCCTAATGCTCTCCAAAACCAGACGGGATGGCCGAATGAGTTAGAGCGTCCGTCTCCCGTGCTGGTAGATCGTGGGTTCGAGTCCCGGTCGAGTCAAACCAATGACTTTAAAATTGATACTTGTCGCTTCCTTGCCAGGCGCTCGGCATTATTAGGATAGGGCAAGGACTGGTGTGCTCAGTGTCAGGATAATGTGACTGAGTGGGATACCAGGTCATGGTGCTGGCGGCCTGGTTTCCCAGTGGGACAGCACTATAAAGTCGCCATGAGTGCGCACTGTCACAAGTCGGTACCCGTCCTGATATGACCTTAGATGTTGCTAGGACGTAAAACAACAACAAACAAACAAAACAAAATGCTCTTCAATCACAACTCTGCGTAATGTTCTGTGTATATGACCAAATATGTGCAGGGAGAATGCTGAGCTCATGAATGGATTACTCATATGTTGTATGTGGCTGGGGGAGGGACGAGGATTGTTTGTTGTTTCACATCCTAACAACCTCTAAGGTGATAACACTTGTGACTGCACTTATGGTGACTTTATAGTGCTGCCCCATTGGGAGACCAGGCCATCAGCACCATGACCTGATATCCCACTCAGTCACATTATCCTACCATTATTATACCGAATGCCTGGCTAGGAAGTGACAAGTATCAATTTTTAAGTCATTTGGTTGACTCGACCAGGGTTCAGATCACCAGATCTCCTAAAACAGGAAACAGACGCTCAACTCATTTGGCCATCTCGTATGTTGTAAGAGTGGGAACACTGAGATAATTAATCGGCCAGTTGCACCACCACACCAAACACTGGGATTTGATTGTACATGCAATATGCTTTGCTTTGGATTTAGGCCTACTTAGATTGGTTTAGAAATGGGTCCAGAACAAGCATGAGTCCCCCTATGCGGCCTGGAATCCCGTCTTCAATTCCTAAGTCAAACCAGATACTTTTAAAATTTTAATTTATTCCAACCGTGAGCTCAAATTACTAGGATAGGACAAGGACTGGCTTACTTCTGGTGCTGTCACACTACGACGAAATGGACAACGAGTGTGTGACAAGTGGGCTTTTTCGTCATTACGTCGGAAGACGTCGGGTCTCGTTACGGTCACGTTAAGGTCTCGTCACATCACATCCGCTCTCGTCGCCTCTCATCGAGGTTTTGGACATGTTGAAAAAACTTTGACGTGACGCGACGAGTTGATAAGACGTTCGGGTCACGTTAGGCTCTCGGTCAAGTTAGGTCACGTTAGGCTCATGGTCACGTTAGGCTCTCATTATGACCACATCGTCTGGTTGGTTGGTTGGTTGGTTGTTGGTTGGTTGATTGGTTGTTGGTTGGTTGTTGGTTGTGCGTCTCTCTGTCTGTCTGTGTGTATATGTATGTATGTGTGGGTGTCTCTGTGTGTGTGTCTGTGTCTCTCTGTCTGTATGTGTGTGTCTGTGTATGTGTGTCTGTGGGTGTGTGTCTCCGTCGGTCTGTCTGTCCGTCTCTGTCTCTCTCTCCGTCTCTCTGTCTGTGTGTGTGTATGTCTGTCTGTGTGTGTGTCTGTGTGTGTCTGTATGTGTATCTGTGTGTGTGTCTGTGTGTGTATGTGTCTGTGTCTCTCTGTCCCTGTCTCTCCATCCCTGTCTCTCTCTCCGTCTGTGTGTGTGTGTCTGTGTGTGTGTGTCTGTGTCAGACAGACACACAGACAGTTGGTTGGTTGGTTGTTGGTTGGTTGTTGGTTGTGTGTCTATGTGTGTGTATGTGTATGTGTGTGTGTGGGTATCTGTCTGTGTCTCTGTCTCTCCTTCTGTCCGTCGGTCTCTGTCACACACACACACACACACAGACAGACAGACAGACACACACACATGTGACACAGACCTGTCCGTCCCTCCGTCACACACACACTCAGAGACTCTGTGTGTGTGTGTGTGTCTGTTTCTGTGTGTCTCTCTCTCCATCTGTCCGACCATCCCTCCGTCACACACACACACGTACACACACAGACCGACAGACACAGACACATACACAGACAACCACACACAGACACATGTGACACAGACCCGTCCGTCCCTCTGTCATACACAGACAGACACACACACAGACACATACACAGACAGACACACACACAGACACATGTGACACAAACAGACACACAACCAATAATACTACGAATACCACAACCAGTACTACTAGTACCACAAATAGTACTACTGGTACCACTAATAGTACTACTGGTACCCCTCTCTCGTTCCGATGACGTTAGACCATCGTTTCACCCACGTCGACCACGCTGCGGTGTCGCCCAACTTGGTCCCATATTTGCATAACTCGTCGGGTTTTTCGAAAATCCCAACTCGCCAGACACTCGTTGTCCATTTTGTCGTAGTGTGACAGCCCCATTAGTGTTTCAATAATCCAACAAATTATGCCACTCAGTTACATGTGGACTAGTGGAATGAAGACCGAATTGCCTGTAATTGTTTAATAAACGAATGCAGCGCCCACCCCCAATAATAATAATAATAATAATAATAATGAAACCCAACAACCAGTGGCGTGCTTTTCTGATTATCTATTTTCATCCATTTAAACAACAAATCATTTTTTCCATAAAATGCAATAAAGCAACAATTGTCTTTTTGTTATTTGCTTCAAGTGTTTACTCCCCTGAACCACTCGTTGTCAGAGCCGAGATGATAAATTAGTTACACATTTAACGAGAACTATAACAATAAAACACAGGAAATTGTTTTAAAGACCTAATAAATTGTTGGCTTTTTTAATACCCTACCCTACCCGCAACAAAAAGCACACATAAAACAAAACAAATGAAGAGAGAAAAACGGTAGGCTTGGAGGGGTGCGCTATATTAGGATACCAATTTTTAGCATGATTATAATGAGTGGAAGGGGAAGTTATTCATTTTCCCAGAAAAGTGAGATACTGATATTAGTGGTGGTGCGGTGTAAGGCGTGTATGCTCTAGAGAGCATGGTTAGGTTGGACCTAATGTTGATCAATAGGTTAATCTCGACTAGTTAGGTACCTCAGTGACAAGCAACACTTCAGGTCTTGTTCAATTAGTAGCTGGGGGTCCTTCACTTTAGTTGGATGCTACTGACTGAGGGCTGATAGTCTATGCTGGTTGATTGTTGGAGGTTTACATCCTGGCAACATCTAAGGTCATAGGATGGGTACCGACTTGTGACTGCGCATTTATGGTGACTTTATAGTGTTTCCCCACTGGAAGACCAGGCCACCATCACCATGACATGGTATTCCACTCAGACACATTATCCTGACACTGAGCCAACCAGTCTTTGCCATATCCTAATAATGCCGAGCGCCTGGCGAGGAAGTGACAAGTATCAATTTTTTAAGTGATTGGTTTAACTCGACTGGGAATTAAACTCCTGACTTTCCGTACACCGATTCAGCCACCGCGTTTGGTGATAGTCTATCCAGTGGGGAATGGGGAGTGCCAACATTTTGTATGGCAGCGTTAATCGGCTTCACCTAGGCTGGCTGAGTTTCTTTTTAAACTTTGGTAGCATTGCACGTTCCAGATGCCCCTCATTTGACTGGTGACACTTGCGTTTGTAGGACTTGAGAAGTAAGTCTGTGTGGCCTGTAAAGCCGGGTCCTTTGTTCTACTAAACATGAAGCCTAGTATGTTCTACAGATGTTGACGGTATCTAATTTAGCATTTCGCTAAAATCGCCCCCCCCCCCGATCCCCCAATAACAAACAATTCAACAAGCAGCCATTCACAATTCGCCATCACATTCTATTTTCACATACACCTTGGACATCGTAATCATTGCACGGAAGTGACTTTTAATGATCATACACTGATATAAATAGCATGTGGCAAGGCCACTAACTACTTTTGCACCATTTTTGTCTTCAATTCAAATTTCGCTGTGTAAGAATTCTACATATGCAAAAGAGCAATTCGAAATAACCAAGCAATTGTAAAGTATTAAGCTGCAGTCTGATGAAGTATCAAATTTTCAAAACAAAAACATTCAGCTAGATTTGATTGTACATCTCAAACTTAGTTACTGATGAACTTATTAAACATTTGTTGCCACATAGAAGGGCATACTGAGTCAATTTAATTAAACATGTTATTGCATAAGCCTATGGTGTCAGACTTTTGGCATGCTTGCCAACATTAATTTGGCATGTTTGCACTTCAAATATCTCAATATCACTTCAAACGAAAGTAAAGTATATTATAGTAATCAATTTAATATATTTATCTCATAAAAATGGTAGTAACTCAAAACCATCGGACTATGCAACTTTAAGGGATGATGTCAAGACCTGCTGATTAATGATTGAATATTTCACCACAATTTTCAGCCAAATTCAATTAAATTAATAGCAGACGTAATTCTAAACAGTAGTAGGTGCAACAAATGACTCAAATATTCATTCATGTATGTCACATCTACTTGTCTTGGAACTGTTTATTTTGGTAGCAAATATGATATTGATGAAAAATACATATCAAAGGAAAAGGATAAACATATCTATATATATATAGCATCACTTGTCTCTAGATTCCTCAGGGTTTTCCACGCACGTCGTGCCACCATTTCAAGAAAGGCTCCCGATTCCCCCAAATAAACTTGTGTCCATATTTGATATACCACCTGCAATGAAAATAAGTTCAAATTAGTTTGTTATTTTAGGTGTCTTAAAAATAAAATTTGTTGGTAAATTCACCAGAATAAGTATTTTTCAGGAGTGGCATTCCAGCCCTGGAGTGTGTACAAATAACCGACACTAATATTTACAGCTCGCTGGTAAATGAAATAAATGAGAGTGAGAATTAGAGTGGACGGGTGTGCTAGGTAAAACAGCTGATTTTACAACTGGATCTGGAGTGTAAACTGACATGATTGATAGTGAATACCATTAAATATATTTAGCGATGAAAGTGGTCTCCGGCAAAAGTCGCGGAAATCGGGCAGGATCAAACAGAACCAAGTATGGTTATTATACCAACGGCGAATTTCCACAAAAACGTGGATCCCCCCCACCCCCCTCCATTGAATTAGCATTGTCAGGGAATCGCGGATAATTCCCGGAAGCCAGGTTTCATCCACTACTCTCCTAGCACCATTTGTGGCTAATCGATTATGACGGTCCGGACCACTCGGGTCACCCGAGTCGTCATGATTTCAAATAGAACACCCCGATGTGAATCTAAAAATACACGGGCTGTGTGCAAAACGATCCGACCCTCCAATGCCCCACGTCTTGGCTGGGGGCATCAGGAGCAGTGTCACATTTGTGCTGGTACCAGGGATGAAAGTGGTCTCACGAGAAAAAAAGCGGAAATGCTGATATTCTCCCATAGGTTTAGCATTGTCAGGGAATCGCAGAAAATTCCCGGAAGTCGGGTTTCATATATATTGGTATATGCTGATAGTGCTGCGCCGTTTGAAGCATGTATTAGTAGTGTACGCTGTTAGTGCTGCGGAGTCTACACCACATATTAGTATACTCTGATGGTGCTGCGGGATTGAAAAATCCAGGAAATCCGCGGAATCTCAGAGATCGTTCATCCCTGTGGTACCTGTAGGATAACAGCTACCAGTAAAAGTCCCACATGTTTTTTTAATGGTTTAAAAAAAATAACCCTGATTATTGAAATGGAAATATAACTAAACTATGAAATCATAAAATACTTTGAATCCTATGTTGCTATAGTTATATTGGTTATTTAAAAAAAAAAATTCTGAATTCAGCCACCATTTTTTTTCATCCCTGAGCATATTTATTTATGCAACCCAAGGTTGTAGGGTCTGCGCATGAGCAAAAAAGTGGTTCGGATGACCCGAGTTGTTTAATTGATTACGGCCACATTGATCAGTCAGTACAGACAATCCTTGGAGAGCACTCCACTGTCCTAGTTGTGACTGTATTATCTCATATGGCGAACCTTTCTGTTTGGGTTTCTGTTCTAGCAACATTTGAGGTCATATAAGAATGGGATTCAAACATACCAATTTCTGTCATATATATTGGCATTTTGTGAAGTTAATCAGTGAATCTAACAAAAATCGCAAAAATCTGCGAAACCACGGAGATCTTTTATCCCTGATTTATAGTGCCTTCTTTCATAGACATGTTTGTATTTCTTTACGTTAGAATGTGACACGCAGTTCCGGATTTAGATGAAGAGGCTATTTCATTTGTGAGGGCCCTCCCAAAGGCTCAGAAATATTATACACCTTGGCCGGAGAACCCCTCCCCTCCCCCACACCTAGATTTTGAGACCCTAGGCTTCAGGCTGCCTCAGCCTGAGCTGCACCTGAATGTCCAGGCTCAAACCTGGAGACAGATGTAGAGCAGATGCACTGCGGCAGTAAATATTGGCTAGCAAAACTCATTAAAATGTACTCACAGCCCAAAGAGGATACCGCCCAAATGTGCTGCATGGTCGAAGAATCGCCACTTGAGCAGAATTCCCAACGTGTCGAAGGCAATAAGGGACTTCATGGCCTGAAGGGATGGAAGAGTGTCAGATTAAAGACAAGAAATGAAACAGTCCATTTTGTGTGTGTGTGTGTGTGTGTGTGTGTGTGTGTGTGTGTGTGTGTGTGTGTCTGTGTGTGTGTGTGAGAGAGAGAGAGAGAGAGAGAGAGAGAGAGAGAGTGTGTGTGTGTACGTGTGTGGGTACGTGTGTGTGTGTGTGTGTGTGTGTGTGTGTGTGTGTGTAGGACAGTGTATTTATGCTGCCCAATTGTTTTTACCGCTAGACACTAATAGTCTTGTGGTTCTCTTGTTTTGCCTCGCACACCTGTCCAACGCCTGTCCAACCGGGCCCAGTCATGAACTACCTCAGTGTGGGCGGAACCTGGGTCAGTCTCCACTACGGAAACGTTCCAAGCTTTGACACCTACTTGATCTCCATAATCAAAAGGGGGTGTTCAGGTCATCTTCACACATCACCAGTCAGGCTCCATCTTAACACATCACCCGTCAGGCTCCCCCGCTCACAGTACCCCTACTACACTCTGTCATCTGGTACCTCTGGTCGGGTGGCACCGGGGCGGGTATCCTGACGTCTGAGATCCTACTGGGGTACTGAGGAGACGCCCAGACACACTCTGTCGGGGGCCGACATCGCCCTCTATCGACACCACCTCGACGTGCGTGTCTGTTCCACCAAAAGCTCTCGCCTTCGATCAGGCTCCGATGCCTACACGGTCAGGCTACACTCCATACCATCTTCCATCTGTTGCCCGGTGAGGGCCTGGAGGTGTTACCTACGCAACACGGGCACCAGCCCGACCAGCCAGCCTTCCTGACCCCAAGAGATGACCCATTCACAGTCAGAACGCTCACTGCCACACTACGGGCACCCCTGGTCCAGGCCTGCACCCGCGACGCGGACAACTACACCCTACACAGCCTTCACAGGGGCGCCGCCCTTCAAGACATTTAGGAAATCGGGAATTGGCGATCAGACACTATCCACAAACACGTACCAGCAGCCGCATTCGACGTCGTGACCCGAGTACTCTCAAACTTATTTGGTTGAGTGCCGGTGTAGCAGGAAATCGCAAACCCCCACTTGTTATTTCCTAGGAAATCACAAACCCCCAATGCCATATATGGGCATGGGGGGTTTGCGATTTCCTAGGAAATCACATATCCCCCCTGGAAATTGCAAACCCCTCCCCATGTTTGGCAGTCCTTATCTTAATGAAAACATCTTTAACTTACAGATTAACTTACAGATCCTCTTCTGGCTGATCTAGGCCCTAATGGGCCTCTAATGCCAGCTCGTTATGGCTTTGCGATAGTCCAGTTCGTAATTCCTACCGCACATGCGCTGAAAATGGCCTTTGTTCACAGATGTCGTCACTGTGGCCATTCTAAAGGCCAGGTAAAGAGGTGCAGCAATATCCTGGTATTATCACCCAGTTTTAGGATCAGCAATGTAAACAATGTTGTTAGCAAAATAGCCTTTTTAGTTCCAACTTCAGTCAATGCATAGGCTTACAGTAAATAGAACCATTTTAATGTTCCAAATTCTTATTTATCCATCATTTAAACCATTATTTACTAGTGTGTTAGTTGAATATTACAAAATGCTACAAAGCCTGGGGGGTTTGCCATTTCCAAGAGGGGTTTGTGATTTCCTTGGACATGGTCCGGCGTTCCTAGCCCCCCTGCCTCCCCCCCAGCCCGCAGTCTGTGCCCGCCTACCCTACTGGCTCGGCAGCACCATGTGGCAACCCCGCTGCCTGCTCAACATCTGCAACCAGTCGTCGCGTCTCCTCGCCATGTAAAATTTCCCAATAATTAGACATTGGTGGGTAGTGTGAACTGGTCTATAAGAGATTACAAATGGTCTATAAAGGCAAATGATGTAATGTGACCAAATGCATATGGTATTGTGTAGTGTTGGTGATCCTTTACTTATGTTAGATAGACATTGTGTATTATATAGATAGTGTGAGATGGGCACTACTCTTAGTGTGATAGAGCCTTAGCAGCTCTGCTCACATACCCACTCCCCCCCCCCCCCCAACTGTTATTTACGGATCACTGCACACCCAGACACAACAGGGCACTGTAGCCATAAGCAACCAAGGCACGGATACAATCATGCTTACTGTTCATTGGTAGATTTGAGAATGCTTACTGTTCATTGAAGGAGCTGGTCAGGTGTGACAGCCATCTTGGATTCTACAACCACTATATAATAATAAAACAAGCAAGCTCCTTCTGGTTCCTTCTGCACACTCTATACTCTTGCCTGTAGTGATTTCCTATTTAGCCTGCCTACACAACTACAGCTGCCAGCCGACGACTTTACAACCCGACACCTCGGTACCAGCTGCTTCAACCGCAGCCACATGTGATGACAGACTGTCTGCTTAAGTCAACCCAGGCGATTAAAAAACCGAAAGATATGGCACTGTTCAGCATACCTTTATAACACGTGGAGATGACTGTAGGAAAATTGCATTAGGGGAAGCATCTTGGGTGGAATATTTCTTCGCTCTTAGGTTGTTGGCCGCTCAGCCTAACTTTCCCCAAGCGTGGTTCCCTGCCATCCTACAGCATGAGGAGGACCTAGCCCTGATGGCTGTGACTTGGGACTGGCCGACATGCAGACGCGAGTCTGAGAAAGTCTTCCAGATGGTGGCAGATGAGCGTTTAAGGGAGGGCTGGAGCAACTTGTCTGCAATTAAGGATATCCAGAGAGATGTGTGTACTGAAGCCGTACGCTCGCTTCAGGCACATGCCGCGTCACACCACATGGTTGATGTGCAGAGGCAGCAGTGCCCGCAAGCATGCACTCACTCTAAGACCTGATAAAACTCCACCTAAAATAAACTAGACCTGATAAAACTACACCTAAAACATGAAGACATTGATGTACTAACAATGTCAGAAACCTGGTACACTGTCAAGCACCACAACAATATTATCAACACAGATGGGTATAGGCTTGTACGTAATGACAGAAAAACATTAAATGAAACACAACAAACAAACAAAGGTGGGAGGTGTAGCTATATACCGCAAACTCACCAAAAACTTAGATGCTGAAACACTAGAAACAGCAAATATTTCAGAACACCGCAAAGAACTTGTATCGTGCTTATTAAAAAATGATAAGCAAGCAAACACAGTCATAGCAAGTCTGTACAGACCACCAACAGGAAACATAGACAGCTTCCTTGAGGCCCTTGAAAAAAGTGTTAGCACAGTACAAAAATTAACAACTGCAGAAATTTTCATTCTCGGTGATTTTAATATAAACTACAACTCAAATGAAAAAAACAAACTAATGCTGCAGACCACAATCAAAACCATAGGCCTTCAACAGATAATCACAGAAAATGCCAGACTCAGTGAAAATAGCTTGGCAATTGACCTAAAACTAACCAACACCAACCATGCAACAAAGTGGGGCACCAGAAGTTGGGGTATTAGTGACCACAAACTAATATACATAACCAGAAGAAAAAAAAGAGAAAAAAATTCAATATGCATACAAGATGGGTAGATCACTAGTAAACTACTCAAAAGAATCACTAGAAAACCACCTAGAGAGTCAAAAAAACTAAATAAATAGTAACAAAAATGATATTAACATTTTCTGGAACAATATCATTACGGAAATAACAACCTCATAAACGGAATGTGTCCAATAAAAAAACTCAAAATAAACAAAAAACAAGATCCATGGGTGAACAATGAGCTAATAGCCCAGATAGAAATCAAAAGAAAACTAGGGAACCTGGCAAAAAGCACCAAAACCCCAGCAGATAGAATAGCCTACAACACGGCTAGAAATAAGTCCCATAAAGCTGTCAGAACAGCCAAAAAAAATACATAATAAGCCAAGATGATCAATGGGGTAGAAACACAAACAAATTCAGGAAAAATGTAAATCTATTCCCCAACAATAAGTCTAAAGACTGCATAGCACTCACAAATGAGAAAGGCAGCACACTAACAAACTTAGAGGCAGCAGACAAAGTAAATGGCCACTTTGGCTCAGTGGGACAAAAACTGTCAACAAAATTCATACGGGATTGGGAAAACAAGTCAGAACAAATACAAGATGAAATCCCCACCTGCAAAAACCTAATGCAAAAGAATTACAACAACTAATACAGAGCATAGACACAAATAAACCAAGTGGTATAGAAAATATCCCAACTAAAGTATTAAAACATGCTCTACAAGCCATCCCAGACACCATAAAAGACTTATTTAATGCCTCTTTCGAACAAGGTAAATTTGTCGAAGCCTGGAAGATGGCAACTACAGACCCATATCAATCCTACATTGAGAAAGTACTACACAGGCAGATAAATGAACACCTGAACAAGAATAATATATTAAACTCGAGACAAGGGGGCTTCAGAAAACTCCACTCCACATCAAAAACCATAGGCCTACTCACCAGTGACTTACTGGCCTCAATGAACAACAACAAAATATCAGGGGCAGCATTCATAGACTTCAGCAAGGCCAGTTGTAGTGTTGGTGTTAACTTACCACACAGTAGCTGCTGATAAGTTATTTGATTGCCTGCATTTCAGTAGCAGATAGATAATTGGTTGGTATGGTTAGTCACCTATGTTAGTTTTTTTGGATTTTCCTGGCATATATGTATTTTATTTTCTTCTACTCTTATTACTAGACTAGCCTACTCCTATTTACATGTCATGGGCTTGTACATAGCTGTGTGGTGTGTTATCTGGGTACTCTTGGCATGGTTACCTTCTATTGGGCGACCTGCTGATGGGCCGTGACATATCACACGCACTGAAAACACATCTATACCCACTACGACACACACCTATACCCCCAGTACCCCTTACACCCCCACCACACACCTAAACCCCCACCACACACTTACACCCCCCACCACACCCCTAAACCCCCCACCACACACCTACACCCCTACCATGTTCGCAAGGAAATCATATATTGGGCTGCTAGACACGATCCACCACCAGGGACTGCGCCTGGCCCTTGGGGCCTTCCGCACCTCACCAGTTCAGAGCCTTTATGTCGAAGCCAATGAACCATCACTTAACAACAGGAGAATCAAACTGGCCATGCAATATGTAGTCAAGATAAAAACTAATGCATTGAATCCTGCACACAATTGTCTATTCGAGCAACATGACGAATCCAGGTATGAAGCCAGGCCAAATTACATCCGGCAACTGAGGCTCTGAATGAAACCTCATTTGGAGGCCTTGGGCATGGATTTGGACGTGTTGGAGGATGCCAAAGTCCCAGAACATGCCCCGTGGTCGTTGAGAAAGCCATCGGTTATCCTCCGACTCACGGAACTGAGGAAGTCTGGGACACATCCACTCGAGTACCAAGGACTGCATGCAGAGATTCAAGGCCAGTTTGCAGACCACCTCTCCATATACACTGATGGTTCGAAAGACCAAAGCCGGGTAGCTGCTGCGGCAGTCTGCCGACGGGAAAAATTTGGTGTACGTTTGCCCGATCAGAGCTCGATTTTCACTGCAGAAGCCCGAGCACTCCTTCTCGCTTTACAGTTTATCGAGGTATCCAACCACACTAACTATGTTATATAGAGTGATTCGTTCTCTTGCCTCCTGGCTGTTGCTGGACTGAAAACGAATCACCCTATTCTAGCAACGGTCATTTATAAAATGAACCAACTGACAACGGATGGGTATGATATCCACCTGTGCTGGGTGCCTGGCCATGCCGGCATACAAGGAAACGAACGAGCTGATCGGGCTGCGAAGAAGGCCCTGAACTGTGATCTTGAACCATGTCTGATCCCTCACTCTGATCTGAAACCACTAATAGCCACCCACATAAAATCCAAATGGCAACATGAGTGGGATGAAAACATTAATAAACTTAAAGAAATTGAACCATCTGTGGGAAAGCCACCACAGACTCATGCGGGAGGTCGGCGGGACCAAGTGGTCCTTAGCCGCTGCCGTATTGGCCACTCGTGGCTTACACATGCTTTTCTGCTCAAGGGGGAACCTCCCCCTGAATGTATTGGGTGTCAGTCCCCACTGACACTCAAACAAATTTTACTAAGTTGCGTTGATTTTTTGGCCCTGCGCCAACGGTTCTACACTGCAGACAGTATGCATGACCTTTTTACTAAGGTAAAACAGGAAAACATTTTAGCCTTTTTGAGGGCAGCTGGACTGTACCACCTCATATAGTTTACTAAATGGATTCTCTCAATTATTAATAAAACTTTTCTTTTTCTATGGGAATTTGTTTCCCTTGACCACAAATATATGATTGTGAGCTTTCTAATTTAAGTAGTGTCTTTTGGCATATAATTGATTGTCTGCTTTTACATGTAAAAGCGATGGTTTGAACAAAGCAACCACCAATCAATCAATCAATCAATCAACATGTTCTCGCCACCGGACTATTCCGGAAGCAAACCGGACATATAATGGATGGGTACCGGACATGAACCGGACACCAACCGGACACGTACGGATGGGTACCGGACATGAACCGGACAAAACGGACACCAACCGGACACGTCAGTCCGGTAGAAGTTTTGTGCATGTTCAAAACTTGTACCGGACACTGCCAGATGGGTACCGGACATTGCCGGGGGCGGTGAATATTGATAAGCTAAGTACGACAATTGACTTGTTGGCATTGGAATCAGTAGTGGAACTATCAGTCCCTTCAGTTGAATTTAACTGGTTAGAGACGCCTATAGAAGTGGCGTTGTCTGCACCGAAGTCGGTCTTATATAAAGCTTTTACTCCGCCTCCCACACCTTTAATGTTTAGGCAGTCATTGTTGTCCTTTTGGCCAGTCTCATCTGATATAGCGTGGTTTGGTTTGGGTATTTACAGGGACATTATTGATAAGGTTAGAGCAACCGGCTTGCCTAATTATTTAGGGGCCAGAATCTCAGTACTGGCTGGTCTAGTCATACCGAAATGGCGTGCGCTACTGCTAGACTACCCGGACACTCTGTTAGTGGACCATTTGGAGTTTGGCTGGCTGGCTGTTAGACTACACAGCGCAGGTTATCCCTGCCATGACGTATAAGAATCATTCGGCGGCAGCAGAAGCAGACTTATATATAAGTAAATTCATCTCAACTGAGATTAGTCATGGTGCAATGTTAGGCCCATTTGATTCCCTCCCTTTCCTGCCTTCGTGTCAGCAAAGTCCGATGATGATGCAACCAAAGAAGAACTCCTCAGATAAGAGAATAATAATTGATCTTAGCTTCCCATTAGGCAGAAGTGTGAACGCCGGTATAGTTAAAGGGTTTTATTCAGGTGTTCCGTTTAACTTCTCATTACCATCAGTCTCTACATTAACAGATAGACTATCTCAGTTAGGTCAAAATGCTTGGATGTGGCAAGCAGATTTGGCCAGGGCCTATAGGCAGCTGAGGGTATGCCCCTTATCGATACCACTGTTGGGTATTTCTTTAAACGGAAAAATATATATTGACATAGCTCAACCATTTGGGTGTAGAACCTCTGCGTTAGTGTGTGCTCGAACCACTCGGGCAATAGTATGGCTACTGAGGCAAGAAGGTTTTTTCTCGCTTTGCTATTTAGATGACTTTATTGGAATCGAGAAGACCCAACAAAAAGCAATAGAGGCATATAATAGATTTAATACATTAACGTCACAGTTAGGTTTAGCTCTGGCACTAAATAAATGTACAGCTCCGGAGAAAGTCATTACATGGTGATTAATTCTACTGACATGACAGTTACTTTAAAGTTGTGCTTAATCTGGGAAAGTAAGTCCACTGCATCAAGGAAACAGCTGCAGAGTTTAGCAGGGAAACTGCAGCATCTTTCGAAGTGCATTAAGCCTCCTACTAGATTTTCGAAGAGGGTTCTAGAAGCGCTTAGATCATCTCCGTATGTAGGGCAGCACAAATTTACTTCTGATCTGCTACATGATCTTGAGTGTTTTCACAAGTTTGCAGTCATACAACGGTAAGTAACTACTCCCAATAAAACCGAGAGAACCATCGGTAATAGAGTGTGACTCCACCTTGGAGGCGGGAGGGGCTTTCTCCCCAGTGGCATTTTATACGTCAGAGTACTCTCAGGAACTTATGGCATTGTCGTTGCCGATAACTCAACTCGAAGCACTAAACCTGGTGCATGCTCTTAAATTTCTACTACCAGTTAATCCACATAACTTTCTGATAAAATAAATACTGATAATCTGGCATCTCAGCAAGTCCTTGAATCTGGTAAAGGGAGAAATAGAATACTCTGCGCATGCACACGACAAATATGCTTAATAGCAGCACAGCTTAACTTTGATATAGAAATTTCTCACAAACCGGGAGAGCAATTAGTGCTAGCAGATGACCTCAGCAGGGCACCACGTTTAGAAACAAGTAGGGATAAAGCTAAACAGCTGTGCAATGATTTGGGCTTAAACCAGGTCAATGTGTCTGTACATTTGAATATACTAGAATTCTAACTGCTCTATAACTCTGCCTGGAAGATAGTAAACTTTGTTGGCTCTATCTTCCAGGCTACTCGCTAAAGCATCACCAGGCTACTCGCTAAAGCATCACCAGCGCCTGATCGACGCATATACAAATGCCCTTGCTCCTAGAAGGTGGTGGAACAAGGTGTCTCACATTACGATCTACATTCAGTTCTGCCTAGAGCACCAAGTTACTATTCATAATCCTTCAGTGTATGACTTGTTGTCTTTTCTGCTTTTTCTGAGCGATCGTCTTAAGTCAGCGGGGTCAGTGATGAATTATTTCAGCTCTGTGAAGGTATAGATAGCAGCAGGCCCCGGTGACTCGTCTGCATTTGATGCCCAAGAGGTGAAAACATTTAAAAGAGGTATATATAAAAATTCTAACCACGTAACAATTAGAGCTACCCCATTAATTGCTGCAGATTTCAAAAAGATCATCACTTTCCTCTCTGGGCTGGCTCCTCCGCCTTCTGCGCTTATCATTGCTCCGATCCTTGGTTATTTCACTCTAGTAAGACAGAGCAATTTGGTTCCGAGCTCTACCTGGTGCTCTTTGAATCAACATGTCTTGACATTCGGAGATATTCGACTGAGGCTGAATTGCCTCCTGGTAACTATTAGGTCGATGAAAACGCGGTTTGCGTCGGCCCCGCTGATAGTTTTCCCGTCTTCCAGCACTACCAGGGTCTGTTTGTTGCCTGGCTTGATTATGCCAGGAACGTTAAACCACATGACAATGCTCCAGCATTTCTGTTGCCATCTGGGCTACCATTGACTAATCATACCCTTGCAAGAGCTCTTAAACTGTCTTCGTATGAGATTTTTGGATGTGATAAAGGTTTTACGTTGCATAGTCTTAGAAGAGGCGCTGCCCAGGCCTGTCATGGATCAGGCCTGACTCTTGATAGTGTCATGGCAGCGGGTACCTGGAGAAGTTCTGCAGTGAAGTTGTACCTCCAACCTATACACATCGGTACTGCACCCGCAGCGCTCGGTCAACTCTTGAGTTGAGTGCTGGTATCTGTAACTGTTTTGATTCATTAGTACTACCCGTTATTTGCTCTAGTCGTTAAGCTTACAAAAGAATTAGTTCTATCTGAACTCAAGCTACTGTGAACATATTAGGCCTTTTATGGTCATTTGCGTACAATTGAACTGTTATATGTATTAGTGTTAAGATTAGGCCCTGACGCCGAATAGCTTTATCGAACACGTATGAACAACTTCCTTGAGGTTACCAACTTGTTTCTTTAAATAAAACTTTATTACGTTAAATCATATTTGCATTGACTTATTTTGTTTTGTTATGTGAATTGTTAACTGTGTGTCAACACAAAATCTTCTTATTCACAATCACAATCTTTTTTTTTAAAGACACAATTTCTTAACAAATGAGATCCCATTAAATGTTCCATCAGTTAAAATTCAAACTGACATTGCAGTTTCTTTAGAAATGAGATCCCATTAAGTTTTCCATCAGTTAAATTCGAACCAGCTGACATTACAGATTAGCTATGTGACCAGAAATATGTGCGATTCTAAAAACTGATCCTGTTTTGGACTTACTGCTGAGGCGGAGAACGAGTGTGGGAAGATATCTCCCACGAAGGCGATGCTGAGCTCAGCATTCGGGTATTGACTGCACACCATCCCCAGGATGGCCATGATTGCTCCTGACTGCAACATAAATATCAGTATTATTGGAGAATACTGGTATATGGTGTACTAGTTCATGTCTATCCCTACCCGAATTACCTGAAATAACTGAAGTGTACACTATACAATTGGTTATCCGGCAGAATTGAATAAGTGCACGGCTTCAGTCATGGGTACACTCGATACTGCTTCACAAGAAGAGTGATTTTATTAGCAAAATTTCACTCAGAAATTTTCTGTTAATATGTATGTAAGGACAACACATGTGAGAAGCAAGTGAAAGCAAATTTGGCAGTTAGAATGTCAAACAAAGCCTTGTAATGGGCAAAATAGATCGGAATGAGGGGGAAAATGGCATCCATTTTGTTATAAGTCTTCTGCTCATAACCATGTCCTTAATCCATATTTCTCTTTTAGTGTCAGTTTTATAAACAGATAGAACACTTTTATTAATTGCACACATGAATCCACTGTTTAGTTCATATCACAATCAACTTTGATTGAAAAACAAAATATATGTGTTTTGTATGGAATTTTAGGACACAAAGTTATGAGTAAAAGATTTTGCACAATGAGAGTTTAATGGCTATTCAAATTCAATTCTAAAAAGTTGAGTTGCTATATGAATTGAATTGTCAGTTGAAAGAGATTCTAATGAACACAACCAATGTAATTAGAATACAATTTTGACTTTGACCTGTATGTAACACTTTGTGTACCCATGATTGAAGCTATACAATATAGAGTGGTACATAGTTGGAATGTTTGCTTCCCCCCCCACCCCTAATACTGCCTGCTGGTATGTAGGTATAGCAGGTATAGCAATACCTCAGGGAGTTTGACGCCCCTGCCTTGCAGAGTTCTAAACCACTGCCTTGTGGTACAGGTCCTTGACAGAACCGAAGGCTAAGGGAGCAAACCCTAAACAGAAAACCATGTCACTGTGGCAGCATTAAGGGCGGTTGATGTATGGAACTCCCAACATCTCCCGACCAGCCACTGCAGGGACAAATAGATTTGCGCCTGTCTTGACATGTTCTTGCCGGTGTGAAACCTCTATTTGCTCCCCGAGAGAGTGCCGCTGGTAACTTGCAAAAGCCAGCAGCACTTCAACACTTTTGCAGGCAGCTTTCATGAAATGTACAACCGCACAAAACACCATACCGGCTCGGTCGTCGCCCGGGTTATCAAGGACCGCGCTGCTCGAGCTCATCTTCCGTCGACAGCGGAAAATCAGCTAGGAGGAACACAACGCAACACAACACAACTACTGACAATTGCCCAATGGAACGTCAGGACTCTTCTCGACCGAGAAGCAGCTGACCGACCAGAAAGACGTACGGCACTAGTAGCAATGGAACTGGCAAAATACAACATCGACATTGCCGCCCTATGCGAAACAAGGTTCTCAGAGTCTGGTAGTCTCAATGACCTGGAATACTCTTTCTTCTGGAGTGGCAAACCCGAAGGAGAGAGAAGGGAGGCAGGAGTGGGCTTTGCTATCAAAAAGGACATCGTCACAAAGCTGACAGAAATGCCACGGCCAGTAAGTGACAGAATCATGACGATGAGACTACCTTTGAGCAAGGACAACTTTGCAACAATTATCAGTGTGTACGCTCCAACAATGACAAACCCAGATGATAACAAGGAGGCCTTCTACAACCAGCTGGCAAGTACGCTCAGTGACATCCCTCACACGGATAAGCTACTGCTGATAGGAGACTTCAATGCAAGGATAGGAAGAGACAATGACAAGTGGCCCTTGGTCATGGGCAAACATGGAATCGGGAAATGCAACTCCAATGGTGAGCTCCTACTGGCTTTGTGCTCTGAGTTCGAACTGATAGTAACAAACACCATGTTCAAGCAGAAGGATGAACGCAAGACCACTTGGATGCATCCTCGTTCCAGGCACTGGCATATGATCGACTTCATCATCACAAGGTGCCGGGATAAGATGGACATCCACAGTACTCGAGCCATGCGTGGAGCTAACTGCTGGACCGATCACCAGATGCTAAGGTCAAAAGTGGCATTCAGAATACGAGAAAAACACAACAGGCAAGGGACAAATAAACCGACAAAGCTCAACACAGCAAAATTAAGTATCATCAGTCACAGGGAGAGCTTCAAGCGGGAGATGGACAACGCTCTCGCACAATGGGAGGAGAAGGAAAGCCCAACACCAGATGAGGAATGGGCAGCGTTGCAGCAGGTTGTATACAACACAGCTAAAACTTATCTCGGCAAGCCAGACAGAAAACATCAGGACTGGTTCGACCCCAACAATCAGGAGCTACAGAATCTTATGAGCAGAAGAGACCAAGCCCACCAGAGAGTGTTGCAGACCAGGAACACTAGATCCACCACTGCAGCATACAAAGATGCCTGCAGATTGCTACAAAAATGCACCCGTGCATTGAAGTCAGACTGGTGGGAAATGAAGGCAGAGGAGCTGCAGAGAGCTGCAGACAGAAACAACATGAAGGGCTTCTACAGCGGACTGAAGGAAGTGTGGGGACCCGTGAAGAAGGGAGCTGTTCACCTGAAATCAACAGATGGAACGGAGACCTTTTCCGACAGCAAGAGAGTTGTGGCAAGATGGAGCGAACACTTCCAGAAGCTACTCAACGTCGCTGGTGACATAGATCACGAAGCTCTGAACAACATCCAGCAGCGCATTACCAAAACATGCCTCGATGAGATTCCAACCATGGATGAGATGGCTAGAGCAATCGCCAGCCTGAAAGATGGCAAAGCACCTGGGGGTGATGGAATTCCTGCCGAGGTATGGAAGCATGGAGGAGAGAATCTGCTCAAAAGACTGCACCAACTAATCACCAATGCCTGGGAGGAGGGTTCTGTACCCCAAGCATGGAAGGATGCCAGCATTGTAACCATCTACAAGAAAGGTGATCGAACAGACTGTGGGAACTATAGAGGAATCTCTCTTCTTTCCATAGCAGGGAAGATCTTCGCCAGGATCCTACTCAACAGACTATCTATTCACATAACACCTGGTGTAGTTCCAGAGTCACAGTGTGGCTTCAGAGGTAACCGGAGCACTGTGGATATGATATTTTGTCTCCGACAGCTACAAGAAAGGTGCATTGAGCAGGACCGACCACTGTACATGGTATTTGTCGATTTCACTAAGGCATTTGATACAGTCGGGAGGACCGGGCTATGGCAGCTACTGAGGAAGTACGGATGCCCAGAGAAGTTCACAACTATGATCGAGGCTCTACATACAGGAATGATGGCGAACGTTAGTGCTGGAGGGGAAGTCTCGGAATCGTTTGCGGTTACAAATGGGGTCAAGCAAGGTTGTGTACTGGCCCCCACGCTCTTCTCCATCTTCCTATCAGCAATGCTAGACGAGGCTTTCCGAGACATGGGGGATGGCATCTATATACAGTCCAGACAGAGCGCTGACCTATTCAATGTCGCACACTTCAGAGCGAAGACCAAGACTACTCAGATACTGGTGAGAGAGCTACTATTCGCAGATGACAGTGCACTGGTTGCCCACTCTGCTGAAGAGACCCAGAAAATAGTGGACGCTTTCTCCGATGCATCAAAGAAGTTTGGCCTGAAAATTAACATCAAGAAGACGGAGGTGCTGTACCAACCCAACTCTACAAGAACCCGAGAGGAGGAGATCATGGTTGACGGAAACAAGCTGAACTCTGTTCCGGAATTCACCTATCTCGGATGCACAATATCAAGTGATGGACGCATTGATGCTGAGATACAGAGGAGGATGGCCAAGGCTAGCGCATCTTTCGGCCGACTACGCCAGAGACTCTGGAACAACCACCATGTGTCCATTCGGGTCAAAGGTAAGATCTACCGCGCAATCGTGCTATCCACCCTACTATACGGAGCCGAGGCCTGGACAGCGTACAGACAGCAGGTGAAAAAGCTGCATGCCTTCATGATGCGACATCTGCGTTCAATCATGAGGCTAACCTGGAAGGACAAAGTGACGAATAAGGAAATACTCGAACGGATGGGGCTGCCCTCTATGGAAGATCTTCTGATCAAAAAGAATCTCCGGTGGACTGGACACCTCATGAGGATGTCATCAGACAGGCTACCAAAGCAGATCCTCTATTCTCAACTGTCTTTTGGCTACAGAAAGAGAGGGCGCCCCCGTCTCCGGTTCAAAGATACCATCAAGAGAAACCTGAAGCTGAGAGACATTAAGACCGACTCATGGACACAACTCTCACAGCAGAGAGCTAAATGGAGAGCGGCAGTCAAGTAATGAAAGCAGTCTTTGTCGCATCGCGACCGACAGCATGATGATGATGATGAGATTTTTATTTTATAAAGCATAACCTTGTACAGGGATTTACTGCTGGACTAATATTTGAAAGGTTCACAACAACTTTGCTTCCTACTTACAGCGCCAAGTGAAGGAACAGTACTGCCCCGGACTACCTTGACAGCGTAACTTCCCAGACCGGAAACCAGGCCTGAAATACGAAACGCGGGTTACTTCATGGAGTTTTAACTCATATGTTTTTAATTCATGGTTTTACTCGACTTTGGGGAGGGGGGGGGGGGTAATAATTGATTAAAGTTGCATAGTCTGATGGTTTTGATTTTTTTGTCATTTTAGATTGATCATTAATTTTACTTTAGAATTTTTTTTTTAATCTTAAATGGCTAACTTTGGAGATAATTGAAGTGAAAACATGCTAAATTAGTTTCAGCAAGCACGTCAAAATTCTGACACATGCTTAATAAGTGCACCAATGTCTAAGTTACTTCAAACTAAAGTAAGATAGATCATAAGGATGAACCTAATACATTTATCTCAGAAAATGTCAAAAACTCAAAACTATCGGACTGCAACTTTAAAGCAACAATATCGAGGAAAATATTGTGGAACTTTTGGTGGTTCATTAAAGTGAAACCTATTGTACCTGCGCTAAGATAGACTGCGAGGAACTGCTCCCGACCAAGTAGATTACACACGGGCTCGGAGAAGGACCACAGGACGTACATGTTGGCGGCCAGGTGGAAAGTGGAGTAGTGGCTGAAGGTGGAGAAGAGCAGCGACCAGCAGGGGGCGCCTGCAAGCAACACGCGCAGTCTACACAAAAATGAGCAGGCAGCTTTTGAAGACACCATTTTAATGTAGCATTATTATGGTTACTAGAAAGGTCAAGGTATAACGGCTAGGGTCAATTGGTGGGTGTGAGCAGCTGTGTTGTTGTTTGTTGTTTTACGTCCTAACAACATCTAAGATCATATCAGGATGGGTACCGACTTGTGACAGTGTGCACTCAATGCGACTTTATTGTGCTGCCCCACTAGGAAATCAGGCTGCCAGCACCATGACCCGATATCCCACCCAGTCACATTATCCTCACACTGAGCTAACCAGTAATGCCGAGCGCCAAGCTAGGAAGTGGCAGGTCTCAATTTTGTACGTTGATGGTTTGACTCGACCAGGAATTGAACTCAAAATTATTTGTAGAACTTGATTAGGTAGAGGGTTGATGTTACCTGAACTAGGACTGGCTGCAAAGAACTTGATCATCTGAGCTTGTAGTGCAGGGATTCTCCAAAGGCAAAACACACCGACATTAATCCCAATGATGCCAGCAACAAGCCTGCGGCCAGGCGAAAGAGCGTTCCACCATGCATTTGCCTGAAACAACAGAACATGTGCATGTAGCAGACAGGATCTGCAACAACAGAACATTGATAGGTACATGTAGCTGTGTATGATCTGTAACAATACAACTTGGATATGTCTATGTAGCAGTGCACTATCTACAACAACACAACATGGATAGGTATATGTAGCAGTGTGGGATCTGTAACAACACAACATGGATAGTCACATGTAGCAGGGCAGGATCTGTAACAACACAGCTTGGATATGTGTATGTATGTAACAGTGCATGATCTGTAACACCAGATAGGCACATGTAACAGTACAGGATCTGTAACAATACAACATGGATAGCTATGTGTAGCATTGCAGGATTATGGCGATTTTATAGTGCTGCCCCACTGAGAGACCAGGCCACCAGCACCATTACCTGATATCCCACTCAATCACATTATCCTGATAGATACTGAGCCGACCAGTCCTTGACTTACCCGAATAATAATAATAAAGTACATGTTCTCCTACAATTTATACTCGCACAATGTGTCATACATCACACACATGCACGCTCACACACATACACATATATATACAGTATAACCCCGTTAAACTGAACTTGAGGTACCCTCAAAATGTGTTTGCATTAACCGATCATTGGTTTAACCCAAGCTTTGGCTTTGACTTTGAGTAAGGATGTATTGCACATGTAATATACAATATATGTGGACACTTTGATTATTGTTTTATTCATGAATATACAGTATAACCCCGTTAAAACAAGCTTGGTTAAACCAAACGATCGGTTAGCTCAAACATCTACATATACTAAATAATCACCATGTACCTGCTACTGTGTGAGAAACAAAAACATCTTATCACCTCCTACTGTGTGATAAGATTAAACTACTACTACAACTGACCAGCATTGAAAACAAGCACAAGCACTCGAGCTTACATGCTATGAACAGTATAATCACAGCATAAAAAAAATCCAAACTTTTTTCGGCGGCCCGGCAAAATACTACCATTTATCATATAACAAAGTTGGTGTGGTCTCAGATGACCTCATAACCACATGAAAGTTTGGTTTAACCATACCGGAGTGGCCTAGGATCCGACAATTTAGCTTGGATTAACCGATAATTTGGATTAACCAACTTTTTAAAATATGATAAATGGTAGTATTTTGCCGGGCCGCCGAAAAAGTTTGTATTAACCAATCGTTTGGTTTAACAGAGCTTGGTTTAACGGGGTTATACTTTATATATATATACATGCTACACTGACGTGTTTTGGGTGGTTTTGTTTGGTATAATTTAATGGTCCTTGTCTGCTTACTTGGTGTCGAAAGGAGCCAGCCTTTTCATAGAAGGGATTCGCATGTTGTGGCCCAGAATGTTTATACTCGCCGACTAGTTTGCGAAGTGTCTCATATTGCCACATAGCTGCCCCAGCAAAACTCAGTCCGCTCACCTACAAGCAGGGAAAACACCAACCAATTGTAAAAATCAACATTCTAATGATTTGTGGGGACTCAATATAAATCGGAATGATATTCTATGGACACAAATAACGAGTTACAGTCCCTCAGTGGCAGGAAAACTGGTCAATTCATACTTATGTAAAATATATTTTTACCTAGAATCAGCAATTGATTTTTTTAAACATTTTTACCTAGAATCAGATGAGTATTTTGTTTTGATCTAAATCATCAGTTAATCTGATTGCCATTAGCTTCTCTAGCATCTTCCCAGGTAGAGGTAGTAAAGACACTTGTATCAAATTCCCAACATTTCCGCTGTCGCCTGGCTTCTGGAGAGGGCTTGTGGTACTTACTTTCCACGATTCAATACTCTATTTCAGACTCAGCAACATGGTAGTTGCATCAATTGGTCCAAAGTAGGTACATATAATAAAGAGAAATGTGAATAATTCAAAACCAGACACAGGGAATTCTTTTTGGGCCAATACATTTATTAATCAGGCTTAATAAATTGTTACAGGAGCCATTGATATATCTATCACTAGCTAACAATTAGACAAGTTCTAGGTAATCAGTACAGATAACCTATTAGCGTTTATCTATTTTACTCTAATATTTTAGGATAGTACAATCCATATTATTGAATTAAGCTTGACTATTCATATTACTTATTTGCAGGATAACCAAATAACTATATAAACTAAGTAATGATATATTACATTATTTTTTGTCATTTATATATATTCTTGAAATTGACGACAGGAGACAGCAGCTAGAGGGAAGATCACGGTCATAGTCTCGAAGCACACCAGGCACACATCAAGCAATTTGATTTATACTCTCAGGCATAACAGGATATGGACCATCCAACTCTCAGCCAAATTGGGACAGCAGAGTAGATGGTCCTTTACTAACAAGATGTTTATTCACATAATTAAATATACTATTAGATTTCCATTGTCCTAATAATTTTATAGTCCAGAGTCACTCCTATCCGAGCATATTCTTGAGCAGCTCCACATAGTGGACTATGTGACATCACCATCGGGCACCAGGGGAACTTGGCTTTCTTCAATACCATCTGTATGCATTTGATGAAAGTTTGACTGGTCAGGGGGTCCACGTTCGAGAGTATGAATGCTGGGGCGCCCTCATGCGGACCTGAATGTCGACAGTAGTTATTCCCTGCACGTACGGGACAGAAGATCGAATTGTGTACCCTAGGTAGCTTGATGTGGTAGCTGTCTTCTGGTCTGAAGATTTTTTTTGTGCTACACAAGTGCACTAACAGATGTCTCTTGTGTACCTGGATGTCTCCGCCCAACAACGTATGACCGCCATCACCCAGCATCTCGGAATAAAATAGATTGGATTGTCTTAGCAAGCATGTATAGCCAATTAGCAAAGCAACAACAAATACAAGACAAGGTTTACCCATTTTCTTTACGAATTTTAATATAATTAATTTAACATGTCTTATTTTTAATGGATAAGCTTTATTATTAATCAAATTATTTTAAAATTTAAACAATCCCTTTTTGGGTATTGACAATGCATATCTATCAAATACTTCTCATCTACCACCTACAATTTTCACCCAAGATTTAGCCCCACACAAATAATTTGTTATTGCCCCTTCTGTTTTTAATTTCTCATTTAAATATAAAGTATACAACATTACTGTTTTCAGTTTAGGGTATTTTGGATTATTATGGTTTTTTTATACAAAACTTAACATATTCTTCAAAATGAACCCTCTTATTTCTCCACGTCCCTTCCGACAAACCTGCCTTGAAATAAATTCTTAGCTTCCTAAATAAAGCATAATTGTGAGCTGCGAGGGAAAAGATCAGAGAAGAAAAGTTTGAGTGAGCAGCTTACAAAAATCAATCAAACACCTTATTATCATGAGAAGCACTTATTTTTTCCAATTTATGTTCATTACACAGCCGAATCGCTATCAATTTTGCTTTATTGTCAAAACACATCCTACTTAGTGCATCTGCTAGCACTAGCTTCTTCCCTGCCTTATGTATGACTTGTACTTCGCAACACCTTTCGGCAGCAAACCTCCAGATCTCATGAGCACATGCACATAAAACTGGGTCCTTTCCAGCACCAGTAGATAACACCTTTTGAGATGCTTCATTATCTGTATTAATGATAATCACAAACTCCTCTGAGTGTTGAGGGAAAAGAGGTTTAAGTGCTACAACCAAATTAATTGCCTTTAATTGAGCAATATAAAATTTATTTTCATTTACAAAATCTGGGGAATATAATTCCAAAAAATAATGAGTATTACTGAATGCTCCCCCTGCTAACTGATAAGTCACACTCAATAACCCACTTTTTCTTTGGAAAAGGCCTTAATAAAATGAATCCATTAAACCCTTCCGTCAAACACAAAAACCAAGCTATATCCCTAGTTAAACCTTGACTAACTACTGCTTTTCCAATAAAAAGGGGTAGCCCTTAAAAAATCTCAAATTCTATTCATAAACCTAAAATTAACCACACATTTAGAAATAAATTATAACCTCCCCACAAGCCTTTGCACATTTTTTCTAGTCACTTTGCTCCAACTTTCCATTTATTACACTCAGTTAAAATATCTAACAATTTGTGCTTAGGGATCCTAACTATCAATTTTATAACCTAACCATTTCATGTTCGTCTCTGGCGGTGTACATTTCTTAATTGACAGATCAAAACCTAACAATTTTGTCAAACTAAGAACCTAATTATACCTTTTTTGTGCATTCTCTAGTGTACTTTCTACCCCTACAAAATCATCCAAATAGCATAAAGCAAAAAACCCTTTTTTCCTTAATAAGTAAACTACTGCAGACGTAGTTCTCACACAGACCATGCTAGACGTCCTACAGCCAAAAGAAGGTGCTATGTCAAAATAGTATTTCCCTCCCACAATAATCCCAAAACAGAGATACACTCAACGGACATGTTCTTAATTGCCGATAAGCTCTTGCTAAATCTATAGACCACATGTAGCAGTTCTTAACTAACCTAGTAACTTCTAGCTAAATCCATTATTGATGGTAAATTATACGTAAAAGTTTCCCCTTGACAACACCCTTTCACAATACCTGAATTAACTACCCTCCCTCTAGGAAAACTTAAATCTACTAAAATCCTTTGCTCCTCAGTGTGTTTTTTTGGCCGGGTCATAATAGGACTAATTTGAGCCCATGGGGAAAAAAGGTGGTTTATTAAAGGGTCCCAGCAATGCTCCATGAGAGATTTCAGTAGCTACATACTTATTAATCCAAAATAAATCTTTCTCATTACAACAATGATTAGTTTCTGTTGGTGTTGGCGCTCTATCTCTTGTATAATTAGCTATTCCAGAAAAAGGAGTAATTCCAGAGTATAGCGATCTTGCTAGTACAGTGAGTGCGTTATTAGCGGCAGGTCCAGTGAAGGAGACGGGCGGTCCGTTGGATTTGGAACATGGCATTGGCGATGTTTCTGATTCTGATGATGAACTGATGAAAGACTTAATGCGTGTAGCAGGAGTTAAGGCTAGGAAAGCA
The DNA here is from genome assembly GCA_030323885.1 of Branchipolynoe longqiensis. NCBI lineage: Eukaryota > Metazoa > Annelida > Polychaeta > Phyllodocida > Polynoidae > Branchipolynoe > Branchipolynoe longqiensis. Next base: position 51,782,962 of record CM059197.1, read on the forward strand.
GCTAGTAAAAGTAAACTATTACCGTATCGGTATGTAATTTGTGGGGCGAGGAAAGGCAAGGTGTCTCAAGGCCAGTCGACTTGGTTTGAATATTTAGATGCTATTCGTAGAATGATTCGAAGGGGTGATATTACGAAACTGTGGGTTCCTAAGGTAGAAGAACACATTGACACGCTTCTTGATATGGCCCAGAACTATACCTGGGAGACATGCCTTTCCTTCCCAGAAAGAATTTTTAATATGATTTCAGACAAACGTTTGCCAAATGGTTGGGATGATGTTAGTTTGATTCAGGAAGTGAGACGAGATGAGAGCAGCCTAGGTCGTAGGTTGGCTAAGGTGAACATGAAGCCAGGTAGAGAAAGTAGTGGGAATGAATTTAGCAAGGAGCTTCATAGTCATACATACACGATTTGGAACAGGGTTAAAGACTGTGGCTTCTCTACGAGTCATGGAGTAGGTAGAGATCGGTTTGTACATGTCTGCACTTGGTGTGAGAATAATTTACATAGGAAACATTGTCACAAAGAACTTGATTGTAAAAGTAAAGTACGAACTCGTGATAATAGAAATAACCCTGATGTTGCTTCGAAGATTTTTGTAGGGATCGGTTAGGTTGGGACCGAACTAGACAGTGGACGATGCTGGCAAGTTCCGGAGAATGATGATAGATGGCGTGGAAGTTGGTGGAAAATTGCAACCGTCAATCCAGGGCCGCGTTCAGGTCCGTCCGTCTCGGCGATGCTTTTTGGCCTATTTGCGTTCACGGTGCGTCCCGGCGACGCCTCCCTTTTCAGATAGGAGACAAAAAGCGCCTCGAAAATGGCCACCGTATCCAGTGGTTTCAGCCAATCACAGCGCAGCTTTTCCATTGCAAATGGCCACTGCCTATGGGGGGCGGCCATTTTCGAAACAAACTGCTTTTGCCATTCAAACTATCATGACATCAGTGCCATCTCTGAGGCGCCTCCAAGACGGACCCTGAATGCGGCCCAGGTCGTCGAAAATAACACGAAGGTCAGTAAGAGTGTTGTCGCTGTTAAGAAATCTGGCCTGTTTTTGAATGTCCATATCCCACCTGTTGTACCACATGTTGATGTTGGCTCTCCTAGTATTACACATGTTAGTGCCGTGGAGGAGTCTTCAAAAAAGTTTGCTTTCTGGAATAAGACCCTTGCTTGCCCCCCGGGGGAGTAGAAAATTGATAGAATTTTGTAAACGACCACAGAGTAGTGTGGATAAGCGCAGCATCAGTTGTGTTGATATTCCGCGGTGGAGTTAGTAGTCAAAAAAGGAAACGCATGGCAAATGCAACTTTGTTTTATGATATTACATCGAATGGTAAAGATTATAGCAAGTATAAATGGTATAATAAAGGGCTACGGAAGTGTAATAATGGGATAGACAAAGGGCAGGATGCTGCAATTAAGGATAATGCATGTTTAGATGTTGGTTTGAATGGGACACCTCTTACTGGCGTGATCGTGTCGACCGGGTTACAAGGAGTTCGTTGTCATGGTGACACATCTAAACAAATACAAACAGACTTCAACATGCCAATGAGGTTGACTCCAACTTCCGCATCCTTGACATTAGTTGATCCAGCCATCAGCTCAGTGCACAGTCCATTCATTGGCTGCACAATATCAAGTGCTACTCAGCACCCTGACATGGCAAACTCTTGCCCAGTTAATTATTCAAATGTTGTTAAAGTTGATAAGTTCAAACACAGTGTACCTTCATGTGGTATTAACGAGTCGTGTGTTACTCAGCATAAAATATTGGGAAACGATTGTCCCCTTGTTTTAATTAAAAGTGGTGTTAATGTTGAACCGTTATGTATGCAAAAGTTGAATTCAGTAAATAATGATAATATTATTGAAAAAAATATTAAAAAGAATAACAAGGTGTATAATGTTGTACCAAGATATAATCTGATCATAGGTTCTGTTCGTGATGGGGAGCTAGTGAAGACTAGATACGATTTGACAGAAGCTGATAGAAGTTGTACAGCTTTACGGCAATTAAATGATAAAAATGAGACAACAGCTGTATTGAATGTAGAGAAAGATAAAGTAATTGGTAATACTGATATTTATAATTTGGGGATGCAGTTAGAGACGACTGTTGTCACTCTACCACAATGTTTTTGTGAACAATCGCCTGTTCAATATAGAGGGACGGTACTACAGTTATGGCCGACTTGGGAAAAACAGATGCGAGGTTCATTTGAATACAAGACAATTTTTTACTGTGTTAGAAAGACAGCCTTGCCGAATTATTTAATTGTTTGTTTGTTTGTTGTTGTTTTACGTCCTAGCAACATCTAAGGTCATATCAGGACGGGTACCGACTTGTGACAGTGCGCACTCATGGCGACTTTATAGTGCTGTCCCACTGGGAAACCAGGCCGCCGGCACCATGACCTGGTATCCCACTCCGTCACATTATCCTGACATTGAGCCAACCAGTCCTTGTCCTATCCTAATAATGCCGAGCGCCTGGCTAGGAAGCGACAAGTATCAATTTTAAAGTCATTGGTTTGACTCGACCAGGACTCGAACCCACGACCCCACGATCTACCAGCACAGGAGACGGACGCTCTAACTCATTCGGCCATCCCGTCTGGTATCCGAATTATTTAAAGGCAAGAGTGCCTGTACCACCAGGTCTGAATGTTCAGGCTTGAAAGAGTTTATTAATAAATTATGAGGAATATCAAGGAGTTTATTTTTTTAGATTTGGGTGGCCAGCGAACCATACTGGGAAGGTAGCACCATCACCAACAGAAATTAAACATTGTTGTGATGAGAAAGATTTATTTTGGTTAAATAAGTATGTGTCTACTGAGCTTAATCATGGGGCTTTGTTGGGGTCATTTAATAATCCACCGTTTTCTCTGTGGGCACAAATTAGCCCCATTATGACCCGGCCAAAAAAGAACAAGGAACAGAGAATTTTTGTAGATCTTAGCTTCCCAAAGGGAAAAAGTCTTAACGCAGGGATAGTTAAAGGGTTTTACCAAGGGAAAAAAGTCTTTTAATTTACCAACAATTATGACATTAGCTAGAGAAGTTACAAGATTAGGTAAGGACTGGTATATGTGGTTGATAGATTTAGCTAGAGCGTATAGGCAATTAAGGACTTGTCCATTGAGTGTACCACTTTTCGGAATTAAAGTGGAGGGGAAATATTATTTTGATACAGCACTTCCCTTTGGTTGTAGGACATCAAGTATGGCTTGTGCCAGAACGACGTCAGCTGTAGTGTATTTAATGAAGAAACAAGGTTTTTTTGTATCATGTTATTTAAATGACTTTGTAGGGGTAGAAAGCACATTGGAAAAAGGAGAGGAAGGATATAATGCTATTATTAGGCTGACCAAATTATTAGGGCTAGAGTTGTCAATAAAAAAATGTACACCACCAGCAAATTTAATGCAGTGGCTAGGGTATGAACTAGATAGTGAGTTAATGGAAGTTGGGATTCCCAGTGAGAAGTTATTAGATATTTTAACAGAGTGTAATAAGTGGAAAGTAGATAGGAAGGTGACTAGGAAAAATGTACAGAGATTAGTAGGTAGGTTACAATTTATTTCTAAGTGTGTAATGCATTCTAGGACATTTATGAATAGGATTTTTGATTCTTTGAGAAGGACTCCTTTTATAGGAAAAGCGATAGTCAGTCAGAATTTAATTAGGGAGATAGCCTGGTTTTTGTGTTTCGCGGAAGGGAGAAATGGGTTAGTTTTATTAAGACCGTACCTGAAGAAAACATGGGTCATTGAATGTGACTCTTCATTGCTGGCTGGAGGAGGTTACAGTAGTACACATTATTTCTCTGAATTATATTTTCCTGAATTTCTTGATAGTAATAAATTACACATTGCACAACTAGAGGCAATTAATTTAGTAGTGGCCCTTAAGGCGTTATGCCCGGCAAACCCTGAGGAGTTTGTAATTATCATTAATACTGAAAATGAAGCATCTCAAAAGGTGTTATCAACTGGTGCTGGTAAAGACCCTGTGTTATGTGCTTGTGCCAGAGAGATCTAGAGGTTTGCTGCCTACAGATGCTGCGAAGTACAGGTCATACATAAAGCAGGGAAAGAACTAGTATTGGCAGATGCTCTAAGTAGAATTTCTTTGACAAAAATGCTAAATTAGTAGCAAATCAGCTATGTGATGAACTTCATTTAACAAAAGTCATGACAACTATGTATTTGATATGTACTTATAACTAGCTGCTCACTCTAATTTAGTTTTTGGCTTTATTCCCTCGGAGCTTATGAGTATGCACTAGTTAGAAAGCTGAGCATATTTTTCAAGGCAGGATTATCACAAGGAACGTGGAGGAATAAAAGGGTGCATCTTGAGGAATACTTAAAATTTTGTAAAAATCATAAGGATAGCCCAAAAAACCCTAAACTTAAACCGGTAATGTTATACACTTTATATTTGAATGATAGATTGAGGACGGAAGGGGCAATTACAAATTATCTGTGTGGAGCAAAATCTTTGGTGAAGTTAGTAGGGGGCAAGTGGGAGGCATTTGATAGTTATGCATTGTCAGTACTTAAAAAAGGTGTGTTTAATTTAAATTATAATATTGTAAACAGAGCGTATCCATTGAAAATAAAACATGTTTAACAGAATAATAGTAAAATGTAGAAAAATGGGAAAATATGGACTTGTATTTATTGGTGCGTTATTGATTGGCTATACATGTTTGATAAGACAATCTAATTTATTTTATTCCGAGATGCTGGGTGATGGCTGTCATACGTTGCTGTGTGGAGCCATCAAGGCACACAAGACACACCTGATGGTGCACATCCGCAGCACAAAAACTGTCAGCAAACCAGAGGACAGCTATCACATCAAGGTACCTAGGGTACCTGATTCAATATACTGCACCGTACGGGAATGGAAGTAATATTGTCAGCACGCAGACCTGCATGAGGGCGCCCCAGCATTCGCATTCATGAACGGGGACCCCTTGACCAGTCATAAGTTCACCAAATGCTTACGATTGATACTGAAGGGAGCCAAGTTTACCTCGTGGCCGTTTGTTACATCACACAGCCTACAACGTGGAGCTGCTCAAGAATACGCTCGAATAGGAGTGTCTCTGGACTATATAAGATTACTAGGACAATGGAAATCAAATAGTATATTTAATTATGTGAATAAACAACTTGTTAGTAAAGGACCATCTACTCTCCTGTCCCAATTTGGCTGAGAGTTAGATGGTCCAAATCCTTTGAAATGTCTGATAGCATGAATCAGTTTGATTGTTGTATGCCTGGTGTGCTTCGAGAGTATGACCGTGATCTGCCCATAGCTGCTGTCTCCTGTCATCAATCTCAGGAAGAATATTTAATGATAACCTAAATAATAAAAATAATTTAATTAGAGTATATATTTATCACCATAACCTGCAAATAAGTAATATTAATAGTCAGGCTTAATTAACTCTTCTGGATTGTACTATCCTAGAAGATAGAATAGAATAATCAGGCTAATAGGTCATCTGTACTGACTGACTAGAGCTTGTATAATGTGTTAGCTAGTGATAGGAATATCAGTGGCTACTGTGAAATTTATTAAGCCTGATTAATAAATTTATTGGCCCCAAAAATGAATTCCCTGTGTCTGGTTTTGAATTATAGCATTTTCTGACTTGTCAAGTCTAGTAATGAATTTGAATATTAGATTCCTGATAACAGCCTGGAACTTGGAAGGCTGGCACATCAATATTGGCAAATAGCTGACTAGCACTGTGATACCTAGATAGACAGAGTAATAACCTCATAATGTCATTATATGCTACATTCAGTTTTCTAATGCTATCCATTCTATAGTTCCACCAAATCTGGGCAATATACAAGGGAGTACAGAAAGTCCTAAATAAATTGACCTTGATATCCACTGTACACATATGAAATTTCCTGATAAGCGTGTTTCCCTGAGCATATAACTTGTGACAATCTATTGAGGACATATCCCTATTTTTTATTGATATGTTGAAAATATGCGTCATTTGCCTAGTATTATCATGAAGAGATTCACCGTTCAGGAATTGTGACCTGATGTTGGTTAAGCCTGAAGATTTGGTTATGTCTATTTTTTGTGTGAGTATCACAATGCTGCAAATATCGAGGTAGTATAAATAATATACAACTTACAAGTCAAAATTTGTACCGTTGTAATTTAGCAATGCATTGTCTCTACTATAACTATAGTATAAGTACATTTTCTAGCAACAATTGAAAAAATCCATGAAACATACAAAAGAATGTTCAATAGGTGAATCTTAAATGTAAGCTTATCTCCCTTTTCTCTCTTTTAAAAAGAAAAGAAGAAAAAGATACCATAGCATTTAACTGATCACTCATTCAAGGTTACTTAAACAAGTTAAAGTTGCATAGACCGATGGTCTTGAGTTTCGGTCATTTTTCTGATATCAATATAATAGATTGATCGTTATGATCTATATTACTTTAATTTGAAGTAACTCTTATTTTAAATAGCTAACTTTGGAGTTATTTGAAGTTCAATTCATACAAATTTATTTGGGCAAACATGCTTTTGCAGTAGCAGGTTCTATTAAACTGACTCAGTGTTTCCTTCTATGTGGCAACAAATGCTTAGTAAATAGATCAGTATCTAAGTTAGATATGAAGAATCAAATCTAGACAATTTTTGACAAATAGATGTTTGATCTGACTATGCAACTTTAACATCCACAACTCACCAGTATTGTAAAACCAAACGGCTTGATAAGGTCTGTGATGACAGCAGCATCCCCTACAACCTCATCTACAGGTGTCAGGCTGTGGCGTTTCTGCCGTACATGCCTGACAGCCATGCGCCACATGGGTCCTTCTGTGTGTAGTCTAAGGGAGGGCTTGGTGAGTCCACTGAACGCCCTCTTCCATATACGGTCAGGCATTATATATCTGTTAAAAATAGAGATGGATATGAAAGGGGTACGCAAAGGAATTGTTGGATTTAAAGCTTCACTTCTTGGCCAGGCCCCTTGCCTTGACAAGGCCATGTGAGTGAAAATTACATAACTCAGGAATTCACTAAATGTACCTTTATCTCGAGTGAATGTACCAATTGGGCCCTGCCTGCCATACTTGAGTGATACTGAATGCTATATGTACATACACACATATACATAACCACACCTGTGGCATGCGGGCAGTCGGGAGTTTGGTTCCGAGTCAAGTCAAACCAATGACGTTAAAATTGATACTTTTCACTTCCTACTAATCCTAGACTGGCGCTCGGCATTATTAGGATATGGCAAGCACTGGTTAGCTCAGTGTCAAGGTAATCTGACTGAGTGGGATATAGCGTCATGGTGCTGGTGCCTTGATTTCCCAGTGGGGCAGCACTATAAAGTCGCCATGAGTGTGCACTGTCACAAGTCAGTACCCGTCCTGATATGACCTCAGATGCCAGGACGTAAAGCTACAACAACCAAATCTGTCTCTGGAGAGTAATAGAACAGGCTGGAGTTTGGATGCGACATGACCATTCTAGGTCACTGTGTACCACTCAGTACAGTGTTAGTTTTGGGGATTCCCTCATCACATGACCTAGAGGGGTTCCCCACAATTTAAAGCTCTCGATTCCACTTTTAAAGTCTATTAATCTACATGATTTCATCAATTATTTACCCCAAAGGTAGCTGGCTATGACAACAAAGCATTTGAACTAAATATTTAGCACTTTAGATTGCAAATTCAGACACCTTTTCTAAAGGGTTGTCCAGCTGCCATGGCAGTGCTGCTGGACTAACTCCAACAGAGCAGGAGCAAGTGACCTCAGCACTCTTGTCAGAGTACAGATCCAGTTTTTGTGACCAGGTCCCTTTAATATAGTAATACGCATCTAATAACTTTGCGCTTAGAAATATATAATATTAATTATATTAAATTTGAGCTCAAAATAAAACCTGCTGTTACTAGCTACTCCAAACAGGCTGCCATCAGTCAGTGACTCAGGCAGGCTGCATGAAACCTGGCAGGAGTTGGCAGTGAATCCCCATGTCTTGTGTGGCAGTGATTGGCATGTTAAATAGTTGGGTTCTTCAGTGCTGGTCCTAAAAAGGGGGAATCGGAGGTCAAAACTGAAATATGTTACAGCCTATTCCAATTAGGCTTGTTGTGTTCCACAAACATCCAATTTTTAAAAAAGCAGTTTGGACCCCGACTGTAAGTCAAGGTGGCTTCGAACCAGACCAAGTGGAGAACGTTACACGTGTTTTGACCTGACACAAAACCCCTCATTATGTAATATTTAGAACAAGACCCTTATTATTTCCTAGTTAGGTTTTGAACAGCAGTCACTAGGAGTAACTAAGTGCAATTTTATGAATATTCGTCCACTTGAGAGTAGAACAGAGAACATATAAAATTGTGACACTGAAACATACTTGACATGGAAAGGAAAAGTTGTTCCTTCATGATGAAACAAGCACCATAGATGATGAAAAAGTATTTAGGCTTATTAGTTTTTTTATGCTGTGGACATATTTCAAAGTAATCTTGGAACACTTCCCTAACTTCTGATGTTCTTGGAATTGTAACACATGTTTCATGTAACTTGTAACTAGGTATCCCAATTGATTTTTAAAAATGGGTCTGAGCTTAATTTAATGGATTTCAACTGTTAGGATATTTAATTTGAAACAAAATGATACTTCATTTGTCAAAATCGCTCTAATATTAAGGAAGATATGGGCATTTTTAGGTTGTAACTTAATTGGGCCCATCCGAACCTAACAAGATAGTATTTTTGATGGTCCCCAAAATTAAAACTAATCACCCTATCTCACTTCTAATGTGTTTTTCTGGTGATTCCATGCCCTGTATAAAGAGAATATAGAGATCTAGGGGTATGAGATGGTTACATTTCAAGATATGGATCTTCAAAAATGCTAAAAACTACAATTTCCCATAACGCATCATTTTTCGAATTTAGCTGTGGAGCACTTTTGGAGGTGGGCTTGTCGAAAAAATCTGCACCCCAGATGGATTATTCTTATTTCTCCGTGACCTATAGGTGAGTCTTGTCACCGGTATTTTTTTTCAGGACCGCATACGATTGGGAAAAGTTGATAGAAAGAGGACCAAAATGCTCCAGAACTCAATCTGGCAAGTGATAAAATCTGGTAGAAAATACACAATTTTGAGAAACGTTTAAATGACACAGAAAATCACCCGTACAAGATAATTGCATGATATTTTCAGGCTTTATTAGGCTCAATATCTTCTTTCTTTTTCCATTATAGACAATACGCTTTGACATATGTGAATTATTTTAATTTTACAATGATTGTGATCAAATCTGGCAAAAAATGCCCAATTTTGAGCAAGTTTAAAATAGCACAGAAAAACACATGTACAAGATAATTCCATGAAATCTGGAGATTGTATTATCCTCAATATGCTCTTTCTATTTACATCATAAGCTATATACAATACACTTAATTATTTTAATGTTACAATGATTTTATACATTTCTTCAAAAGTAGCAAAAATACTTGCACATGGCCAGTCAGGTAGTAAGTACTACTACCACATAGGTATCCCAAGTGATTTTTAAAAACAGGTTTGAGCTTGATTTAATGGATTTCACTTGCTATGATATTGAAAGAAAGTGACACTTCATTTGTCAAAATTGATCTAATATTAAGGAAGATATGGATGTTTTTAGGTTGTTACTCTATCGGTCCTGCTCAAAGCTAAAAAGATAGCATTTTTGATAGCTCCTAAAATTAAAACTAGGGCAAGGAGCAGTGGAATGAGGAAGACCAATTCCCCTGCTTAAACAACTAATGTACACACACACAAAAAAAGTTAATTAAAAAGAATATATATAAAAAAATATCTCCTATTTTAAAAAGCTAGCATTTTTGATAGCTCCCAAAATTAAAACTAGGGCAAGGAGCAGTGGAATGGGGAAGACCAGTTCCCCTGCTTAAACGACTAATGTACAAACAAACAAAATTAAATTTTTAAAAAAATATATAAAACAATACCCCCAGTTTTTAAGTCATTAAATCGCTGTGTGCATTACCGCCATAGGTTCGCATGAGCGCTGGTAATTATCATTGGACAGAAAATTTAATTCTCTTTAATTCAGTACCAACTTTTAAAATTATATTTTGAGTAGAAAATAGCACTTAAATTGGAAAAGATTTAACTTCAAATTTCAATCAGTTTTTTGGGGGCATTTTCTCTCAAAATTAAAACATATACTGTTTTATATAAATGGAAAGCTCGGAATCTCACCTATCTAGGGGCATTAGTACCTTTTTCCTTGGTACTTTGATCAACAAATGGTGTTGTTGCACAAATTGCATGTACACTAGCTAATTATACTAGTGATACCATGACATATCTGCACCTGGGAATTACCATGGATTGAGAGTGAAAACTGGGAGTTTTTATTTAGCTATATCAGGCTTATTTATTTGAATAATAAAATGAATCCAAGACCAGGTTAAAGGTAAGAGAACAAATGTTGTTTCTGCTGTAATAAATTTGTAAAAACCCTTTGTGGTTTGTTTTGCCATGGTGTTGAAGTGGAGCATTTTTTGACAGAACTTGCCATTTTCAACAAGTAATCAGCCTGGGTTTGGGGTACCTATTTTAATTTTTGTTTCAAGTGACACTCAATAATGACTTTGGTTAGAAACTGCTAATAGCATGCAAACAATGTATTTGTTCAGGGCATTATTTGTACACATTACATTTATGCAAATATTTCTTTTGAATGTTATAAGTTTTCTTATGTAGAAAAAGATATTGTGATGACTTAGAGGATGAAGATGACACCAGGTGAACGCGTGTTTCTTCTTCATCGATGTGTGGTGACATGCTACAGTAATAGCACAACATCCTGTTTATGACTTGACACCACATCATCAGTAGGTGTGTAGATACCCACGGAATATTTGAAAATCGTGGTAAGAAGAGATTTGATCGATTGTTGGATTTTGTATCACAAAATAGATTTTCGCTGTTACGCGTGTTTCACCTGTGACACAAAGTTTTTATTGCCATTCCCATTTTTAGCTGTCATATTTGCGTGACATATTTGCATGACAAAATGAATCTATTTTGGCAATAAAAAATAAACCAAAAATTGTTTTCCCACTGGATTGCTGTCATTGCTTCTTTGGGGTATAATGAAAGGAATTTTCTTCATTTGGTATGAAAAGGAGAATCAATTTAGAAGAGAACAGTTACAACGTGAGGGACCAACCAATTAGGACCAGCACTAAAGAAGAAACCAGTTACTAAAAATATCTAACAAAGAGAACAGAAGACAGCTTGAGCCTCATTTGGAGACCAAACAGGTTGAGATTAATGAATTGACATAAAATTAAATTATGCAATCATAAAATACTTTAAATCCAATTTCGCTGTAGTTATATTGATTATTTAAAAATGCACTGGCTATTCACAGAGCTGCAACCAAGCAATCAACATGTATCATTTTACTGCGCATGTGCAGAGAGTTGCTGTCGGGGGAGGGGGTAGCTTGGTTCCGCGTACCCGACCCAACTTTATCCAACCTGACTTCACCTCTCCAGACTTCACCTCTCCAGACTTTACCCGACTTGACTTTACCCGACCTGACTTTGCCCGACTTCACTTTACCCGACTTCACTTTACCCGACCTCAGCTCTGCGAATATTAATCATTCTTCTGCAGCTCTGCGAATAGTAATCATTTTCGGCGCAGAGCAAAGCAGCTCTGCGAATAGTAATCATTCTCCTGCTAATTTGCAGGGCAAAGCAGCTCTGCGAATAGCCTCACCCATTTAGAAAACGACAAAAGTTTTGGATTAAGCCACCATTTTTTCTGGCATGAGCGCATTCGTTTATGCAACCCGTGTTTGTATGATCTGCGCATGTGCAAAGAAAATGGGTAATATCATCCGAGGTGATTAATCTAATATGACCATCTAAATAATTAGCTTTAAATTATGTTTTGTATGTCTTAGTCTAAGTTCACTAACACCTATAGATGTTGTTTGCTGTCTAAGACTTAGACAGCAAACAACATCTAGTATGATCTACAGTAAATATGTGCCAAACCGCCGATCAGTGGCGCATATTTTCTTACCACAAAACTGATCCAGCAAATCTCACCTTGTTTGTGGAGGGGTGTAGAAAACCGCTTCTGTGGTCGGTTTGCATTGGTCAATCTTGGGTATTCCCAGTCTATTAATAAGTATTATGTAGTAGGGGCATCCCTTTACAGGTTGGTTTAAAAATATTTCAATTTGGTCAAGTTTTGCTATTCCAATAACAACTTCAAAAGTTTCACTCAATTTCAACCTGCAAATTCACACTTTTATAGCAATCTGAAACATTTAAAAAGTAGACTGTGGGGAATAACCATTATCTTATATACTGTTGAGTCTGAGGAAATTGTGATGATTTCATCATGATTGGAGGGATCAGTGATGCAACAGGGATGCACTTGTATCTATCACTTTTTCTGAGACTCACCTCTGCCTCGCGCGACTTGGCATTCATGCCTCGGCGCCACTCATCTCTGGCCGCCGTGCTGCAGACCATGTGGTTTTATAGATCATGTATCACCTTTTCTGACACTCTCACCTCCACCTCATGCCACAAACAGTGCAGCTTTATAGATCATATCGCACTTTTTCCTGAAAACTCACCTCACCATTATGGAGTATGTTGTGAACAAACGGTCATGGAGTTCATCACTAATTAACCACAAATGTTATTTTCATGTCACTTATTTTGTTTCAAATGTCATTTTATTGAATGGTATCAATAGAACAAGAATTAAACTAGCTTCACTGCAAATTTCATCAAAATATCTCAATTATTAAAGAAAGTACATGAATTTCACCAATTTCAGTTGCAGAAATGTATTGTTTCAGGTCACTTTACTTCGTTTCAGATCACTTAATTTTGTTTCAAATGTCATTTTATTGAATTATATCAATAGAACATGCATTACACAAGGTTCACTCCAAATTTCATCAAGATATCTCAATTATTAAAGAAATTACATGCATTTTCCCATAAAAGTCACCTATTTCGGTCACAGAAATCTATTGCTTTTACCTTAAAGTCGCCGGGTATACCTCACCCAGATACAAACGAATCCAGCATCAACAGCTCTCCAAACATACCTTTGCTTAGTTTGTTCAGTTCATGCAACTGAACATGTGGAAGGAGTGTGTTGAGGTATGTGATGTATGAATGACATTATAGGTCGGATTCCCATCACATCACGCACAGGGGAAGCCATGACAACCACCAAGATGGCAGCCACAGAAAGCTGTCAATTCAACTTTTAAAGTGTATTAATCTACATGATTTAATCAATTATCCACACCAAAAGTAGCTGGTTATGAGAAATAAACATTTGAACTATATATTTTACACTTTAGATTGCAAATTCTAACATTTTTCTCTATATGGTTGTCTAAACGGCCTTGTCTAAAAGCCTTGTCAGTGCTGCTGGACTAACTACAACACAAGTCTTTTAACTTTTAAAGTGTATTAATCTACATGATTTAATCAATTATTCACACAAAAAGTAGCTGGTTATGAGAAATAAACATTTGAACTATATATTTTACACTTTAGATTGCAAATTCTAACATTTTTCTCTATATGGTTGTCTAAACGGCCTTGTCTAAAAGCCTTGTCAGTGCTGCTGGACTAACTACAACACAAGTGACAAGAGGAGCAACCAATTTCAGCACTCTCCCCCCACATATACAGTTACATAAACTGAAAACCTGCAACGGTATATTCTTGGAGAGCATTTGTCGGAGTACGGTTCATCTCTCAGCAGTCTAGACAGGTGTCCCGTTTAATTTAATGGAAGAAAATAAGGACTAATTTCATAGATGGAAATTGCCATAACTTCCTTAATACTCCACATATTTTCATAATTTCGGTGTCATTTTAAAGGGTTTATCAAGGTCTTTCCAGTGCCACGGCAGTGGTGTCTTTTGTTTTTATTATTGAAGGAGTTTGAATTTTTTTGGCACATACCTATCTACAGGTTCACACCAACCAACATATCGGATATGGGTCGTTCTCAGTGCCACAAAATCAAAACGCTGCCAAAGTCCTATAAACAAGGTTCCTCAATGTGTATGTCCTTTTGCATCTGAATATTTGTAAATAAACATATTCTGGCATTTTTAAGTAGGTCAAATGATGCTCACACCCAATAAATAGCAGTATAGCATGGAAACCAATCTGACTCCTAAATCCAATATTTTCCACACAAAACTTGACATTTTTAGGACATTTCACATGCCACTTGCTTTATAAACAGTAGTAATAATAATTTGAAACCTCATTGCTATGGTTTTGTCTTATTTGTGAATATTAAAGAGAAAAGCAAAAAAATATTAGCAAGGTAACAGTCAAAGTGGAAACAACAATTTTACACAAATGTTCGGATTAAATTTCAGGATTTATCTTTTACTATACCATAACTGGGTCCATGCATAGTGTCAAATGGTGAAAATAGTTCCTGTACTGTATCTGTACTCAGTGTTTGATACAGTTTCATAGTACTTGCAAGTGGAAATGAAATGTTACGATGTTAATGACTTCAGAAAAGGTTAACTATTTCATCATTTAAAATTTTTTTTTTAGAAATAAATGTCTTCAACTTAATGAAGACATTGTATATGACCATTTGAAGTGAAATGAGCTGTTGTTCAGAGGTTTTCATTAAAGTTGTATTCACACGGGCGAGTTAAAACGCCTCACGCAAAACCACTTGCGTAGTTCGACTCAGATTTGCCGTGTGAATGCACGGCTGAGGCGTTTTAGGGCTGAATCGATTCATATAAATCGTTTAATGTAAAACGCTTACCAAGGTGGTCTACAGGAAGGGATCTACGCTGAATCGTTTTATTTATGACATCACACGCATGCGCAGTCGAGGGAAACGTGACAGTCGAGACCTGAGTGTGTTGACTTTCCGATAAATTTGCTTTATGAACCTGCTAGCTGTGCACATATATTTTTTTCATGATTTATTTTTAGGGTTTCACTGCCCAGCAGAAGTTTTGACTGTTCCAAACCAATACGATTCAGTCCATACATATCTAGGTCGAACCCACACACTCTCGGCTGACGTCGACAAACCCAAAGTGGTGCTGGTTAGTCTGGACTTGCTCATGCGCAGATATCCACTTCCGCCTTAAACCGATTCAAAGCACTGCCCGTGTGAATGCGACACACTTTGAAACTCAGCCCGTGTGAATGCGCGCATAGATCGCTTCATATAAATCGCCTTCTTTAGATCGCTTTAGATTTTGCCCGTGTGAATACAGCATAAGTTTGTGACACTTTATTTTCAATGCTGTTGACAATGTCACAAATTAGTGATGTAATTTTCTATGTATTTAGCTACATCCATCCCAATAAGATACATAATACACAATATTAACATTTACTTTTGATCTAAAATATCTCCCACATTATTGGGCTAAATGATGAAATCTAAATATTGACACTCCAATAATGGGTTTCTTTGAAATATGCATTTCAAGTAGACTACCTGAAGTGGTACACAGTTTCTGAGAACGACCCATATCCACTACTTGACAGTAGCTTAGGCTTTAGCCAACTGTCTACGACTCCTCGACCCGACTGAGCACTCTTTCGTATTCACGGTATTGTCTGTTGCAACTACCGACGTCCTTTTCGTTGCGGAGCGATAATAGGAGCAGATACCTGTTTTCTATTACATTTTCAGTCCTATCGTGGGTGTATCGGTAAGAACTGCTGTCTAGTACAAGGCATGAATGAAACGTGTTATAATTTAGTTACCTGCAACAAATTAATGACGTTTTGGTGCATGCTGTACTGCCTACACGTTGAAGAAGCGTCATGGCCCTTTGCTTCGGCGACACCTCGACATGAACTTTAACGGAGACAGGACAGGTGTCGCAGTTTGAGCGCCCTGCCAGTTTCAGCTGACTGCATACACTCAAACCCAGGCATTAAATTGTAAGCGCAAGTTAGTACATTGGAAAGGATGTGGGCAAAAGTACTAGACTGACATTAGTAGATCGGAAAGATATTTTGGAGATCGAAAAGGTTCAGAGACGTGCAACGAAGTTATGGCCCATATGGCTTATGGGGCTGTCTCACTACGGCGTATGCGAAATAGCGAATGGTAGACAGGAAGTTGTCTCTCATTTTTGCTTGAGTGCAAGTAAATATGCAACACAAGGAATAATTAGTAGCATGTGGTGAATAAGGGGTCAAATTTCCCTGGATCATCAGCCCATGCTTTTTCTAATCTTTTTTTTTTTGTTTTGTTTTTTGTTTTGTCCATTAGTTGTTTAAGCAGGGGAAAACAGTTGGACCAACTGAGGCGAGACTGGTCTTCCTCATTCCATTGCTGGTCGATAGAAAGCCAGAGCCTACACTTTTACCGAACCAAGGGATTTTTAACCTAACACACCACATAGACATGGTATGAGAGCAACCGGCCTTTGATGACGCTGTAAATTATACACAGCGGTGGAAAACCAAATTGGCAGAGCTGGAGGCACGGGGAATCGACCGCCAACACTCAGATTAGGAGTCTGTCCTAGAAAAAAGTCAGACATTCTAACCACTCCGCCACAGAGAACGCCACCTTCTTGAATGGACAAAAAAAATATAAAATAAATGAATTTATTGACTCGGCATCAATAACATTTTGTGGGAGACTGTTCCATGTATTTATGATCCTGTTTGAGAAACTGTGTTGCCTTAACTTTGAAATGGCTCTGTGTTTTACTAGTTTGAGAGTATGGCCCCGACTGCCTTCTCTTTTATCCAAGATGAAAAATTGGTTCATATCTATTTTATCAATGGCGTTAGCGTATGCTGACGTATGCGGTTTTCTACCCATACACCGTCACACATTACGCATAGGTTGGGCATATGCCGTATACGCTCGTCTTACGCCGATCTGCCGAAAATGTGTTGTGCATGCTCAAAATTTTCAGCGTATGGCAGCGTATGGCTCATACGCTACTCATACGCTAGACGTACACTAAAGCCCCGTTCACACTGGCGAGTTAAAACGCTTCCTCTAAATCGACTTGCCTAGTTCGACTCACATTCGACGTGTGGACGCTACGCTGAAGTGATTTAGGGCTGAATCGATTCATCTAGATCGCTTCATCTATAGCACCTCGCGCGGTAGTATAGATGAAGCGATTTAGCTTAAATTGGCCCAACTAGCTTGTGTGGACGGTAGCGGTTTACTTGAAGCGGATTAAGCACGTCACACTATATAATATATTTTGGTCTATGAACCGGCTAGAGGTGCACAGATATTTTTTTCATCATTTATTTTTAGGGTTTCACTGCCCAGCAGAAGTTTTGACCGTCCCAAAACAATACGATTCAGTTAAACCCACACTCTCGAACCCACACTCTCTCGTGCCGACGTCGACTAAGTGAAACTGGCGCTGGTTAGTCTGGACTTGCTCATGCGCCGATATCGATTTCCGCCTTAAACCGCTCCGTTTGTGGACAAGACACTAGGTCGATTCATATAAATCGACTTGTCTAAGTCGACATAAACTTTGCCCGTGTGAACAGGGCTTAAGCATACGCCGGCATAGGTTACGCATAGGTTAGGGGTACGTCGGTATAGGTTAGGCGTACACTGAAACCGCGCCATCGGCGTATCTCTAGCGTATGTAGCGTACGCCTAGCTTACGTGTAACGTCTTCGAGCATACTCCTAGCGTATACAAAGCATATTCACGCGTCTTTCCTCAATATGCCGGTGTAGGTGAAGTGCAGTGCCTCCCCCTGGTGTTCTCGGATGGTATCGAATCATTGGTTCCGGTGGGTTCGATCCGCTAGATGGCGCCTCCGCACCCCTCCTCTCCTTCCCTGGGGTTTTGGAATCGGTGGACCCACTTCTGCCTCGGACGTCACCGGAACCACTCGCCTCCCTCCCCTGCTCTGCCTGTGTCCCAAAGACAGTCATGCAACAAGCGTTTGTAAAATAAATACTGTACTCGCCCTTTTGTTGTTGGGTTGCTGCCTTCACTACACAAAGCGTATGCAAAGCGTATGACCAACCTATGGTCTCGATATATAAAGGCGCCACGAGGCTTCTTCTGTCAGTCCTGCTCTGCTGCTCAGACAGGATGGATGTCCAGGCACTCCAACTACAGTTCCAGCATCAGTACATCATTGCCCTTTATCAGCATGAGCTTAGTCTCTACCTCATGGTTCATCTGGCGGGCCATCTCCAGAGGAGAAGGTGGAGGCAGTGGCGCATAGTGTGGGTCAGACCCTGGATTGGGAGGCGGCCACAGTTTGGGTTGTAGGACAAGCTAATTGTCTAGCTCCGCAGCGAGGACACTGCATTGTTCGTAAACTTCATGCGGATGCCTCCCCAGTTGTTAGACAAGATGGTGGCACGAGTCGGACTGAGGATAAAAAAAAACGCACCACATTCCGGGTGCCCCTCGAGCTTGCACTGAAGATCGCCCTTACTCTGCGGCACCTGGCATCTGGCATCTGGCGCCAAATACTCGTACATGAAGTTTGGGTGGAGGGTCCCCCACAACACACAGTCCCTCATAGCGCGTGAAGTCTGTCAGGCCATCGTCGACGAGTACATGGACGATGTCATGACATGTCCGACGACTCCAGAAGGATGACGTGCCATCGCGGACCTATTCTTAGAGAAGTGGAACTAACCCCCATACCTGTGGCGCTCTGGATGGGAAGCACATCGCCTGCCGGTGCCCTCCAAAGAGTGGGTCGCTCTACTACAACTACAAGGGGTTTTACTCTGTGGTCCTGTTGGCACTTGTAGACGCGGACTACAAGTTTATCTGGGCAAATCTTGGGGGTTTGGGCCCCGCGTCTGATGCCCAGATCTACAACAACTCCGAGCTGAAGGTGGGCACTGAAGGTGGCACCATCGGCTTTCCGGACCCTGAACCAATCGTGGAGGGCCAGAAGGATGTCCCATATTTTCTCATCGGTGACGATGCCTTCGCCCTGCGGCCGACCATGATGAAGCCGTACGGCAGGAGGGGGTTGAACAATGAGGAGCGACTGTTCAACTACCGGCTGTCCCGAGCTAGGAGAGTGGTGGAGAATGCCTTTGGCATTCTAGCCAGCCGCTTCCAAGTGCTGCTGACCACTATGCAGCTCCACCCCTCCACCGTGAAGGTCATCGTCACCCCGTACATGGTTCTGCACAACCTCATGAGGATGCGCAACCCAGCGCTACAGAACTTGCAGCTGGATTGCCCCGAGACTGGCACCTACAACTGTTCCCCGGAGCGTGGCGAGAGGGCCAAAACCTGCCAGACATTGACGTTCTACCTAACCCCAACACCGCATCCAAGCTAGGAAAGGAGCCGCGCAATCTACTTAAAGACTGGGTCGTCTCGCCCACCGGAGCAGTGTCATGGCAAGACAGCATGATCTGACAAAACATTGTATCTGTCTGTATGCACTGTGTATGTGTACTGTTATGATCTATTTTTGAAAACTTATGTGCTTTTCTTTACACTGTACAGTTATCGCTTATTTACATGTCCGTTATGTTGTGACATGTCTACTGTTATGAGATGGTAATGTGTTTCATCATCATCGTGCTGTCGATCGCGATGCGACAAAGACTGCTTTCATTACTTGACTGCCGCTCTCCATTTAGCTCTCTTCTGTGAGAGTTGCGTCCATGAGTCGGTCTTAATGTCTCTCAGCTTCAGGTTTCTCTTGATGGTATCTTTGACATTTCATGAAAGCTGCCTGCAAAAGTGTTGAAGTGCTGCTGGCTTTTGCAAGTTACCAGCGGCACTCTCTCGGGGAGCAAATAGAGGTTTCACACCGGCAAGAACATGTCAAGACAGGCGCAAAACTATTTATCCCTGCAGTGGCTGGTCGGGAGATGTTGGGAGTTCCATTCATCAACCGCCCTTAATGCTGCCACAGTGACATGGTTTTCTGTTTAGGGTTTGCTGCCTTAGCCTTCGGTTCTGTCAAGGACCTGTACCATAAGGCAGTGGTTTAGAACTCTGCAATGAAGAAACTCCTCAGAGAGAGTATAACAACATTGAAATGGAATGGGAAGCTCTCAGAGAAAGCATGGTCAAGTCAGCAGAGGAGGTGTTACCAAATAAAAAACGAGAGACAAAGCAATCATGGATGATGCAAACCATACTAGAAAAGATGGCAGAAAGGAAGAAAGTGAAAACCACTGATCCACCTAAATACAAACACCTGAAGATTGAAATAGAAGATGAATGCAAAAAAGCTAAAGATGAATGGTGGAATAAGAGGTGTGAAGTAGTGGAACAACTTGAGTCTCAACATCGTTCAAGAGAGATGCACAAGAAAGTGAAAGAGATAACAGGTCAAGGATACAGACAGAGAAGTAGTAAATGTATCAAGAACAAAGACGGCAAAATGCTCTTTGAAGAAGATGAAATAAAGTCCAGATGGGAAGAATATGTAAACGAACTATACAATGATGACAGAGGGAACCCACCCACAATTGAGAAAGAAGATGGGAATATTATATTAGTATCAGAGGTTGAGAAGGCTATCAATGATCTAAAGGCAGGTAAGGCTCCTGGAAGTGACCAGATAACATCAGAAATGATAAAAGGACTAGATGAAGTGGGGATTCAAATCATTCATAAGCTAGTAACTGACATCTATGAGACTGGATTTATACCATTGAATATGAATGAATCCATATTTGTATGACTCCCAAAGAAGCTAAAACCAACATTGTGTACTGAGTACAGAACACTAAGCCTGATGAGTCATATGTTGAAGATGATCCTGAAAATAATTTTACTGAGAAACAGACAGAAAATTGAAGAACAAATCAGTAACGTACAAAGTGGGTTTATATCTGGAAGAGGTACACGTGAAGGGATTTTCAATATGAGAATGATTTGTGAACGTTATTGTGAAGTGAACCAGGATGTTTATGCCTGCTTTATTGACTATGAGAAGGCCTTCGACCGAGTCAATCATGAACTGTTAATCAAATGTTTACAAGATATTGGTGTCAATGGCAAAGACATTAAACTAATTGTGAACTTATACTGGACACAACGTGCATTTATAAAAATGGAGCAGGGCCTATCGGATGAAGTTATGATTAAACGAGGAGTTCGACAGGGGTGTGTATTGTCACCATGTCTATTTAACCTGTACACAGAGATGATTTTCAGACACATTGAAGATTGCAAGGGAGTGACAATAGGTGGCATGAACGTCAACAATCTTAGATATGCCGATGACAGTGTAATACTAGCAGACAGTGAGAAAAACCTACAAGATATAGTGAATAGAATCAATAAAGCTGGAATACTATTCAACATGAAGATGAATGCCAGGAAGACCAAAACAATGGTTATAAGTAAAAAGACAGATAAACCAAATGTCAATATAACCATAGATGGCACAAACATAGAACAAGTATCCGAATTCATATATCTCGGACAAAAGATTACAAATGATGGGAGATGTGAGGAAGAAATTAAAAGAAGGATAACAATAGCCCGAACAACATTCTCCAAAATGTATACAGTGTTAACATCAAGTAAGATATTAATACAAACAAGGAAGCGTATTCTTCAGTGTTATGTGTGGTCTACTCTAATGTATGGGGCAGAGACATGGACAATCTCTAAGAAAATGTACAAACGTTTAGCAGCATTTGAGATGTGGACTTATCGAAGGATGATGAAAATATCATGGACAAAGAAGATCACCAACAAAGAAGTTCTCAGAAAAATTAAAAATAAGAAAAGCTTGTTTGCCACTATACAGACAAAGAAACTTATTTATTTTGGCCACATCATTCGTCAGAGTTCAATATACCGTACATTGTTGGAAGGGAAGGTGAATGGCAGCAGAGGGAGAGGGAGACCAAGAACATCATGGTTTACAAATATTTCACAGTGGACAGGCTTGAATTATTCACAGTCTATCAGAACAGCACAACATCGGGACAAGTGGAGAACCATTGCATCCAACCCTCGACTAGAGGATGGAACTATTGATTGATTGAAGGCAGGGGCGTCAAACTCCCTGAGGTATTGCTATACCTGCATACCATTAATGTAATGTGTTTATATGTCTATTAAAATAAATGATATCAGTTTTTAGATATCAAAACACAATTTACATGTCTGTTATATTCTTTCTATCCCTAATTAAAGTTATCTAGTTAATGTAATTGTAATGAATTTGCTCTCTTTTTAAAAGAATTAAACTTTTGAAAGCATATCCACTGTTTTTACGTACATACTAAGAACACAGGGAAAAAGAGTGTGAGAGCCAGGGACATAAAGGGGGAGAGAAAGGGGGAGAGGAGAGAGAGAGAAGGAGGGAGAAAGTCCGAGGGAGAGAGGGGGAGGGAGGGAGAGAGACAGAGGGAGAGAGACAGAGGGAGAGAGGGAGGGAGAAAGACAGGGAGAGAGAGGGAGGGAGGGAGAAAGAGGGGAAGAGATGGGAAGAGGTGAGAGAGGGGAGAAAGGGTAAGAGAGGGTAGAGACTTGTGTCCTTAATATTCATAATAATTATTCTTTATTTTCAATTTTACTTTAATTGTACTTTAATTTATAACAATTACATTATGGCATGCCATTATTGAATGCGGACACAAAAATTCTAGTTTACAATATATTTATTTATATAAGACATTTTCACACACATATATATATATACATATGTACATACAAAGATAAACAATACAACATAAAGATTTTCTAAAAAATACAAACTATGACTACATATATGGGTCATTCTCTAAAACTGGGCACCAAAGTGTGACATGGAAACCAAAAGTGAAAACCTTCCAAATAATAGCAAAGATCCTTCCAAATAATAGCCTAATCCAATGTCCTATGAAGGTATGCATGTTGGGCATATGTCAGAGTTGAAAAAAATGAATTTCACTTTTTGAATTAGATCTTATACAAATTGAGCAATACATTAATACCACTTGTGTAACATGAAAATCAAAGACACAACCAGAATCTCATTTTAACATACAACATAGTCAAACAAGATTTTCTTGATTACTGTTAAGCAGACAAGGTTATGACTTACAAGAAAAAAGTTGAAAAATAAGTTGAAAAAAGTTTGGTTACATGTATGGTGTAAATTTTCACTCTAGCGCAAAATCATACAATTGTAATTTTGATATCTTTTGTGGGATAAATTCAATACATGTAGAACTGCTAACATACCTAATCGACAGGCTGCAATGCTTATTTGACTTGCTATCAATAAATCAAAGACTTAATTATCGGCATCATAACGTGGAGACCAAATATGTGGTGTCCAGTTTTGGAGAATAACCCAACTACATATCTACACATATATACACATATATACACATATCTACAAATATTTACAATCACTTGTCATGCGTCCCATTGGTGCTCGCCCCAGCTGGTGACATTGGGGCTGACAAGTTCAATAGTCCGTTGGACATGGGGCTGGCCGACTCCGACAAAGATCCTGGGGTGGGGGCGACTCGTATGGGAGTTGAACTGGCCACGGCACCGGAAGTCGACAGCCAGGACACACCGACAGTGGCCGCACCACCTGGGCGGGCAACGAGTCCTGGAGAGGCCCTGGTGTGGCCCGCCATGCCGAGTGTCCGGAGTGGGGCAGGCAGCTGCGCCATCACCACAGACGGCCGTTGGACCAACTGAGGCTGAGGCGGGACCGGCTCATGACACATGTGGAGCGGCTGTATGGACACAGGTTGAGGCATGTTGAGCGGCTGTATGGGGAGAGGTTGAGGCAGAGGTTGAGGTGGAGGCTGAGGCTGAAGATGCGGCTGCGTCATATACTGCTGCACATACTCCTGTGTCTGCAATGGCCAGGGTGATGCCGGTGGTGGCGGGTGAGTCCACTGGTGTGGTTGCAGCTGGTATAACCCACTTGTAGACACAGGAGCAGGTGCAGCCACATGAGCCACCACAGCCACAGGAGCTACGACTTGTTACCCTTGCCCCTTCAAAACCTGTGACATGATCCAGTTGATCGACCCACAGCTCCCCACAAACCGCTCCTCTGGCATCATCAGGAGCATATCGCGCACATAATTAGCAAACGCGATATGCTGCATCATCGCCGGTGTAGGGGAGGCTGCATGATCTTCAGCATGTCCCCAGACTCGTCGAACCTCTTCTGGATGGCAGCGAGGAGGTTCGCGTCATCTGGGGCTGACCGCTTACCCTTCCCCTTTCCCCACTCTAGGACTGTAGCGGGAGGAGTGGCCGGAAGGTCCTCCTCCATCACCATGTCCAGATCCATGGCAGATGGATGCGCAGCCTCTATGGCAGCGGCCACCTGCAAGACAAAATAATAAATAACATAAGTAACATGAACGCAAATCAATCTTTCCACAAAAGACAACACAAGTCAACAATAAAGCAAAAATACTTAACGATAAATGACAACATTACGCAAATAACATATATCGATTGTCGACTTCTCGATTTAACAATAACAACACAAGTCAACATTAAAGAAATACATAACATTAAACAAATAACTTGATTTACCAAGATTATTTACGTAAATAACATATATCGGTTTGTCGACTTCTCCAGAATAATAGGGGTTTTACGAGAATCCTACCACCCACACTAGTCAGAAGGATAAAAGATTATGTACTTACACTTCTGCAGGGCTCCTGCCAGTGATGGACGACAGACCGCAGGAAACCAAACTTCTGCATGATCCACTGCTCCCTCTCAGTCAGGTCAGCTGCTCCATCCCCGCTCTTCTTTTTGTGCAGCCGCGTGTTGGTGTCCCGGAGTGACTTGAACCACTTCTGGAGATGGACTGCTGTCATCCCCAAAAGCTTCGCCTGGTACTCCCACATCTTCCCCTTCCTGTCCGAGCGGCGGTAGTCTGTCATCTTGACAATCCAGATGACTGGGTTCTCCTGCAGGAAGTAAAGCATCTGACCCTCCTTGAAGACTGACAGAGAACAGTCGCTCTTCTTTGCCCTCCTTCTCTTTGCAGAGGACAGGCCAGAGGTGCTGGTGGATGCGGTGGTCGACGCTTGTGAGCTGCCCTGAGAAGCAGGAGATGGAGAGCTGGAGCGGGGACGCCACTGGCGCGTCGCCTGCGCCTCCACTTCCATCTCTAGCTCTTCCAATGGAGAGTGGTGTTGTGGAGAGTGGTGTTGTGAAGAGTGGTGTTGTGGAGAGTGGTGCTCTGGAGAGTGGTGTTCTGGAGAGTGGTGAGGTGAGGAGGCAGATGAGGAGACTGGTGATGGTGAACATGGCAAAGTATGCCTCTTCCTGCCTCTCCCACGGCCTAGTCCTCCTCCAGTGGTGAGAGCAGCCCTGGAGACTGGTGTAGCAGCAGCAGTAGTGGTGTTCCTCTTAGCAGGCATGGTGGCAGAGTGAGGGGACAGCTCCTGCTCCAGGCTATTTATACCCAGGCGGCGACCCACCCCTGACCTCCCGGCGATAACATACGCTTTGCGTACGCCATGCATAGGTTGCACATATGCTGCTCATAGGTTCCGCGTAGGTTCCGGATACGCTACTCATAAGTTCATACGCTAGGCATAGGTTGTTCATAGGTTACGTATACGCTGGACTTGTCAATCACAACTGTCAAACCACATCACAGTACGCCGCGCATAGGTCGGGTTACGCTTTGAATACGCCACCATAGGCTAGGGGTAGGTTACGTATAGGATAGGCATACGCTTCAAAAGCTCCCACAGTGCAAAAAGGTCACCATACGACGACCCGCAACGTTTTTCAAATTTTTGCGGTAAGTTTTATATACGCCGCCGCCATACGCCGTAATGTGACAGCACCATTAGTAGATAAAGGCCCAGTCACACCTTACCGGACGAGAACCGGACACTGTCCAGTGGTGTACGGCGATGTTCGGTACATGTCCGGTACCCATCCGGCGGTGTCCAGTACAAGATTTGAACATGCACGAAACTTCTACCGGTCACCGCCGGTCTGACATGTCCGGTTGGTCACCGGTTGGTCTCCGGTTTGTCTGGTCTTGTCCAGTTCATGTCCGGTACCCATCCGGTTCGTCTCCGGTAACCTCCAGAATTGTCCGGTAGCGATAACATCACTGGACAGCTACCGGATGCAACCGGACACCAACCGGACAATAACTGGATTTACTGTACAAGTACCGGAGAAAGGCTGGACAGTACCGGAGATGCACCGGACATGTACCGGACAATGAAATCAAACAGGAGTGTATATAAAGAACATGACAAACAAGTCCTCACAGCAGTCTTTCTCACGCTCTCGTTGCTGTCACAACCATGGATTCCCCTGAACTTCTTCGGCTCAGAGTTTCAGTTCTGCAAGTGGAGATGCAACTGCTGCAATTACAGGTCCTCATGACTGCCATAAGAAGGTGGAAGAGGCCAAGAAGGTGGTGGTGTAGGTCCTGGCTCAGTCCTTAACGTCATTTGGAGTTTGGTCTGCATGACCAACTGATGCTGGAGCTCTGCAGAGAAGATTCCCAGTCCTTCACAAACTTCCTGCGGATGCCTCCAGAGATGTTCGACGAACTTCTGCGATGGGTTGGTCCACGAATCACGAAGCAGCATACATTCTACAGGACGCCCATTGAACCAGTCATGAAGCTGTCATTTGGTATCTGGGGCCAAATACAACGACATGCGGTTCGCATGGCGGGTGCCACACAACACCATCTCCATCCTAGTCAGAGGTAATTGTCTTGGAATGTTGTCTTGTAAATTGTATGTAATACCACAGATGTAACAGTATTTTGTAGATATTATTAACCATACTGTGTATTTATTGTCATGTCAGATGTGGTATTTTTTTATATACATTCATGCACTTGTATTTGTTTATTATTTTTATTGAGACTATGTCTGTGTAGTATATGTCATTTCAGGTGTGGTGGTTTTGTAATATCTTATAGTAAATATACATAATGTACTTATATGTTTTACATTAATTTCACACTAACCATTCTGTTCTTTTTATGTCATTTCAGGTGTGCCAGGCTATTGTAGACGAGTATATGGATGAGGTTATGCCGCTGCCGACCCAACCTGCTGCTTGGCATGCGATAGCAGAGGGTTTCATGCAGAAATGGAATTTCCCACACACCTGTGGGGCGATCGATGGCAAACACATAGCCTGCAAGTGTCCACCTAGGTCGGGGTCCACCTACTACAACTACAAAAGGTTTTTTCTCTATCGACCTGATGGCTTTGGTGGATTCGGACTATAAATTCATCTGAATGTGGAGCTGCATCTGATGTGCAGGTCTGAACGAGTCCGACCTGAAGGAGGCCATGGAAGAGGGGCACATACAGTTACCAGACCCAGAACCCCTTCCACATGACAACCAGGACATGCCCTATTTGTTTATTGGCGATGATGCGTTTGCCCTGCGGAAATTCATGCAGAAGCCCTTCAGCCATCGTGGCCTGCAACGTGAGGAATGCATCTTCAATTATCGTCTGTCGAGGGTTCGCCGGGTGGTAGAAAATGCCTTTGGCATTCTGGCCAATCGCTTTCAAGTTCTGATGAGTACAATGCAGCGCAGCCCGGCAACAAATCGCTTAATAACTACTTCATGTGTTGTGCTGCACAATTTGATGCGCATCAGGTATCCCCTCATGCAGAACAACTTGGTCGACCAGGATGATTTAAAGTTATATGATAAGGACTGGTGTGACATTGTATATAGTTGATGGTGGAGAAAAGCACTCTGATAATGAGTGATTATTTCAAATTTTTGTAATATGATTCAACTAACCTATAAATGCCTCTGTAGGTTCTATGTTTTGACTGTTTTTATCTCAGTACTGTTGTTGTAACTACTGTGTTTGTCCCGTCCTGATATGACCATAGATGTTGTTAGGACGTACAACAACAAATTAATGGATAATTCATAATAAGGACTGGTGTGACCTTGTGTATAATTGATGGTCGAGAAAAGCACTCTGATAATGAGTGATATTTCAAATATTTGTAACCTGACTTAATTAACCAATAAATGCCTATGTATGTTCTGCATTCTGACTGTTTTTAATTCAATATTGTTGTTTGTTATATCACTCACACTACTGTGTTTGTACCGTCCTTCTATGACCTAACATGTTGGTAGGACATAGAAGAACAAACAATACAAACTGTCTTTGTATATTTTGATAGCCACAACAATTACAAATGTATTACAGAGAGAACAAAAGTTTGGAAATATTTAAGTTATAACATTTTTATTGAAAGATAACTACTAGATTGACAACATATTTACAATATTAACTCCCCTATTTACACTACATTATTTACAGTATTCCCCTCCCCTATATGAACAAGACAAATAAATTAACGACAATATTTACAACATTATACACTTATTTACAATAACTTAAACTAACTTAACTTATTTATTAATAGTATTCCTCTCCCTTTTACCCTCCCTGGACTTTTACCAGTATTTACAATAACTTAACATACAACTACCCTTTTTACAATACCCTGCCCTTTATTACCCTCCCCACCCACATCCTTTAAAAGAGAAACATTAAAAAAGTAAAAACAATATGTACAAATTTACACAATGTCATCGAGGGGGCTCTCATGGCTGTCCTCCACGTCCGTGTCCCCGCCAGCTTTGACACCACCAACACTCGCCTCGTGAAGGTGATGCTGCTGCGGGAACTGCTGGGCTCTAGCCTGCTTAGTGAAGCCCCTGACGAGCGCCGACGGGGACCACAGCGGGTTGTCGCGGGCTGCTGCTGGCACGGGTGTAGGTCCTGAGGTGGACCCGTCACACGATGATGTGGTTGCCCGCTGTGGCTGTGGCTGCAGGTGTCCTGCTGGCTGTGGGGGCAGATGGAGGTGTGGCTCAAGCTGGAGGTGGACTAGGGGTGGTTGCTGCAGGAGAAGTTGTGGCTGCTGCTGCTGCTGCTGTGGGTGTAGGTGCACTACATGTGGTGGCAGTGGCTGCAGGAGAAGTTGTGGCTGCTGCTGCTGCTGCTGTTGCTGGTGTTGCTGCTGCTGCTGGTGCAGGGTGAGCTGCTTGTCGAGCGTCATCCACCGGGTGGACATGGCCATGAATGTGCCTCGGAACTCGGACCACTGGTTGTCAGTGGCTCTGAGGCACACAGACTTTACCCACCCGAGGAAACTGGTCCGCTCTGTAGTCGGCTCCTTGTTGGTCAGAGCGTCCTTGATCTCGGACAGCACCGCAGCAGCAGCCACAAACTTGTCATGTATGACCGCCATAGCCACCGCATCATCCTCCCGCCTGTGGCGCTTCGATGAGTTGGTTGCTGCTGGGGAAGTGGAGGTGGTTTGTTCCTCATCGATGAGGCGCAGTTGTTGCTGGTCATCGACAGCGACACGCTCAGCCTCCTCCAAATTCCCAGCAGCACGCGCCATGGCCTCTCTCACCTGCAAAGACCAAACAAATAAACTAAATATCTTGGAAATATTATGTTTGTCGCTCTTGCGCATCTCTGTGGAAAAAGTGGACATCAGGAACAAGAGGGCATGGGGGAAAAAAGGAAATACGAGAAAAATACAGTGTAACTCCCTTAAATAAAAGGGTCAGTTATTCAGTTAACAAATGCACTAAACTAGTTTTCCAGAGAGGTTTAAATGTGGCAGTAATATGTAATATTACAGGTGCAACAAAATGTAACATTACAGATTTTGTATTAAACATGGCAGTAATACGTAATATTACATTTTAAATAATGCAATAAAATGTTTTAATACACATAAAGTATAGCATTGCAGTAGTATGTCATATTGTAGATATACTCTAAAATAATCCACAAATATATCTTGCTGATATACTCTAAATAGGCCAGTCACACTATGACATAAGGAGGTAAAGTAAGCCAATTTTGGTCATTACGTCGGGTTACGTCGAGTTACGTCAGCGCGTCCAGGTTTTGGACATGTCCAAAACTTTCGACGTGATGCAGTGACGTTTGGATGATGTCACACGCACGTTACGCTGATGTTCAACGTCCGGGAGGGATGCATCGGCTACGTTATACCCCAGTCACACGAGGCCTGCGTTCGCTAACGATCGATTGGCGATGTCAAAACCTCCTCCTTGCGCCCTCCTTACGCCCTTATTGAGTCCTGGCGCCGCGAAATCGCCAACCACCCGGCGCCCATTTCGGAAATTTTGGGCGCAAGGAGGTTGCTGCTGCTGCACGTGCAACCTCCTTGCGCCCTGTTCCGGCGGCGCCATTCAAAATGGTTGGCGCCCTGGCGCCGCCCTGGCGCCGCTCTGGCACCGCCCTGGCGCCGCCCTGGGTTGGTACCAACACATGCGATGCTGCAGTCACCGTGTGGTCTGCTCCGACCTGGCGCCGACATGGCGCCTAAAATGTATTTGAATCATTATATCGAATGGAACGCTGGGTGGTTGGCGTCCTTTTAGGCGTAGGGAGGTTGGCGGCGAACGCTGCCTCCCGTGTGACTGGGGTATAAGATCTACGGTGCATTATGTCATAGTGACGCACAGGGACGAGGACTGCGCGGCTCACGCCGGCGACGTTGGACTGACGCGAGCCTCTCGGTGGGTCGACGTCAAATCACGTCGGGGAAAACGGTTGGCCCGGACGGGACAACGTTAAGCGATGCTAAACGGCCGCTACTGTCACGCTAGGCTGACGTCGCGCGCTCGGGTTTCGCTAGCCTCACGTTTACACAATGGGGGACATCCGGGGTAGTTCATTTGTTGACACTAGATGGCGCATCGGTACCAGTGGTCCTAAACGGCCATTGACAATGCACTGAGTTCGCCGGTACGCGCAGTGCAAAAGGTCAATTTTTATTCAAAATTAATAGAAATGCAGAACTCTAACCTTATAAATTTAATATAATCTATTCGTTGTATGTTTTCTATATGTATACCAAGCGGGTTGCTTCTAGGTGGTGTGGTTTTAGAGATATTAAACTTTTTCTGTATGAAGATTGTTCACTGCCATTGACAATGCATTGAGTTTGTCGGTACGCGCAGTGAAAAACGTCTATTTCATTCAAAATTAATAGAAATACAGAACCCTAACCTTATAAATTTAACATATTCTATTCGTTGTATGTTTTCTATATGTATACCAAGCGGGTTGCTTCTAGGTGGTGTGGTTTTACAGATATTAAACTATTTCTGTATGAAGATTGCTCACTGCCATTGACAATGCATTGAGTTTGTCGGTACGCGCAGTGAAAAACGTCTATTTCATTCAAAATTAATAGAAATACAGAACCCTAACCTTATCAATTTAATATAATCTATTCCTTGTATGTTTTCTATATGTATTCCAAGCGGTTTGTCTGTAGGTGTTGTGGTTTTAGAGATATTTGACTTTTTCTGTATGAAGATTGCTCATAGCCATTGGGTTTGCAGTGTGACAGTGTGCCGAATAGGCCCACTGGTTCAGTGGCGATGCGAACGGCAGGAATTTGAACTAAAAAGTCGGAGGTCCCCCAACATTTTGTCACCGGAGAGCACCGGACTAGAAAATTCTTTGTCCGGTGGTCTCCGGTGGTCTCCGGTACTCAGTCCGGTAAGGTGTGACAGGCGCTTAAAGGATTCACTATGTACTCGTGAATCTTTTATCTACGAAGTTAGTTGCAGTTATAAAGGACTAAAGCTAAGATTCCATATACGCGGTATGCGGCATGCGAATGTGGCAAAAAATCGAAAAGCATGTAAAGGAATAGTGGTGCTTTCATACGTCCGAATGCGAATACGAACGGGAATGCGAATGCGGCAAATGGATCGACCCATGGACCGATCGGTGCGAATGCGAATACTGCTGCGTTTGCCATAGAAAACAATAGTAACTTTGATCTTTCTTCACAAATTTCTGTTCCTGCAGTCGTCTCAGGGTTTTAGACATAGCCATATGACCTACTTCAGTATGAGCTATTTTAATTACAGAACCCCTTTATCTCCAGGAAGTCTATCACCTGCTTATCTAGATAAAAGATTCACCCCATACTTACAGGGAAGTATGGGGTAAATCTTTTATCTACTGCTTATCGTGATAACCGTCTAGCCGTGTTTACACGGGCTAGTTAATTCGCGTCATATGAATCGCCTTGCCTAGTTCGCCTCACATTCGCCGTGTAAACGCACCGCTGAAGTGTATTAGGGCTGATTCGATTCATATGATGCGCTTTTTGTAGATCGCCTCGCGAGGTGGTTTATATGAAGCGATTCCGCTGGTTCCCGGGCGGGGATAGTGCTTGCCGGCTACATGCGCAGCTGTAACTATCGCTGGTGCCCGGCAGTGTTAGGGACCGATTAGGCCGAAATCTATTGAATGCGATCATATTTAACAGAATTACATACTCAAATAATGAAATTTAATTAAATTAACCCTAAATCAAAAGCGATATTAACGTAGCAGCTGCATCAGCGTCGAATCACCGAGTGTAAACTAAACAAATATAGCAGTGCTTGCCAGCTACAGGCGGAACTAAGGCTGCTGGTTCCCGGCGTCGAAACACTTTCAAACTCGCTTCATGTAAACGCGCCTCTACTTCGCTTCATATGAATCGCTTTGTCTAATTCGCTTCACAATTGCCCGTGTAAACACGGCTCTAACATGAGTCTTCACTGTGCAATGTTGAGACCCGAGTCCACTGGGATTTTGGCTTGGATGTAGTTGGGGAGGGCCATTGATCTGATGGA
Organism: Branchipolynoe longqiensis; assembly: GCA_030323885.1. Taxonomy (NCBI): domain Eukaryota; kingdom Metazoa; phylum Annelida; class Polychaeta; order Phyllodocida; family Polynoidae; genus Branchipolynoe; species Branchipolynoe longqiensis. Next base: position 51,815,721 of record CM059197.1, read on the forward strand.
ACTGTATGTTTCCATCTGCTGGCTATATTCTCCCCACTGCGCTTCCACTGGGTTACTTACGCGTAACATGTACAATAGATATAAAATATAATGCTTATCTTCCCAATCTGGGCTGGTTCTATGCAGTTTGGCCACCATGCATTCGGTCCTAGACAACCCAGTCTTCATGTGTCCCAATGCACTGCTAACAAAGCAGCAGACTGTGGTAGTATGGAAGAGACTAGTTAAAGTTGCATAGTCCGATGGTTTTGAATTTCTGTATTTTTTTCTGAGATACATATATGAGATCGATCATTAGTATCTACTTTACATTAGTTCAAAGTTACTTTTATTTTAAATGGTAAACTTTTGAGATATTTTGAGTGCAAACATGGAAAATTAGTTTTGGCAAGCTTGCCAAAACTCTGACACCATAGACTTCTGCAGTAACAGGTTCTGTTAAATTGACTCAGTATTGCCTTCTCCGCAGAAACAAATGCTTAATAAGTGAATCAGTATCTAAGTTAGATATGTAGAATCAAATCTAGATAATTGGTTTGGTTTTGAAAATTTGATATTTCATCGGACTATGCAGCTTTAATCATTCATGTTCGGTTTAGGACCAAAAACCTTTCTATTTCTTATCTATAAATATTTAACCGTATCTGGATGTAAATTAAATTATATATATTATGAAATGATAAATTTTTTGTCCATGTTGCCAGTAACATGCACAATTCAAAACCCTGACTACGGGCTCCATAGTGATGCATACCATAGATACCGTGTAGTGTAGCATTCCGTAACCCTGGTCGAAGTTAACTTCCGGTGGATAGGTTTGAAAGCTAGCTCGATCATTCCTTACCTGCTCCTTGATCAGATAGACTTAAAAAGCTTCAATCTTAACCCTCCCACCCTCCCAACTTTTACTTAGACATAGGCCTACATGGGTAGGGCTGAGAGCTAGATGGTCTCAAATTCCGGGTTTAAATGTGTGAAAAAGATATGCAATTGATGTGTGCCTGGTGTGCTTTGAGAGTATGACCGTGATCAACACCTAGATGATGTCTCCTGTTTTCAATTACCCAAGAAAAATAATCTTCAAAAATTTAACTCATCATTGCTCATAGATAGCTGTCATGAAGTACTTGCAAATAAGTAATATTATATAGTCTGGCTTAAAATTGTGATCTGGGTTGTATTACCTGGACTGATAGAATAGAGTAGGAAAAGTAATAAAGTCATCTGTACTGATAAACTAAAAGCTTCCTAAAATGTTAGCTAGAGATAGAAATATCGAAGGCTCTTGTAAAAATGTATTAAGCCTGATTAATAAATTTATTAGCCCAAAAAATTGAATTACTGTGTCTGGTTTTGAATTATTAAAATCGCTCGGTTTCGCCAAAACGATGTACCGATCAGTAGGTTGGGTATCTGCCAAGAAATGTCAGAGTATTAAGGAAGTTATGGCGTTTTCCATCTCTGAAATCGGTCCTAATTGTCTTCCATTAAATTATGGTAAAAGCAATAGATTTGTGATCAAAATTGGTGGCTTTTATGGGAAAATGCATGTTTCTTCAATAATTGAGATATCTTGATGAAATTTGGAGTGAAGCTAGTTTAATTTTAAAAACTACAAAAAAAAACCCTTTCTATTTCTTATCTATAAGTATTTAACCGTATCTGGATGCAAATTAAAGTATATATATTATTAAATGATATATTTATTATTAAATTCGCTCAGCCTCAGTTTCTCCAAAACGTCTGTACCGATCGGAGTAGGGCCTACTGCTGTACTGTGAGTATGCTACTGCATTATCATTGCTTAATACATAATTATTTTCAACTGAGTTCACTGATCAGGCATGACCCAGCTAACAAAAAAACGTCACACTGACGTCAGTATAACGTTATTGAATGTTACAATAACATAAAAAAATGTCATATAAATGTTATTTTGTATGGAGTAAATAACGCTATGTAAAGTTATTTCATAACGTTATCATTGAACTTTTTTAACGTCAATAGGACGTTTTTTTAATAACATTCAAGAACTCTTTTAACCCCCTTTGAGTGATTTGATGAAGATTTTGTAGAGAAATCAAGACCTAAATTGTACCTAGAGAACCCTCCTTTTGAAGAACTGAAAGGTAACGCTTACCGCAAAGCATGACACTGGAGGAGTAAACTCCAATTTAAAAGAAATCAGTTTAATATCATAGAGATGCATGCACCTAATATCAGATATTAAGATGATAAGACACTAATCTTGCCTAAAATGTTAAGCTAAGAGGTGATGCGTGCTGTACAAAACATAGCACTCCTCACTAAAACACTTTTGCAATGAAAATGGTGTTTCATGAGCACTGCCAGGCATTTGTAACTTGACTCTCTACTGACCTGTTCCGAAAGCAACCGTATTACACCTCACCTATTTGTTAGTTAGGCACATTTTAACAACCATACCTTCTCAACCATATCTCGGGTGGCCCGCTGCTGGTTGTCACTGCCCCGCATCGGGCCACCACCTATGGCCTGATGTCGGGCACCGACGGTGTAAAATCTATTCTTTTTTTAAAGATTTATTTTTTTAATTAAATTTCTTTTTTTAACATTAACTCGGTAATTCGTTTACTTTCGAAGCACCGTTTTAACGGTGCCGTTATCAATGCTGCAGTTCTGCAGCCAGTGACCGATAGGTCACGAACCCCCTAAAGCTACGATTCCTATATGCGGTATGCGGCATGCAAATGCGGTATAGATATATGCCAACCCCCAATAGCCGATCTTTACTTGTTGTGCTTTGGGGGTCGTTAAAAAAACAAACAAACCAAAAAAGATACCCATGACAATTTTGGGGTTTTTTGCTCCAAATTTGGGAAGGAAGGTCAAAGTTACTACTGTTTTCTATGGCAAACACAGTAGTATTCACATTGACACCGATCGGTCCATGGGTCGATCCATTTGCCACATTCGACCCATGCCGACCTCCAATAGTCGATATCTTCTTTTTATGTTTTGGGCTTGCTAAACAAACCAAAAACAAAAAGAAAGATACCCATCCCATTTTTGGAGTTTTTGCTCCAAATTTGTGAAGGAAAGTCAAAGTTATTATTGTTTTCTATGGCAAACGCACCAGCATTCGCATTCACACCGATTGGTCCATGGGTCGATCCATTTGCCGCATTCGCATTCGCATTTGGACATATGGAAGCACTACTATGTCTTTACATGCTTTTTGATTTTTTGCCGCATTCACATACCACATACCATATGGAATCTTAGCTTAGCTTTAAGCTAAGATTCCATATACGTGGTATGCAGTATGCGGAATTTGAATGTGGTATGCGCCATAGATACCCTAGATAAAGGATTCACCCGTTGTGATATATGCGTAATAGACGTATAGGTATGTGGCTAATATATGTTAAAGAGATGCAGAGGTTGAGACAAAGGATTATGCTAATGAGATGATGGGCCATGAATAAACCATTCAGTATCCAGAAGTCAAAGTGTTCAGACATTGTACTTTCACACCCGGTACTCGCAGTACTACAAGTACCGGGTGAATCTTTTATCTATAGATACCCATGCCGACCTCCAATAGTCGATGTCTTCTTTTTGTGTGTTGGGGTTGCTAAACAACAACAACAAAAAGATACCCATCCCATTTTTTTAGTTTTTTGCTCCAAATTTGTGAAAGAAAGTCAAAGTTACTATTGTTTTCTATGGCAAACGCAGCAGCATTCACATTCGCACCGATCGGTCCATTTGCCGTATTCGCATTCGCGTCCGCATTCGGACGTATGAAAGCACTACTATGTCTTTACATGCTTTTCGATTTTTTGCCGCATTCGCATTCGCATACCGCATACCGCGTATATGGAATCTTAGCTTTAGTCGAGTTTTTGCCACTACCGTCAGAGGACGGGTCAGTTGTGGAAATCGTCATTAGTTACTATTCTATTCACCAGGGTGCGGCACAACACAGCGTGTGCATTTGAGAAGGGTCAACCGTGGCTGGTTGGGTCGCACCGTGGCTGGTTGGGTGTGCTGAATATGCTTATAGAGAATTTGTCGACCTAGGCACTCTCTCCGTCCGATAACTGAACAAGCGAAGGTTTGACAAACAGGAGTTGGAACTAATGCTCGGATTTCGATCGCTCGTTGCGTGAACCTTCTGACAGCCACAATGCCAGGACTAGCACGAATTCTGAAAGGAATCACAACTTACAACAAAAATCTGCGTTCTCACATGGTGGAGCAGTTCAAACAAGTCCAAGATAAGCCGGAGGTAAAATATTTATTTTCCAGCTCAGTACTAGCAGAATGCATGGCTGGAGGTGTGTCGGCCGTTTCCGGTGTGACGCCCGTTTCCGGTGTGACGCCCAGGCTCTGTACATGTGATACCGTACACAGAGAGCGTGTTTATATACACGCTCTCTGCCGTACATCAAGTTTGTCTCGAATGTATAGAGGGAGTGCACGTGACGTCAATACTTAGCAATCAGCGGGCTGCCATCTTGGATTACGAGCATCCTCCCTAGCCATCTCGTGAATGCATGCAGATGCAGTAAAACAGAGTTTTATGTTACTTATGAAGTTATGGGAGGTTCTTTTTTCTGGGCAGTTTACATCCAATGTGTTTACTTGTTTGAGCACTTTAGCAACAACTTCTGAGCCTGAGGCCAAACTGCTCAAAACGGTGACAAATCAACCAAAAAATCTGTAAATAAGCACAGTGTGAGTGTTGAGTGTAGGCAGTTGCAAGCCTTCTGTATGTCATCCAATATGGCCACCAAATGTTGTCTTGTGACGTCATTACACCCCCTCTATTTACTCGTAATCGCATATTTAATGTATGTTTACAGTTTTGAAAACTGTCAAATTCTTACTTCATCTTCCGAATACCGGAAGTTAAGTATCCGGGGAGAGGACAAGCTCGCACATTTCCGGAAGTAGCCTCAGTACGCAACTCGGCAGCGGAGGAAGCAACAGCGAGTTGAGGAGGAACATTAAAAAGGTAAGTTGTTGATAAATTGAACAGATTATTATTACAAATATTGGTACAAAGTTGACAGACTGCATGTTTTGACTTGCTGAAAGTTCTCTGTGAACTTATACGAGTCTAACTCTGTCGTTACAGATCATACTGACTGCGAGTGTGCGTGCCCTGAGCACACACTCGGCCGAACACGAAAGCCCAATCTAACCGTGGCGAGTAAGCGGTGTGGTCGCTATATTGAAGCACAAGTCTGGTGGTGTGACGAAGTTAATGGCACGTATGATGTCTACGGATGAACCCACACCCCAATTGTCAAGCACTCAAGGGTTGAGTGAGAATGATTCTGAGGCGGTGGAAGCGCGTACAAAAGCAAAAAGGAAGAAAATGGCTGCGGGCGAGGTGAAGCCAAAATCGCGCGGGAAAGTGACGGATGTAGGTCAGACAAGCCAAACGCAGTGCGGTGCTCAAGCTTCGGAGATGGATGAATTTAAAAAGATGTACCAAGAAATGTTAGAGATGAGAGACGAATCAAAGAGGGAAAAAGAGGAATTAGTGCGCCTGAGAGAGGAGGAAAAGTCATGGAGAGATAGCCAAGATGGAGGCGAGGAGTCCTATGTGGGTCATCGCGATGACGTGCAAGAGACGTATGTAGGTCAACAAAGCGGCGCGTGTCGGGACGTTTGGGATTACGATGACGAGGAGGAAGCACACGATATTTACGGTGCAGATGAGATTTTGAGTCGATAACTTCTATGAACATGGTGGACCAATTAGCGGCTTTGAAGGCAAAATTTGAGAAAAACTCATCAAAGCAGGGCGCTAAAGTGGACATTGCTAGTCAGGGCACTGTAACAACAAAACAAGTTACGGCATCGCCGTTCAGCGGATTTAAAGCACCAGTAAAACCAAAGCAGGTAGAAACGACGACTGTTTCAAAAGAAAAACAAAGCGATGGGGCAATAAGTAACACCACGACAAATCCAAAGAGAAGGGAGTTTAAACTGGATACGGGACTCCATGAGGGAGCTCTGTTGACTAAGTTGCAGGAAGAATACAAGAATGTCAAGAAACCAGTGGCAGCGCGCATTACAATAAGCGAGAGTTTGGCTGGGATTATCCACCACTACTATGAAGGCGGTGATGGAGGCCCCAAAACTTTAAAAACATTAAGGGAAATTTCGCGTCAGTATACAGGCTTAGCAGATGTCCCAGGGGGCCAGGGTTCAGGCCTTGAACGAGGAGATCAGATTCACTGAGGGTCGAAGAGACGGCGAAAGTTCGCTGCTTACGGCGACGAAAGGAGTTGTGGGAGCACTGACAGCTATTGCTCCGGTAATGGACATAATCTTACAACGAGGATCTGCAGATCCGGTACTTAATGATCATGCACTACATATGTTAAATGCGATACGTATGTTAGTTAACACGCATGGGCAGATGCGAGTCGACAGAAAGCAAAGTGTGAACAAAGTCGTGCATTCCCGCCTAGGGAAGGAACTCATAAAACAGAAACGAGACATTTATGGAGATCTGCCGGAACCAACGGAGTACCTGCTCGGGGAAAATCTAGGCGAACGTAACAAACAACTCATGAAGGCGGTCCGAGCTGCAGACAACTGTATGTATGCGAATACGGGATATAAAGGAAAGAGGCGTCAGGACTTCTTCCACCAAAACCGTGGAAACCATAGCTCCCCATACAACAGGTTCAGGGGAACTGGACGGGCAAGGGGATTTCGCGGCAGGGCGACTTCCACATGGGGATCTAGGCAGGCACCACCAGAGAAGCGTTTTGGCAGGTCAACTGAGGACTACGCCCAGTACGGGAACACCCCAAGTGCGAGTAAGGGGCGTGGCCAGGGAAACCCCAGCAGAGGAGGGGGTTTTCAGAAGTGAGCCATCCTATCCAGGTGGGTGACTCAGAGACTTTGAAGCCTGGTAAGGAGCACTTGTTAAATGACCAAATATTTACTGCAGGCAATATTGTAAACTATATACATAACTGGTCATATCTGACGTCAGATAATTGGATATTAAATTGTGTAAAAGGAATTCTAATAAAATTCATAGAGCCTCCAGTACAGGAGAGGGAACCATTCCCCTTTAGGATGGATAAACGAGAAAAAGAGTTTGTAACTAATGAGGTAAAATTGTTAATTGAAAAGAAAGTGGTAAAAGAAGTGGAGGAGGACCCTGAACAATGGGTGTCGAACATATTTCTTAGGCCTAAATCTAATGGCAATTTTAGAATGATCCTGGATCTAACAGAACTAAACAAACGTATAGAGTATAAACACTTCAAAATGTTTAATTTAAAAACAGCACTAGACCTGTTGGAACCAGGCATGTGGATGGCGAGCGCTGACCTCACAGATGCTTACTATTCAGTCCCAATTGATAAAAGACAAAGAAAATTTCTTATGTTCCGACTAGGGAATAAACTACTCGAGTACCAGGTGTTGCCTAATGGACTATCGCCAGGGCCCCGTATCTTTACAAAATTGTTAAAACCCATCTATGCACAATGGGGAGAGAACGGACATGTGGGGTTCCCGTACCTAGATGATAGTTTTGTCATAGGTAAAACTAGAGAAAAATGTCAGAAAGCCATTGAGGAACTCACTAGAACATTCACCAATTTAGGATTCAGAGTGAATAGAGAAAAAATCGGTTTTGACGCCGGTGCAATGCCTTACATTCTTAGGATTTGACATTGACTCTGTAAATATGTGGGTATCATTAACGGATGAGAAAAAAACAAATAATTTTATCAGTTATAGATGAAGTAGAAAAAGCACCACAGAATAATCTGACCATACGCCAAGTAGTGGGATTAATGGGATTGATGGTATCATATGCACCAGCAGTTGAGTATGCGGGAATCGATTTTAAGACTTTAGAAAGGGATAAAATTAAGGCGTTAAAAAGAAGTAAAGGAAATTTTGAAAGTACAATGTGGATCTCAGACGGAGGTTATAAAGATATGGAATGGTGGAGAACAAATTTAAAGAACCAACGACTAATCAGGAGAGCAGAACCAGACTTAGAATTGTTTACAGATGCTTCGCACCAGGGGTGGGGAGCGCACACGGATGAACAAACGGGGGGAAGATGGCATCCGAATGAGTTGACACATATTAATGCATTAGAACTGAGAGCTATAGCCTTTGGCCTAAAAAGCCTATGTAAAAGAAGAAATATTCATATTAGAGTCAGAACAGATAGTACCACAGCGCTGGCATATGTCAAAAACATGGGGGGCACAAATTCAGAGGATTGCCTAAGGGAGGCACTGATAATTTGGGAATGGGCCCAAGAAAAGGGGAATTGGTTAACAATTACTCATATCCCGGGAGTAGATAATGTGCTGGCGGATCTTAGATCAAGAAAATTTAAGGACCACCTCGAATGGGAATTAAATCCAAAGATTTTCGAAGCTATTTGTGACCAGTGGGGAACACCAGAGGTGGACATGTTTGCATCACGTTTAAATAGGAAAATAGACAAATATGTGAGCTGGGAACCAGAGCCAGATAATTGGAGAACAGACGCTTTCTCAATGAGCTGGTCAAATATGTACGTTTATTGTTTTCCACCTTTCAGCCTCCTCCCCAGGGTGATAAGGAAGATCCAAAGGGACGGGGCCAGGGCGATAGTGGTGGCTCCTCACTGGGCCGCACAACCGTGGCATCCATTACTACAAGGAGAAGCCAGGGACAGAATCGAGTTCCAAAAAGGGGAGCGGAACCTCTATGGAGTCAGCGACCAGAAAAACTACGCAGCTTGGCTAGGTCTAACAACATCAAGGTTAACTGCGTACCGCTTCTAGGTCGAACGTTAGAAGGGTACAATTTTGATAGAACGTCATTACAGTTTTTTAGTCATACTTGGAGATTGTCAACAAGAAAGAACTATACTACTCATATAAATAAATGGGCCCTTTGGGCCATAGAGAATAATGTTAGCGTTATGAACCCCACATTGGCGGGAATAATTAAGTTTTTGAGAACTTATTTTGAGAGTGGGGTAGGATATGGGGCAATTAATACAGCCAGATGTGCGCTGAGCTTGATCTTGCCCAGAAGGATAGATGGAACTACAGTAGGGGAACACTACATAGTGAGGTGGTTCTGCAAAAGTTGCCATGAGCAACGACCACCGCAACCTAGATATGATAGTTTTTGGAAAGTGCAGGTGGTCCTAAATTGGATAGAAAAACTAGGATACAATGCTGCAATGAGTTTAAAACTTTTGTCTTATAAGGTAACAATGTTATTATTACTGGTGTCCTCTCAGAGGGGACAAACTATTCTCAACCTATCTACTGATAGGATGAGGATAGAAGAGGATTCAGTTGTATTCAAAATGAAGTGTCTGTTAAAGCATAACCAGCTGGGTCAACCGCTGGATGCCATAAGGTTTTATGAATATAAAGAAAATCGCAAACTGTGTGTAGTAACAGCTTTAAAGAGGTATCTAAAAAGGACTGTGAAAGTAAGGAAGTACTCTACCCAGCTGTTGTTGTCCTACATTGGACCACATGGACCCATATCAAGAGCCACTTTGGCAAGATGGACTTTGAGTGCGCTAGAAAACGCTGGAATTGATACGTCAAAATACAAAGGACACAGCACACGAGGAGCGTCAGCGTCCTCAGCTAAAGCTCTGGGGGCTAGCCTAAATGCCATAATGAGGAACGCGTCATGGCGGGACAGCGCAAGCTTTGCCAGGTTCTATCACAAATCATTAGAAGATCCGGGTGAAGTGCAGAGACTGATATTGAAAAGACATTAAAACACAATATGGAAATGACTAACTATGATAAGAGTGGTTATAAAAGAATTTTAAAACTGTAAGAGAAAATACACTGGGAAGGCATGAATAAGTATGTTAAATGGAAGTTTATAACTACCACATTTAAAATAAACACTTGAAAAAAGAAAAGGTGTGTTTTTTAACAAAACTTAGAAAAAGCCAGAAGTTCAGAGGGTGTTATAGAGGAGTGAGAGGAAGAAAGTATAAGGAGGAGAGGTCGGAAAGCAAAAAAACCAAGCTACGAAGACTCTCCCCGGATACTTAACTTCCGGTATTCGGAAGATGAAGTAAGAATATTTTAGTATTGCTAGACTTACTTGTAAGTTGAAGTATTACTAAGATTCTTACGAATCTACGAATACGAAGGTAAGGATCAGGGGCCCGCCCACCCACGCCTTGTTAAAGAAATAGAACCGCAAATACTCGAGTATAAATATCAAATAAGGTTCTGTGAACAGGGTGATGGGACAGGGGGGGGGGGGGGGGGTTACTGATCCGAGTGAATAGGTTTTTTGTTCCCTCCAACTACGAAAACTGAGGCTACTTCTGGACATGCGCGAGCTTGTCCTCTCCCCTGATCCTTACCTTCGTATTCGTAGATTCGTAAGAATCTTAGTATTACTTCAACTTACAAGTAAGTCTAGCAATACTAAAATATTCACCACATTCCTTACAAGTTGTAATATTGTATTATAATAGCGATGGAAGCAGCTACCATAAATCAATTCAAGAATGCGCTGGACAGGGCCTGGGCCAGAGAAACATTCCTGTACGATTTCGAGGTGGCAGACCAGTTTGTTTGTTTGTTGTTGTTTTACGTCCTAGCAACATCTAAGGTCATATCAGGACGGGGGGTGGCAGACCATGCACTAGAGCTGAGAGCTACGAGCTTGTATAGACTACCACAAGCCTGCATCAAAAAAGAGAATAATAATAGGCAATCCAGTGGAAAATATTCTAATCTGGTCCCCTGAGGTCAACAGGGCGCCACTGTGAATGTTGTCGTTTCAAAGGCCAAGCTCAGAGACAGCCTCAGACGTGCATGAGTTTTCTATTCACCCACTCATCACCCTTTTTCTCTAGCCGCAATCAAAACAATACAATGTTGTTCGCAAAGTGGATGTTTAAGTGTCATCTAAAGTTAAGCATTGCATACTAATTTCGTTCAGAATAAGTGATACCAGTATTTAATGGGATTGTCTGAATCAATTATGAATAATCTGATTTCTTCTTTAACCACTGAAAAAACCCACTTCACTTCACATGAATGTTTAGATAAAAGATTCCCCTATAACTCTGTTCTAATGAATGTGTCAATGTCTAGATAAACAAAGATTCACCCCTACCCAGAATAGCTACTATGGGATGGGGGTGCGTGAATATTTGATCTAATAAATGTCATGATACAGCGTCATCTTCATTGTTCTGAACAAATAAGATACATTGAGAAGAAAAAAAGAGAAGGATATTGTCAATAATTGTGTCAAGTGAGCAACCAAACCAACAAATTCCCAGTTACTAATACCCCATTCACACGAGGCCTGCATTCGCTTACGATGGATTGATGACATCCATACGTCCTCCTTACGACTGCCTTACACCCTCCTTATGTGCTGGCGCCACAAGCTCACCAAACTTCTGGCGACCATTTCGGAAATTTTGGACGCAAGGAAGTTGAAACTGCAGCACGTGCATCCTCCTTGCGCCAGTTTCCGGCACTATTTTATATATATATAAAAAAATTTTAAACACTGGTTGGTGCCCTGGCGCCACCATGTCACCAACCTCTTTGTAGAATCTAATGCTCAGATCTGTGGCTGTGTACGTAGGCTATGAGGAAAACAATACAGACAAAGAGAAAGGAAGAGAGTAAAGTATAATTGAAGAGAGAGTCCAGCCCTCTGGTTTATTGCTTATATAGTTACATGGGTTCATTGTAGGATATCACAGCACCTCCTTCCACCAATGGAATCGAGCATTCCGGGTCCCATCAATAGGAATCCAGCATTCCTGCTCTCTATGGATACCAGTGGTCTGCCCACCACCAGTAGCTGTATGGCCCCATGGCCACCACCAACCTTGATCGTTTGAGTGTGGTGACCCCTACCACAGCAGAAGGGGTAGGCCCTCACTGCAATCACACCCAGATCTGCTGGCAACACTATGTCTATTTACATCCCACTCAGGCACCACCAACCTATACATATATACCTATACATGCACCTGGACACTTACAGCGATCAGTAATAGAACATTTGCATTCCCCCCTTGCCGAATATTGGAATATTTTACATCTTGGTTGGCGAGTCGGCGCCGACCTGGCGGCGGAAACACATGCAGTGCCGCGCTCACCGTGTGGTCGGCACCAGACTGCGTTTTTGAATCAATGTATCGAGTAGGACACTGGGAGGTTGGCGACCTTTTGGGCGTAAGGAAGTTGGCGGAGAACGCTGGCTCTCGTGTGACTGGGTATAACCTAGGAAATATCTAAATACTAGTGGCATGTGAATCACTTATACCCCAGTCACACGAGAGCCAGCATTCGCCGCCAACCTCCTTACGACCAAAAGGTCGGCAACCACCCAGTGTCCTATTCGATCGATACATTGATTCAGAAGTGCTGTCAGTGCCAGGTGCCTACCCGGCGCCGATACCGCAACGCCAACTGCTATGTTGGTTGCCGTCTTGGCTGCCTGGCACCGCCAGGACAGCGACCACTTTGTCAGCGTTTAAATGCCAGGTGTCAGGATGCATGCGTTTCACTTGCATCTAGTCATCCGGGGGGTACACACGCCAATCCACACTGAAGGAAAAGGCTCCCTGCTACTTGTAGGAATACATCGTGGCTCTTCCTCATCGTCGACTGCCTGTTAAGAGTACATCCTTCGTCTTCTTCATCAACCGTGGTTGAGAGTATACCCTTTGTCTTCTTCATCATTGACCGGGTCGAGGCTGGAGTGCTTGGATCTTTCTGCTCAGAGGTTGTGGTCATGGCTGGCCTGGCTGAATTGAGGCTCCGGAGATTACAACAATAAGATGCATGTGCTGCACTTCTTTGTTTGCTACATCTGAGAATAAGAAGGAGGCGACAGAAGGTTCTGGGTGTACCCATGGATATCCAGAAGGCTTGTGTTTGGCGATTATGAAAATCACATGGCTGAGCTAGAGCTTGAGTCACATGGAGATTTCTGCAGCTACCTTTGGATGGAGCCAACCATGTTCTACAAGATGTTGCAGGGAGTGACCCCGAGGCTCGACAAGAAGGACATGGTCATGCACAAGGCATTGAGCCCCGGACTAAAGTTGGCCATCACTCTTCGTTTCCTTGCAACTGGGAACAGTTACCACAGCCTGGCCTTCTCCTTCAGATTTGTATGCAACACAATTTTCCTCTTTGTTTACAAGGTGTGTGGAGCCATAATTGAAGAGTAAGTGTCAAGCTGGCTGGCGTGAATTAGCCACCAACTTTGGGACATGCTGGAACTTTCACCACACTGTTGGGGCCATTGACAGGAAGCACATAGCCATTAAGCACCCAAAGGATTCTGGGTCTGTGTATTACAACTACAAAGGCTTTTTCTCCATCATACTTCTGGCTGTCGTTGACGGAGACTACAAGTTTCTGTGTGTGGATGTTGGTGCGAATGGGTCTACGTCTGACTGTGGTATCTTCAATGACTCGATTCTTAAGGCGTCGTTGGAAGACGGGACCCTAGGACTTCCGCCTCCTTCCCAGTGATTATCGCCCTATGCCTTACTTCCTGATAGGAGATGATGCACTGCCGCTTCGTGAGTGGCTGATGAAGCCATTCTCTGGACGAAATATCACAGTGGCTGAATAAATATTCAACTACCGATGTTCTCGAGCCAGACACATTGTGATAAATGCTTTCGGGATAATCGCCAACAGATTCTGCTGCCTCCTGACTACTCTTCAACAGGAGACAAACACTGTCAACAGCATAGTGTTGGCCTGTGTTAGTCTCCATAACCTTATGCGGGTCAAGTATCCTGGGCTTCAGAATGCAGCGTTGGATATTGAGGGATATTGAGGGAGAGGACCACACTATCATACCTGGTGCTTGGAGAGACGACAGTGTCCTGGCAGATGTGAGGGACACAAGAGGGCCCATGCATCCCTCCAGGAAAGCCAAGCATCAGCTGGTGTATTTGAAGCACTACTACAACAATATAGGTGCTGTGGCTTGGCAAACAGATATAGAACTTATAGGGGCCAATATGTTGTGTTTATGAACGTTTACTAAGGCCAGAAGAGGTAATATAATAATTTGAAATATATCTTAAAGGGCCATGTTATCTGAACTTTTACCAATATCCAGAAGAAGAGCCAATATAAGAATTTTAAATATTTCCTAAAGGACCATCTTTTACTAAGGCCAGCAGAAGAAGAGCTAGTTGTATGCAATAAGGCTTTGCTATATTTCTTAAAGGGCCATGTTTTTATATGTGGATATACTTTTAAGGCCCTAATTTCGGCAAGGGGTTTAGGGGGCCACTTAAGTTTAAGCTGGCGGATTTTACACATTTTAGACTTGAGTTTTCGACTCTCTGGACTACTACATGCCTTCTCTCTCTCTCTCTCTCTCTTTATTATTTTTTAATTTAATTATTTTTGGACAAAAACGATGTGGACGTTTTGGCATACGCGCGTACGCCTAGCTATGCCCCTGGTGGCGGGGGTGGGTGGGGTGGAGAGGCAGGGTGGGGGTAGCGGTGATGGTGGGAGTTCTATAGGAGTAGCAACATGCAACCAGTGGGGACCTCCCTCCCCTCCGCCCCCGCTTACACCAGGGAGGGGGTCGTGAGGTGTGGTGTGAGAGCGCCACCTGAGGTGGGTAAGGAGGGGGAGAGGGAGTGCAGGGGAGGAAGAGAGAGTGGGGGAGGAAGGGTGGAGGAGGCGGAGAGGGAGGGTGGGGGAGGAAGATGGAGTGTGGGGGGGGGAGGGGAAAGGGAGGGAGGTATGGTGTGAGAGCGCTGAGTGAGGTGGGTGAGGAGAGGGAGGGGGAGGCGTAGAGGAAAGGGGGAAGGGGAGGGAGGAGGAGGAAAGGGAGGTGTGGTCTGAGAGCGCCACCTGAGGTGGGTAAGGAGGGGGAGAGGGAGTGCAGGGGAGGAAGAGAGAGTGGGGGAGGAAGGGTGGAGGAGGCGGAGAGGGAGTGTGGGGGAGGAAGAGGGAGTGTGGGGGGGGGGGGAGGGGGAAAGGGAGGGAGGTGTGGTGTGAGAGCGCTGAGTGAGGTGGGTGAGGAGAGGGAGGGGGAGGTGTAGAGGAAAGGGGGAAGGGGAGGGAGGAGGAGGAAAGGGAGGTGTGGTCTGAGAGCGCTGGGTAAGGTGGATGAGGAGGGAGAAAGGGAGAGGGAAGAGTGGGGATGGGAGGGGGAAGGGTGGTGAGGCTGGGGGAGGGTGGGACGGAGGGGGAGGGGATGGAAGGGAGGGCAGGCGGTGAGGCCAGGAGGAGGGAGGAGCGGAGGGGGAGAGGGCAGCGGAGGGCGGGGGAATGAGTGAGGGTGGGGCAGAGGGAGGTGGGGACGAGGGAGGTGGGAACATCGGCATCCAAATGACAGGCAATCTCTCTTTATTTTAAACTCACCCTCTTGCCTTATATGTGTTTACATGTGAAGCAGCCGGGCTGATCAAACCCACCACAAGATGGCACTGCAAAATTTACATTACCATGTGAGAGATAGGGAGTCAGCCGTCTTAGTGTTATAGGGTCTTTGCTGTAATTTAGGGTATCCTAGAAAATATTGCATTAATTGTATAATTACTGTAATATAGTAGCATGTTAACCTTTTTTAAGCACAATTATATGGCTTCCATGGATGACAGTCATGCACACAGGCTGTGCAGAATAAGGGTAGCATACAGTGGCACAACAACACACAACATCAGCATACATTATAAAACATAAACACTCACCAAGCCTGTGATGCGGCGTGGCGCACGGACGCACAGGTGCTGGTCGAGGAACTGGAACCGGCACATCGTCCACAGCTTCCTCACCGTCATAATTTTTGCCCCCTGCCACTCTTCTTTTTGTGCTTCCCGTACATGGTCCGCATGTTCCGGAACCACTGCCAGATGAAGGTGCCTGAAAAAAGAACATGAGATCTAATGAGTAAACCATTTCTACACTTACACCAGTGACGTTAACAAATGCTTGCAGCCTTTACAGGATGACACAACTCTAAATTAAAGTAAAACACACAAATACATGGGAACAAATACATACAAGGCTGTGTACAGATGGCTAGAAAAAGTACATACACGCTGTGTACACGTCATTTATTAAATAAATTAACAAATGTTAAAAAATATACTAGGCTGTGAACATATGGGTACAACAAAGAATGTGCTCCATGTACAGAAACCTACACAAAGTACAAACAATGCAAACAGACGGCTGAAAATTGTTGCGCACAAGCTGAAAGTATAAAAAAGATGCAACAGCAGGCGTACTCACCACAGAGACCCATGCATTCCCCCTTCTGATTCAGGAGACGGTCCCGGTTGCTCCGTTTATTGAAATCTGGCATCGACTGGTCATAGAATATGGGGTTCTCACTGAACCAGTCAGCCAGCTCGTCCTCCTGTGCGGCAGTGAGCATCTCCGGAGAGAGCAGAGTCCCATCAACCTCACTCTCCATCCCCAGGTCCAATTCTGGCATGCTACTCTGTGACGGCTCCTCCTCATCGGCAGTACCCAGCAGAAGCGAGCCAACCTCAAGCATTTCTTGGATAGATGAAGCTGGAGCAGAAGGAGCTAGAGGAAAAAAAGCAGGAGCTGTAGCTTTAGCAGTAGGAGATGGTCTGCTCTTCTTAGGACGAATTATCCTGAAGTAGTAGCTGTGAAGATGGAGTAGAATGAAGTAGCAGCAAGTCAGACAATCCAGGAGCAAGTGACATCACCTCGTGAAATGATTTCCTTTTATACGCACTGCAAAACGCGAAAATGGGCAGCACCAGGTTGGTGACTTGACAGCGACAACTCGCCGCCTTGTCGCCAACCATTCACAAAGGGCGGCGCCAGGGCAGATCGAGGGTGACGCGAGTGGTAGGCGTCAACTCGCCAACCTTGCGTGGCCAACCAAAACTGAATGGCGCCGCTGGCAGAGGACGCAAGGAGGCTGCAAGTGCAGCAGCTGCAACCTCCTTGCATCCAAAATTTTCAAAATGGACGTGGCGTGGTTGGTGACCTCGTGTCACCGGCATGCAAGGCAGACATAAGGAGGACATTTTTACGTCATGCATCGAGCGTAAGTGACGCAGGCTGGGGTATTACACACACAAGGAGAGTAGGGTGATGTTGAAAACATCACACACAAAAAAAATGTTAGAGCCATTTCCCCCACATATCATCCCTCTAACACTAGTGACAAGAACTTGTATTCTGGTAGGACACAAGACTAAGAGCTCATGCATTGGATAGCACCCAAACCAGAAGCAATTACAAACTACTGGAAAATAAAATATTCAGCACATTTAGTACCAACTTAATAAATGCATTACTGTTAAGCAATTTCCTCTCAACGCATGTCTGTATTTACATGTACAAAAGCCTTAGATTTAGGATAAGAGTTACTTTGATGGGGTGTTTTTTCCCATGTTTTAGTTATTTATAATGGTTCATAGCAAATATAGAATGGGTATGGTCCAGCAGAGGTCGAGCTGGATATGTCTTAGAGCTATTACTAATATATAGCTACAAGTTGCTACCTATGTTTACACTTTTTTTTAAATTAAGAAACAATGAGATCACACACTGATGAACACTTTGTTCTTTTTTTTTAACGTATGGGAGGGTTCAATAATTATTACATTTAATAATTATACAATTCAGTGGTTGCTTTCACTGTTCCAGAGTTCACCCAGAACCCAATTTTCATCTGAGTGTGCATGTCCCGCAGAAATCAGCAATGCCTCGTACTGTACCAAAAATGGTCCCATCTGGTATGTGTGGAGTAATAAATTGGGAATTAATCAATGAGAGGAAGGATGATGTGTTTGTGTGTGTGTCAGTTTGTGTGTGTGTGTGTCAGTTTGTGTGTGTGTGTCAGTTTGTGTTTGTTGTAAGTGAGCTGCACAATACTCTATCCTATGAAATCTACTCTGGAACACAATATTTGCATCACATTACTTAAATAAAAGATTCACCCCCACCCAGAGATGGGGTAAATGCCAAGCTAGTCTAAAATTGAGCGAAAACAGATTGAGTATTACACAGGAACTGGAGTTCCTGGTTCGAGTATCTACATACCTATATTGGCATACCTGTATACCTGGCATAGAGTTGGTGAAATGGCAGAGGATGTAAACAAGCAAGATGGCGATCCAAGAATGCTATCGTTTTGAATTTTAAAGTCTTTTAAACCATATAATATAATTTATGTAGCAATTCAAAAGTAGCGGGTAAATATAAAGATGCAGGTGAAGAATATATTTTGCTTCTTAAATTTAGAATTTCTGTGCTCATTTCATCTATCCAGCCTTTCACCACTTTTTCTAATGAGTTGTTCTTCACCCCTACTCTGGGTAGGGGTGAATCTTTTATTTATAAATTGCTCAGATTGATTTATCCGCATCCCGAAATATATAATTGATATCAATGACTGGGTCAGATGCATAAATACTAATTAAATATCACTGCATACTGTAAGTTGGTGGAATACTCAAGATATCTGTGTGTGCAGTGGTGATGGATAGTCTTAAAAACCTCGTTTCTTAAACCATTTTGAACACTGCTTTGTTCACAAAAGTATTAGTTCAGCCATTTGCTATTATGCACCACTAGCGACCCCTGTGCAGCATCCATGTGTAGCCATAGATTATTCCCTTGTGACGTGTGACCTTGTGACACGCCACACAGACAATGAACCTGTGTTTTGCTTAGTTAGTGGTCATTCCCATAGGTTGGACCCAGGGACTGTATGGCCTTGTGCATGGAACATGTGACGTACTGACCAAAAATGAACATGTTCATTGTTTGTGTGGTGCATCACAAAGGAACAAGGGAACACGCCACAAGGGAACAATCTATGGGTACACGACCTCAGACACCACCAAGTGGCCATAATTGGAAAACTGGAACCTGACTATAGTCCAATCCGAACAAGGAACAAGGGAACACGCCACAAGGGAACAATCTATGGGTACACGACCTCAGACACCACCAAGTGGCCATAATTGGAAAACTGGAACCTGACTATAGTCCAATCTGCTTTACTACCTGGCTACAGATGTTCGTTGACTGGACTGCCAGCTATGCAGGTTTCAAGTTTCACCTGTGGCAGAGTTGGATTTTGCGCCTACAGCTGAACAGTTGAGTTGTTTACTTCCACTGGTCCAGTCTGTAACTTCAATATGGTACTTGGAAGTTGGACCGATGGGATTATGCTAAGGTAAATGTTGATATTATTATTATTATTATTATTATTATTATTATTATTATTATTATTATTATTATAATACATTTTTCACTCAAAATCTAGGCATACATAATACAATATCAATAGACATATTGAGTGTTGTTATTTGCATAATAGACTTCCAGCACATGCGCATTGCTTGATTGGCAGAATTAACCAGTTGGCCTAAGCATAGCAGATTGCATTAGTTTGATTGGTTTATGGGAAATTTAAATCGCAGACAATTGGTCTTCCTCATTCCACTGATCCTTGCCTGTTCTTAGTAAGTAATGCTGAGTGCCAGGCTAGGTAGTGACACATATCAATTTCTAAATCATTGGTTTGGCTTGACCACGGTTCGAACCCAGGGGTTCGAATCACATAACATACCAAAACAGGAGACGGGTGCTCAACTCATTTGGGCATCCCATCAATGTTTCAGTAACCAAAATATGCTAAGCTTAGATTCATTGATTCAGTACATTGACCAGCTTGCCAGTATGCCAAAAATAGAGGTTTCCTCAGATGAAACTATTCAAATAGGCGACATAAATATAGTGACATTATTTATTTGAAATTCACCAGCACGTTTATTTAACAAGGAATTTACTTTTTTGCCCTTTTTCTGTTGTTGCAACTGCAAAAGCAGAAACAAAAACACTGCATTAATACATCATTGCCATTAGCACTACTAGTAGAAACTAGTACCAGCGGTTTTATTTCAGAGTATTTATAACAAAATCTTGTAGCACACTTTGGGATACAGTCAACTAAGGTACAACTAAGTTTAATTCAAAACTTTTAAAAGCGCCGGCGAAGCTTACAAAAGATCAGCAAATTGAAATTTAGTGAGTTTAGTTTTGTCAGTTTGAACGCTTCCTCAAAAACACGTTTTCCCCAGTCGGTTATATGTTGGACATAACTAGTGAAACCAGCTACAACAATATAGGGATATGCTATTTAAAATTCAGCAGCATATTTATTTAACATTTATATTTCTTTCCTCTATTTGTTTTCTGTATGTATTATGATTACCACAGATCCCTTGTAGTTGTAGCTGGGTTATAGTTTGGAATCTGGGTTTATATATTTATTCACAGGGTTTTGGCAGCATCCGGCAGTCTTATGCATTTAGAAAAAGATAATGAACTGAAATTCAGTGCATTTGACAGTTTTCTCCAGTTTGAACGGTGTCAAACTGATCAAATCAATTGAATTATTGCTCGATTATTTCTATTCTAAGCGGTGCCCATATATTTTCTTTTGCCAACCAGGAGTATCCTCAAGTACAAGTCAAATGCAGGGCCCGTACTGGGCCTGGAAAGTCTTGGAAAAGTCTTGGACTTTATTTGCCCCATTTCAAGGCTTTGGAAAGCTTTGAATTTAACCTATTTGGGGTAATTAGTCTTGAAAAGCATTGAATTCCATTAAACTGTCCTCACTGATCTAAATTAGTCCGAAATCGCCATTCACCCTCCCCCAACCCCCAACCCCCTGAAATCCAAATGAAGATAGTCTTGAAGTCCTATCAAAAACAGACTTGAAATAGCCTTGCATTCCATATCTTCACACGTGTACGGACCCTGCAATGGTTTCCACTGTGTATTTACAGATGGCATCGTGGCAGAGATCTCTCAAACCATCACACTCCGCTGGCCACGCAATCTTATCAGCAGCAGACATGGCAGTGGGCATGTCTGGGTCAAACAAGCCAAAACCCAAGGACAAAACTGCTGCCACCATCACCGTTCCCAGCTAGTACTGATGCTGCATCCATAGTGTGTCAATGCAAGCGACTTGGTGACCTTCAAGGAATATTCACCATGAATATTGCATAGTTGCCGACATGGCGTAAAACCCTCAAGTCACTCACTCGCACTCTTCAAGCAATGACATACTACATTAGTTGAGCAGAAATTGGCCAACCATATGACTCCCACCTGGCAGAAACAACCATAGAGTCAGGACCAGATTCCAACGTCCAATGGGCCGCAGAGAATAACACAATTGGCCTACCATGAGAGAAAGTTGATATGGGTGTTAAGCGATCCATGGCCGGCTCCTCACTTCACTCCGATATGTGACCACTTGGCCAAAGGCTCTGAAGTCAGAGAGGAGCCTTTGTCGTAGGTGGAGAAGGAGATTGTTGTTTGTTGGAATTTTAGATCCTGGCAACATCTAAGGTCATATCAGGATGGATACCGACTGGTGACAGTGCACGCCCATGGCAACTTATAGTGTTGCCCCACTGGGAGACCAAGCAGCCAGCATCATGACCTGGTATCACACTCATTATCATGGTACTGAGCCAACCAGTCCTTGCCCATTCTAATAATGCCAAGCGCCTGGCTAGGAAGCGACAAGTATCAAGTTTGAACCCATTGGCTTGACTCGACCAGGTTTCGAATCATGCGATCTACCAAAGCGGGAGACGGACGCTCGACTCATTCGGTCATTTGGTCATCACGTCTGGTCTTCCACTGGGACACTCAGGGTGTAAGTTGTAAATTGGACTGGAGGAAAATTAATGGAATAGGTAATCTTTTGTTCAGACCGATGATCTAGTGAAGTTGTCTGATGAGAAATAAAAAATGTTTTAAAGTCTAAAATAAAAGTTGTTCATTATCCCTGTGCTGTGACTAGCCATGAGGTTACAGCCCGATGTAAACTAGAGTAAATTAGACTACTTAAATGGGAATAGTTGAAGGACAACTCTGTTTTACCAGATAGTTTTATAACAAGGCCTTCCCACCTTGCTGAACTATACAGAAGAGCAATTATTAGCCCACATTGTTTCTTCACCGGATTAGATCGTATGCAAATTTATTCCTGACTGAAATCACATGACCTACCAAAATGGAAAGAGGGTGCTCAACGCATTTGGCCACCCCGTTTCAGTTACTCAGGAATAATGGATTGTAGGTTATAATGTTCAGGCTGATATCTTTATCTAAGAAATATGGCAAAAAATCTAAATCCATCACACCTGGCCAAAGCTTACAAACAGTTCTGTTCTGAGACTCCCGTTCCAATGTCACCCCCCCCCCCTTCGCCCGTACTACTTTCTGCTATTTCTTTTAAGTGCCTGTCACACCATACCGGATTGAGTACCGGACACGACCGGACAAAGAATTTCTAGTCCAGTGGTGTTCGGTGTAAAAATGTACCGAAATGTTGCGCTTTCAACCGGAGGGAACGGACGCTAAACAGATACGGAACGTACATTAATGAATACCCACTGGACGACACCATATGTAACCGGACAAACAACGGTGAACCAACGGGCAAAAACCAAATGTCAAACGGACCGACCGAACATCAAGCGGCCACGTACTGGACAGTTAACGGACGCGCCGAAAACATATAAAAAAACCGATGGACCGAATTCTCACAGCACCGTCAACGGACTCTTCAGGAAACAAACCGGAGACATAACGGATGGGTACCGGACATGAAATGGAGAAAACGGACTAAACCGGACACCAACCATCCACCTCAGTCCAGCGGTGTCCGGTACAAGTTTTGTGCATGTTCAAAACTTCCCACCGGACAGATAACTGACACACCGGATGCCAACCGTATATAAACCGTGCATTGCCGTATTTCACCAGACGGTGTCCAGTTTCTGTCCGGTTCCTCAATCCGGTGGTGTGTGACAGGGCCTTTATATATTTTTTCAATTGCTGAACTAACTGCTCGATAATATTCAGCTATTAATCATGAGATCTGCATCTATTTGAGCTGATTCTCACTAAATGAATAAATAACTATCCGTCCTAATATGACCTTACATGTTGCCAGGACATAAAACTCCAACGACCAACTGAGGTAGATCTTCCATAGGATTTGTTTACTCCCTACACACAAAAAATGATGGGGGGGGGGGAAAGAAATTATCCCATCACAAATTTGCAATAACAATGTTTATATAAAGTTAGGTGGAAGTTTTGTTTTAGCTGTGTGTGCTGGTTTTCACCCACTTCAGCCGAAAGCAGTGCTATTCACATGCATGGACAGCCGACTCATCATCACGCGCCTTCTTGGGGTGGACGTGGGCGAGATGTTCATCCTGCGGAATGCTGGAAACCTGGTGCCACACGCCAAGCTCTTCGGGCGAGACGCCGTGTCCACCGAGCCGGGTGCGCTGGAGTTGGGGGTCCTCCACAATGACTCACGCCACGTCATTGTTTGTGGCCATTCTGATTGTAAGGTAAGTTGACCCAATTGACACTATTCACGCCGCGGCCATGTTGAAACCAGACCGACGCCACATACGCATCTGCGAGGCGCCGCTTTGCGTTTGTGTATAGATGGCTATTGGTGGTGTGATATTATTAACCCACTGAGGTATATCGGTGGTGTGATATTAATCCACTGATGGTTATATGCGATGTGATATTAATCCACTGATGATGTGAATAGCTCATACCCTTGCATGGTGATTTTCCCATTCTTTAACTACAATGTTGACTTCAAGCAAAGACCCTAAAGTGTTTTAGGGTCTTTGCTTCAAGTGACAAATCTGCATAGTTATGGTGGTATCATGTACCATGCAGCACTGTCAGGGTAGTTATTTGTGGCACTGTTAGCATAGTTATTTGCGTAACTCAGTTAAGCAACTAGTTTCAGTAATTGCAAATCAATAATAGCTTTAAAAGGGGTATATATATATTTTGCCTCGGTACTAAGCCTCTGGCTAGGGAGAAGGAAGCACATCTGGGTCCAGCAATTAGCATAATCAGCTCACAACCGGAGGATGTTCGTTGAGTTGCTCCGACAGTTTTAACCTACAAACGACAGTTTAACTGTAAGTATTTATAAAGGATTGTTACAGTTCATATTAGTTGCATTACTGCACGTTTTGAAGCTATTTTTAGCTTTGGATGTGTAGTTTTGTTACTTTTATGGATGTTTTACGATATGTAGAACATCGATAGAACAAGACGCCATTCCTTTGTTCTATATGCCGCCCGTTGCCGAATGGAGAGCGATGATGGCTGGAGCCACATCACAGCTTTTTTGCCGCCCGTTGCCGAACGGAGAGCGATGTTGGCTGGAGCAACATCACGTTGGGATTTTTCTGCAGTTTCTTTTATGGATTCGCGTTGGAAATTATCCTGGGTTTCTTTTATAGACTCCCCATTATTGAGGCGTACCTCTGAGTCTCGTAGCATTTTCTCCAACTTGCTGGTGCAGTAGCCGCAGGGGGGAAAAGTGTACGAAACAGAGAGTCTGGGAGGGACAGATACACTGGTCCCTACCCCTCATTTGGTTTTGGTTTCGACACCTTCAACCTACGACATTACACTTTAGCTTTTGAAACGCCTGTGTAGAAACGGTGTAAACACGTTTTTCTAACACCGAGTAATGCGCTATGGTTTCCTTGAATACCATTGAGACATTAAAACTATGTTTCTTTACTTCTTAGTAACTTTCTTTTTGATTGTTACAGATTCCTAATGGCTACGAAGCACAGTAAGACAGGGGGGGGGCACCAGCAGCTGCAGAGGGACACCCGCCGGACGATTCAGACTCGTCACAGATGTTGACGGTTCCTCCGTCCCCTCAGGCTGGGGCACTGATCATGTCCGACCCGGAAGCCGGGAGTGACGCGGAGATCATGACGTGGTTCCACGTGACTGGGAAGCACGGATGGACAGCCTAATGGAACTTAAGTTCCAAAGGCTAAACTTGGCACGAACGGGTTCGAAGAAAAGGCCAGCTCCGAGGAGGCAGGTCAGGACCGACCTACGGCTTCCAGCCCAGAGGTCTGGCTCAACGCCAGTCATTCGGCTGGAACGATGGGAACTGACCCCTCAAGAGGGAGTACACTCCCAACAAGCCTTTCCCCCATCCAGGGAACAAGTGGAGGTTGTTACCCAAACTCTACCGGCCGCCGTAACACCTGTAAGCAATTTTAAAGCAGGAAATGTAAAAAATTGTATTGAAGAATGGAACTTAATAACTGATAACTTGACAGTGTTAAGTATTGTCAATGGAATTCGCATTCCATTTACCTCTTTACCGACACAGGAAGGAATTCCTTTCCCATATCGGTTTGATGACAATGAGAGAGAGGCATTAGATGAACAAGTGGGCTTATTTTATCAGAAAGCCATTATTCAAAAGGTGAAAAATGAAGCTGGAGAATTTATTTCCAACATTCTTTCTCGACCCATACCTAATGGAGAGGTTCGAATGATTCTAGACTTAGCAACCCTCAACAAGTTGGTTGAATTTAAAATGTTTTCGCTAGAAACAGCACGAGATTTAATTACACCAGGTGCTTGGCTGGCAAGTGTAGATCTGAGAGATGCATATTACACAATTCCAATTTACGAACCAGATCGGATATTTCTGAGATTTATTTGGAATGAACAACTGTATGAATTCACTTGTTTACCCAATGGTTTAGCTTGTGCCCCTCGCTTATTTACTAAAGTGCTAAAACCAATTTTCTCATTCTCATTCTCAATGTCTTTAATCCAACTAAAGAATTAAAATGCTTAGGATTTCTGTTAAACACCGAACACATGACTGGTGTTAACAAAAGAAAAGATAGACAAATTTAACAATACTGTGAACAATTTGTTAACATTAACAAAGCCAAAGATTAGGCAGGTCGCAGTTTTGATAGGCATTATGATTTCATACGCCCCCATCGTTTTATATGGCAAAGCCCACATTAAATCGATAGAAATAGACAAGAACTTAGCATTAGCCCAAACTAGAGGGAATTTTGAGAGGAAAATGTTTTTGTCTCCAGAAGGCATAAACGATATTGAATAGTGGCTTAGACACGCTAGTTCCTCTCCGAATCCTATTCGTATGGGAGAACCTAACACTGTAGTTACGACAGACGCTTCTCTGGAAGGATGGGGTGCCCACCATGACGATATCGCAACGGGGGCAGATGGCTAGAGGAAGAAATTTCAGACCACATCAATGTTCTAGAGCTTAGAGAAGTTTATTTAGGACTATGCAGTTTAATCCGCATCCCAAAATTTCATGTCAGAATTCTGACAGACAACACAACGGCAATGGCCTACATTCGAAACATGGGAGGGACCAAGTCCAAGCCATGTAATAAAATAGCAAAGCTAATTTGGAATTGGGCACAGAAGAATGAAGTGTGGCTTACAGTAGCTCACATACCAGGTAGTCAGAACACTTTGGCAGATAGGAAAAGTAGACATTTCCATGATCATTTGGAGTGGTCATTAGATGACGATATTTTTCAGCAAATTTGTCAGAAATGGGGAATACCACAGATTGATTTGTTTGCTTCGAGAAACAATAACAAATTACATAAATATGTTTCATGGCATCCAGAACCAAATGCTTGGCAAGTGGATGCTTTCTCCTTAATTTGGGGAAATAATTTTTATTACATTTTCCCACCATTCAGCATTATGAGCAGAGTGGCCAGGAAGATCAGAATGGATCAGACACACACAATTCTGATCATGCCCGATTGGGACATGCAGCCGTGGCGGGCAGCCATAGCATTAGGAGTGAAAGACTATCAGATTCCCAGGAGGACGACAGAATCTACAACATAAATGTGCGCTAACAGTCCATGGAGACGTGTTAATAACACCCCTTCTGGCATTCCTTTTCTAAACAACTATTTACAACAGTTTGGATTAGATAAGGTGACATGCTTGGAGAAAAGGAACTGTAAAATTATATGCAAGTTATTTGAACAAATGGGGTGTACACTGTCTAATTATGAAAGTGAAACCATCAAAGCCAACTATAGCACAAGTAGTTAGATTTTTAAGGATGTTAGAGGATGAGGGATTAGGTTTTGGAGCGATTAACACTGCAAGATGTGCATTATCCATTATACTCCCAAGACTAGATGGAGAGACAATAGGTAAACACCAAGTGATTCACTGGTTTATGAAATCAGTCTATGAAAGGAACCCCCCAAAACCTAAATATGATAGGTTTTGGGATGTTTCAGTAGTCTTTGAATTACTAAAGAAGTGGCCTAGTAATTATAATTTAAATTTAAAACAACTAAGTTTTAAAGTAGCAGTGCTGTTGCTGTTAGTCACTGGACAGAGGGGACAAACTATTGTAGCATTGTCTCTAGACGGTTTAGAGATAGATCGTAAGGAGGCAACGTTTGAATTACAACAATTATTGAAATCAAACCGCACAGGGGACCCATTGTCCACAGTTCATTTAAACAGTTTCCCGAAAGACCGACAACTTTGTTTTGTGTCAGCCATTCGGGCTTATATATCCCAGACAAAACGAATTAGGAATTCAAGACAACTGTTGGTGAGTTTTATTAAACCACACAAAGCCATTTTGAGAGACACACTCGCAAGATGGACTATTACAGTGCTGAAGGCTGCAGGCGTTAATACACAATGCTACTGCTATGCATCCCATTCGACTAGAGGTGCCATGGTATCGAAGGCACAACACCTTGGAATCTCAGTGAAGAGAATCCTGGCACACGCAGGCTGGATTGTTTGCAAAACATTACAACAAACGACTAGAGAAGTCAAGCGGCCTAGCGACATGCATACTCACCAGTTAACAAGACAGGTGAGAACATGACATTTATACATGCATTACTATGTATAAAAATTTAGATAATGAAAGGATAAAAATGAGTTATGTAAAGGTCTCCCTAGCCAGAGGCTTAGTACCGAGGTAAAATAGAATAGTTATACGAGTCTTACCTTGGTATAGATGATGGATAACTGTTGTTTTCCCGAGGTACAAGCCTCGGGTAGACGTGGGCTAGGCCCCGCCCACCATGCCAGACCACATGATAGTATCCATTGTCAATGAAAGTCATTTTTATCCTGAATAAGTAGGTAAAGATTGCTGGACCCTGATGTGCTTCCTTCTCCCTAGCCCACGTCTATCCGAGGCTTGTACCTCGGGAAAAAACAGTTATCCATCATCTATACCAAGGTAAGACTCATATAACTATACTATATATATATTTATTTTTTTAATATTAAGAAAGCTATGCCATTTTGAATATAAGAAAAGATCGGCAACCAGGGTGAGCGACATTGTTGACATTGCCTACTGTTCATCCTCAAAAGGCATCTGATCATCAACCAATCTTCATAAATATTGGCCAAGAGATAGAAAACAGCTATGCGAAAATGAATATGGTGTTTCAAAAATGAATATCTTCAAAATTTACTCCTTTACATCTGTCGTTACTCATATATATCAGCACACAACAGTGTCTTGCAGCGATTTCACTGTTTCACAGCGCCCGACGTGTACTCAGCCTCGTTCTGACGTCTAATTAGGTCACGTGTGAATACCCCAGTCACACTACCTCTTGCGACCACAAAAAAAGGTGTTGCAAAATGGTCATCAGTGGTCACCGACCTCCTTGCGATCAAAATGGTCGCCCAGAGGTTGGCGACCATTTCTTTCATTGCAAGGAGGTCGCAAAGAGGTGGGTTCTTTGGTCCAAAGTGGTTACAAGTCGTAGTCTGACTGGGGCTTTATCTTGTGTAGCAAATTAGTGTTTAAAGTGTGCATTCAGTAGGGTTCAATTGCAGCTGTATAATTGACATGAAATCGATGAATAGTAAGATGTACAAAATTCAATTAGCTTGCATGTATGTGCTTAAGTCCAAATGATGCCGATGAGCCGGTAACAACCTCTGTCGTCATTGCTCTGCATTGTAGGGGTTCTGTTCCATCTGAACACATGATGACCTCTAAAGGGAAGTAAGAAAGGAACCTCAGGAAGTGGCCAGTGTAATAGTTACAGTGCACGTGATTTGTCTTAGTAATGGCAGTAGGACAAATCCGAGAAAGTTCATGCCAGTCACTTAGATGAATCCGTGGTCAGGTCATGCTTGAGCAGCTTCACCAGGGGCGGGTATCATGTAATCATCAATGTGTTCTTCACATGACTTGAGGACGGAGGACTTGATTAGGCCTTCCTGACCCGCAGTATATTGAATATCAATAAACCATCCATAAACCATGTAATCAGTCCACAACTTGGAATACAGGGATGCCAGAAATCATGCTCAAATCGCTCGTAGGCTGAGGCCGTCAAGTGTCCTACTTTTTCCTATTTTTTCCGCGAGGCCCTGTTTAGCCCTATTTTCATTAAAATTCCTATTTTTCCCCTATTTAAAGAATCTTTTGACCCGTTGCATCTTCTTTTTTTCCGAAATGCCCTAATTTGTCTCTGAAATGCACACTATTTGTTCTAGTATATTAGAAACCCGGTTTTAAGAATGTCACTTTTGCAACATTTTTGTCAAGAGTGTGGTTTTTAACGAAAAATGGGGGAGCACCTACTAAGAGGGGGTTACCTACTAAGCTGGATGATGTGGTAGACTACAAATCAAATAGACTTCAATCGTTTGTTTCCTGTTTTCCTACTTTTTTTAAGTGACTGCTCATTCGACAGCCTCTGTACACTATTTTGGTACGTTTGCTCTTATACAAAATTCCTATTTTATGGAGAACATCCCTATTTTTCTGACAAAGAAATCCCTTTTTTTGTTACTCACTTGCCGCCCTGTAGGCTACCTGTCATGATTTACATCATAGGCCAACCACGTGGTATTGGCTAACAACATAAGATGCCTAATACTCCAGTCACACTGCTGTTTGCGACCTCGAAAAAGGGATGGTCGCAAAGTGGTCTTCAGTGGTTGCCGACCTCCTTGCGACCATTTTGGTATGAATAAGAAATATAGGAATAGACGAGTTCATAATTCTAGCCGCGCGCTGCATTGTGGGATGTGTAAAAGCAAAACAAGGCCTTTTGATGGTTCAAAAATACATTGCAGTTGTGTTCAAAAGTGCCATTAAATTTATTATGCATGCATAACGCTTCTCAGAATCTCCAGTCAAGATTTCAATTTCATTCAGCTAAATCTTTTCAACAGCCAACTTTTAAAAAGTTTTATTTTTGAGACGGTGTATTTGTGCTGCCCATAACGGTTAAGTCTAATGACTTGTTTTCGCCGCTAGACAGTAATAGTTCCCCTTGTTTGGCACTTTCAGTTGTAGACATGCATGCATTTTTTCTCTGTAAGTATTTTCTTACATCTCCCTACCCTTTGTGAGTCTGTTAGTTCTACAATTGGTTAGTTGTTTGGTTGCCTATAGTTACTTTCCTTGACTGCCTTCACTGTGTTATGTTAGTGGTTTTTAATTTTTAGTTTTAAAGTTGAAAATTTACTCCTGGTATTGATACCTTCCAAGAGTGTGGGCCCATTGTATGAAGGTCATAAAGTCATCACCATCCATTTCCAAGTGCTCATGAATGTGATTTTGGATATGTGATCTTAGTCAGGACTTTGCTTACGTCAATGAACCATACCTCCTGTGGAATGGGGACCTTTTAGTTTGCATGCCTCTCTCGTCAGATGGCGCACCATGACGATCTCTGTAATGCTTTGGTTGGATAGAAGCAGTTCCTTCTACTATCATGTATGTGTAAATAAGAGGGGGTTGAGGGGGTGTAGTTGGGTTGAGGGTGATGGTGTGTATGGTGGGGGCATATGTTTGTGGGGTGGGTGGGTGGTAGGGGTGTGTAGGGTTGGGGGGATTTAGGGGTGTGTGGTGAGTGTGTATGGTGGTGTGGTTAGGGTGTAGGTGTGCCTATGGTGTGGTTGGGCTGTAGGGGTGTGTGGTGGGGAGCGTATGTTTGTGTGGTGGGTGTGTTGTGTAGGTTTAGGGGTGTGGTGAGGATTTTGGTGTGTGTGGTGGGGGTGTATGTGGATTTAGGGGTGTGTGGTGGGGGTGTGTGGTTAGTGGGTATGTTGGGGTGTGTGGGGTGGGTGTATGGGTGTGGTGGGGGTGTAGGGATGTGGTGGGGGGTAGGTGTGTGTGGTGGAGGTTGACGATGTGTATGGTGGGA